>CACSLK010027843.1:7069546-7103658 GCA_902706635.1 Striga hermonthica
GAAATAAATTTGAAAAACTTATTCTGATTTTCGGCAAATAAAAGTGGGGCGTTACACTGAATTTACTTGAAATTACCACTTTTGCACAATTAACTGAATAGGGACCATGGCGGGCGCATCGTGCGCCGCCGACGGCGATCGGCCGTCACTCGACCCAATCTACTTACCTCTCGGCGACACACATACTCGACTGAACTTAGGATACTCCTTTAATGAATAAATAAACATGAACACCTGATGTAACACTTCTTGACATAACCCCGCAATAGGTTCGGCCCGTGGACACGCGAGGTGCACGACCACCCTCTCGGCCGAACCTCCTAACCAACACAACCATACATCAAGACATCCCAACATAATTGAACATGCCACCACATAACTTAGCTAAGTAGGCTCATTTGTCAACCAACTATCGGAAATAATCATAATATCTAGACATAAATTCTAACCACGGACACACACCCACACACGGATGGACACGGTCAACCGGCTCAAAGCCTAACCGAGACTTCGACGAAACATGATCAGCTACCATCAATTCAGAGATAAGCTTAAATTACCTTCTCACAATCTTGATCGAAACCACAAGACGTGTTCGAAATCCCCCCCCCCCTCAATCCTTGCGTATGTGTGTTTCGGTGTGGGCGTGCCTTGCCGTGCTTTAGTGTGGGAAGATTAAGGAATAAATTGGACGTACTTGCTGTTGAGTGGAGGAACTCTTTGGGAGGAATTATGCTGATCAATTCTTATGGGAAAAAAATGAAAAATTCTCATCCAATCACCCCAATTTATATTAATGCCGAGGGGAACTTGGGTGACACGGGTAGGACGTGGCTTACTTATGCCTTTGCCATTTGCTCTTAAATGGAATGTTTTGTTGATGACTAATCCCCTTTGCCACAAAGCCACGTATCATGATCAAGAAAAGGAGGAGAATTTATTTCCCCAAATTGAAGAAAGCTTCGGTACTTGTGGGATTTATTTGAACAAGTCCCATTTGCTTTTAGCAACTAGACCGTACGGCATCTAGGTGCAATTTGGTAAAATTAATCAAGGCTTATGGACTTAATTCTCATGGCTTTAGTCATTCATGTGTGATTAATTTGCTAATTAATCACTCTAATATGTTTAATTATTCAATTAAACATAATGCTCAATTACCAAAATTATTCCGAACGTAAACGGTACGTCGAAAATAATTTTCGGTAATCTCGACTGAAATAATTAATTCCGAAAATAATAAACGTTAACATTATTATATCGGAACTAAAACATAATTTATACCGATAAAATATCGGGATATTACATGAGCTCTCCGAGAAGTTCATCAATATCCAGAGACGCCACTCTTTCGAAACTCTCAAGAGCTGTAATTTTCTCTCTTAACATGGGAACAACCGTTCTCATAATCTTTTGAACTTGACGCTTCTCAGAAATTTCTTCTCCAAGCATCGCACTTTGATTCACCAGATCACAGAATCTGGCATAGTATATGTCAATTGTCTTTTCATCCCTCATTCTGATTTCATCAAATTCGAGAGTTACCCACTGAAGTCTGGACGCTTTGACAGCCGTTGAACCTTCAAACTGACGCTGTAAGACCCGCCAAGCATCTTTCGCAGTCTTACAATGAACTATCATCTTGTGTCTTGTCTGATCTACTGCCGTCATAATCGCATACAAGGCACGATAGTTGGCTTCTTCTTGAAACTTCTCAGCATCTGTCCAATTGTCTTTAGGCTTAGGAACCATGGCTGTTGTAGCTCCTTTTCCTTGATTAGGTGCTTGTGCCATGACCGGATGCTCCCAACCGTTTTCAACACTTTCCCACACACCTTTTCCAAGAGATCTGAAGAAAATTGTCATCATAGGCTTCCAATACGAGTAATTTGAACCGTCCAATTGCGGAGGCCTAGGCATCGATCCACTTTCTTGATTCATAATTGCAAGCAACACACGTCCCTAGATCTTTCGTAATGTAGACGAAAACCCGCTCTAGTGCCAAATGAAGTTTGATACTCATAACCAAATATCCAGAGTTGCAGGTAAATAGAATACACGAACAGTAAAGTAGACTCAAAATTACAGAAGCAGTTTTCACTAAAAATGAACCTTCAGGAGAGTGTCCCACTCTCCCTACAGATCTCTTTCATTAATGTGAATAAATAAACACTATTCAAGGGTTTACAGTATAAACTCCCTTTACGCTCTACTTGAATAGATATCCACACCACTACTTATCTGACCACAACTCCCTTGTGGATTTCTTAGTTCGAATCCCTCAAACTAAACAGAATGAACCTCCAAATACTCTGTTACAAACTCACAGAATAAAAGTATATATCAAATCTCACTTCGCTCAATAAAAACAAGGTATACCCTCAAAACATAAAATTGTCTATCCAAGGTGTAAAATGACAACTTCTACATGCGTATCGATCTCCTTTTATCTTCAAGAATGAAATGGTAAGTCTCTCCTTTTCTTTGCGTTCAAGTCAAATATAAACAAGGAAGGTCTTTAATTTAGGAATCCTGCGATCTCTCTCTCTTGCGTTTAAGGAAGTTGAATCCCACACTTGATCTCATTGACCTGCCAAAATAAACCACACTTTTTTAGTCAATTAATCTTTAATATAGAAGGATTTTATCCAACTAAAAAGAATAAACTTCCCTTTATTACACTTGTGATTTTCTGACTGCTGTGAATCCGGAAGGTTCATCGATTTACTGCCAATCTTCAGAACTTACACTTGTCCTCCTCCAGGATGTATCAGGATTTTTGCCGAGTCTCTTAGGTCGGGGTTAAGATTTCCTCTTCCCAATTTGGTTACTGATTATTTACGGGATTGGAAATTGAATTTTAGTCAGATTGCTCCAAATAGTTGAAAGAAAATAATAGGTCTGTTAGTCTTATTGAATGAAGAGGGTTATGAACTCTCTTCTTTGTCACACCTGAGAGCCCTTTTTACCTTTAGGAAGAGTCCAGATAGGGAAGTATATGATCCTTTTTGTTGCTTTTTTTTTTTTGTGCGGGTAAGCCCAAAACGAGGTTATCAATTGGAGAGTTGGTTACAAAAATGCCGGAAACCCTTCATGGTTTTCAAGAAGAATGGTTATGGATTGAAGGGGATTGGCAGTCGGCCGATTTCTTTAAAGAACCCTTGATTGGCGGGATGACCATTCCGACTTGCATTTCTTCATCATATAGTAAGTTTTCTTCGATGTTCCATACTGTTCGAATTCCAACTTGTTTCTTTTGTACTAACAGGTTAGCCCTTTTCGTACTTGTAGCCATACATAAGAAAGAACCAAAACTTAGTGCTGAGCTTGGACTTAACATTCAGTGGAGGACGCACACGTATACCGAAACCGACATCCTAACTTCAATCTACGAGCCAAAGTCGGAAAATATAAGGAAGCAAGGTTGACCGAGATGAATCGTAGGAATATAGTCAAGTCTGTGAAGAAGAATAATGTCGGTGGGACATCTGCCAGTGCTGGGGCACATGTGCCTTTGAGTGCCACAGTCCGAGGTGGCGGGTCAAGTCGGGCTGTGAAAAATCCAGCATTGGCTCAGATTACCATCGCTGAGGCCATAAACCAGACTGGCCCAGACCCGACGACAGAGGCTACTCCGGTAGAGACCTAGGTGAGCAAAAAAATGGTTGGAGAACAAGAACTTCATTTGAGGAGAGTCAGTAAGAGGCACACTCAAAGTATGCGAAGTGAGGATGAGAGGAGAACGAAGCACCGACATGACAGTGGTGAACAGGAAAAAGAAAGAGAGAAAGATAAAGAGGATGAGAAAGAAAAAGAAAATGAGAAAGAAAAAGGATAAAATATTTCGGTTGAAGTCGGAGAGGTCTCTTATCTGAAAATTAACGAGGAACGAGCTAAGAGGGTTAAAATGCCGGACGTGATAGACAGATGGTGCTCGACATTTGTGTCGGTTGAGGGTCCGAAGCTGCCTAACGGACACCACTTTCCAAGGACAACTATAGAGGCGGGTCAAATACCATTAAATGCTTGGGATCCAAGAATTAATGTCGGGATTTCTTCACTTTCTGGGTTTCATAGATTCGGATATGCCAAAGCATGTCTTGGTCGCGCTTTGGTCAGTTTGATTTTGGCCGTGGACAGTTACCGTCAGAGTCTTATTGACTTAGACGAGAACATGGAAGAGTTAGAAGTTCAAACCAGAACAGTAGCTTCTTTAGAGGCAGAGAAGGCTTGCTTGATAGCCTCGGTTTCTGAGAAGAACGATCAGTTGGTAGTGGCTCGGTTCGAGATCGTTGAGTTGACATCGAAAAGAAACGTTTGGAGACAGAGTTGAAAATTTTTGTAGACCGTCTTGCCATCGTAGAGCAAACGGCCAAGGCAAAGGAAGAACAGTTATTGAAAGAGCGTATAGATCACCAGAAAACTCGGCATGATCGATATGAGAAGGAGGTTTTGTTGATTCGAGCTCGTGAGGCTCATGAGAAAGAACTTGCCCGTCTGGAAGAGGAAAAAACAACGTTTGGGGACTTAAGGTATGATGAAGGTGTGGAGGTGGGGAAAATTCTCAGAAACAAGGAAGGGGAAGAAGATGATGATAATACCGCAGTTGATTTTGAGATAAACACCTACGCCAGTTTAAAGTGGTTTATCGAAAGAGTTGGGGAAAGGCTATATACCGTTGATGATCTGAGAATTTATCTGTTGAAAAGGTTGGAAAAATACGGTCTTAATTCTGCGATCAAGTCGATGCACGTACCTGCTGATGAGGATGAAATTGATTTTTGCCGGTGGCTATTTAGCCGAGCCGAGAGGGAAAAAGAAAGAGTGAGTCCTGACATTATTCCTCAAAGCAAAGAGCGTGATCTCTGTCTGCGTCGTGCTTATGCCGAGACGATACTCGAAGGCGAGAAAGATAAGAGAATGGAGTTGGCCGAAGTTTTTATTAATACTCTGGCCGATTTGAGTGTCGCACAGAATATCGAGAACATGTCCCCCGTGCAACTTCATCAAGCTATTCTCGAGGAAGATTGAAGATTTGACTGCAGCTGGACCGACACTGCTTGCAGTGACTTCCTTGGAAGTTCAAAATGAGAAGATGTTTTTAGAGAACGTGATCACTACTGTGGCTAAAGCGAAAGAGGACGCAATGTTGGAGGCGATCGACACGGCGATGCTGAAGCAGTTGGAGAAGGAGGACGCCGAGGCTTTAAAAAAAATAACTGACAAGAATGGCGATGATGGAGCAGGAAGGTCGAGAGCTACTTGACTTTCATTTTAAGTTCTTTTTCCTTTCTTTTTCTCTTTCTTTAAAAAAAAAAAAAAAAAAAAAAAAATTGGCGAAGTATCGGCGTGTCGGTACTTTGTAAAGTTTGAAGGAATGTAAGACAACTTCTTTTTATGGATTGTTTTTATGTTGTTCGCTTTTCATTGGCGCAAACGATTTAAGTTCAAACAAGATAAAAATAAGAAGTCCATCATCTCGGTTTTGGCTTTAATATATGGTTTTAACAAGGAAACTTATTTTCAAATCAAGGACAATTTAGATAAAAGGTAAATATCGTTGAAATCTACAATACCGAGATAAAAGAAAGTTCCATGCAGATTAATCAAGAATGTCGGTTCTCACTTTTCCGACTTAAATTAAGAAGTTCATCAAAGCCAACTTCAGGGCTTCAATCGGAGATGAACTATTTCGAGCACTCGCTAGTGCTTTTTCAAAGAACGGCTATACCAATTTGTCATGTGCAATTGGCAAAAGATCGAGGTTCACCAAACCATCTTATGGATTTGGCAAGTTAATTGACCACATCAAATCATCTTCAGGATTTGAAATGAGAGTGGTCAAATAGGATAATCTTCAAGACCCGAGTAAAGAACGAACCTCACCAAATCATCTTCAGGATTTCGTAAAAGAGTAGCCTTTTATCAAACCAACTTCGGGGTTTGATGAAGAAATTATATTAGGAAAAAAACGAGGAGTAGTTCTTTTATTATAATACAAGAAAAGGTAAGAGGAAATTTACATTCCTGCTGTTTGTCATCACTTGATATAAGATATTATACCCACAAGGCAAAACCGGTCTGCTGACCGGTCGAAGAGGTCATACCGCGAGGAAGCCAAACAAAAATTGACCAGTTAACCAGTCGACCAGCCAAGCAGTCGACCAATCTATCCTTCGACCAGATGAACGGTCGAGCAGTTCAGTCGACCCTGATCGGTCGACCACTTTGCAGACTTAACACTTCATAGATCGGCCTATTCATAGGCGCGTAAAAGAGCCTCTAACGGAATTTCAGAAGAATATTTATCCCATGTGTAGGAGGATACGTGTCGAGAACTTATTGGTTGATAGCGACAACCACCTCTGACAGCTCCCAACGTCCCGCGCCACCTCTGACATGCGCGCTGTGTGTCAGAGTACGAACGGGCAGCTTGGGCAGCCAGCTCATTAAATCCGGGCAGTCTTAGGGCAGGTATTTCACTCCTATATAAAGGGGGTGAGCCTTTTTTCCTTAAAACGATTTTTCCATTACTCAATTCCAGTATACTCATACACATACTAACTTAAGCATCGGAGGCTCTTTACCGGACACAACCCCCGGTGTGAGAGTTATTCGCAGGTTTCGGCATTCTACCGGCAAGAAAAAGAATCGATCTACCCCGAACCGGGCCAGGACGCTTACACTTGCATTATTGGCGCCGTCTGTGGGACTTTTGTTCGAAAGGTTGTGTTTGAAGCTCAGCTATGGCGGACGGAGATCCTAGAACCAACTTACAGTCGACGTTCGACGACGCTTGGACAACGACCAGGCCAATTGGGCAAGGTCCTCCTCCGGGTTTCTCTGGCCCTTCACAGACGCCGGTCACTCCTACACCCGTCCTTCAAGGTGTGGGAGCGCCTACGACGATTCCTGGAGGAGATGCCAGCTCCAGTCGTGCCCAGAAGGCTCGCGCAGCGGCTGCGGCAGCGATGCCATCGCCACCGCCCCAAAACCCAGTGGTGGCGCAACCAGAAGGAGCGGTGGTGCAAGGAGGAGCGCCATCGCAGGCAGGTGGACAAGCCCCCGGTTAACAGGTGGTGGTGATGACCAGGGAGGAGATGCAGACGATGGTGGCGGCCGCGGCAGCACAGGCGGTGCAGCAAGTCACAAGCCACACGTCTCACGCCACAACCGCGCCGACCATAGTGGTGGGAAGTCAAGACGAGGATGTGTCCATTTATGGAGATGGAGGAGGCGGATCGTGCGATGGAGAGGATGGCGGAGCAGTTGCGCCAGTTGCAGGACAAGGTTGAAGGGAGGCAGGAGAGGAGAGCTCGAGGACATCCTTTCTCGAGGGAGATTCTCGCTGCTCCTTTGCCGAATAATTTCAGGGAGACTAACTTGGTGTATGACGGGTCATCTGACCCGTCGAGACATGTGAGGACTTTCTGAAAATATGGCTGTGTTGCACGGATACTCTGATTCTGTGTGTTGCAGGGTGTTTTTATCGACCTTGCGTGCGGGGGCGCTCGATTGGTTTCATCAGCTACCCCCTGGGTCGATCGCGGACTTTGAGGATTTTGCCAGCAAGCTTACCAATCAATACTCGAGCGCGGTGGCCCAGGAGGCGACGAAAAAAGGAGAGAAGGAGTCATTGAGGAAATATGTGGCTCGATATAATCAAACGTGCTTGGAGGTGCACTAAGCGTCGGATGAAGTGAAGGCAGGAGGATTGATAAGGAGTCTTCGAGCAGGGCCTTGCCGGACCTCCCTGGCAAAGACCCCTGCTCGATCATATGAGGATGTTTTGAAGCGATGCAGGAAGTATATTAATCTGGAAGAGATGGAGGTGGAGTTTGCGAAACTGGAGGGGGCAGCTCGACCAGAGCCAAAGAAGGAAAAAAGCTCACAAAGGGGGAGGTCACCGAGGAGAAGTCCGCCCAAAAGGAAAGGACTGAAAGGGGGATCGCCTAGAGGAGAGGGGTGAGACTCAAAGCAAGCAAAGAGGGATGATAGGTGGCAGGAGAGGCCATTGTCGTTTGAAAGTCAGAGGTACCATAATTTTACACCTTTGAGAAAAGATTTGACAGAAGTGCTCGAGGCGATGGAGCAGAAGATGTCGAGCGAGGATGTGACGTGGCCGAAGACGAGGTTTACAGGCCCAATTCGGCCCAGGTCAGATATCTACTGCCGCTATCATCGAGACTACGACCATACTATAGAGAATTGCAGGCATTTGAAGGATGAGATCGAGAGGTTGATTCGAGCGGGGCATTTGAAAGAGTTTGTGTATCATGATAGGGCGAAGGGAAAAGGAAGGAGGAGATGCTGGGAGGATTCAGAGAAAAGGAGTGATAGGGATGAGGAAGGAGATGATAGAGATGGCAGGGATGGTCGAGGGAAGAAGCCAAGGAGAGATGGGGAGAGAGGGAGGCAAGGAGGTGAAACTCCTATGAAGAGAGAGACGATTTATATGATTTTTGGAGGGCCGACAGATGGCGACTCGAATAACGCCAGGAAGGAGCATGCTAGAGCTGTGAAAAGAAAGAAAGAGGAGGTCGGAATCACGACTTGCATGCTGGTGATAAGTTTTAAAGCGGAGAATGCTGAAGGAGTGGTCTTACCACACAATGATGCTTTGGTGAGTACCGCGGAGGTTGCGGGCCTTGATGTGAAGAGGGTGTTTATTGATACCGGGAGTTCAGTTGACGTGATGTTTTATGACTGTTTTGTGCAGATTAACAAGGAGCTTAATATGGAGCTAAAGCCGGTGGCCACAGCCCTGTACGGATTCAATGGAGGCGAAGTAATGCCGATGGGCGAGATTAGTCTTCCAGTGGCATTAGGATCGGGAGTGATGAGGAAGGTGCGGATGGTTAGATTCGTGGTGGTGGAAGCTAAGTCATCTTACAATATCATTATGGGGAGGACGAACTTGAACGTGTTCCAGGCAGTCGTATCCACGTACTACATGACGATCAAGTATCCTGTGGGCGAAAACGTTGGTGAAATTGCCGGGGATCAACTTACTTTGAAAAGCTGTTACCAGACGACGATAAGCAATAACAAACAATTGGCAAGAACGCAGGCCAAGGACGGAGGAGGAGATTAATCGACCAGGTGGGTCGAGGTCGAAGGAGGACAAGCAAAGAGTGGAGAAGGGTAAGGAGAAGGTGGATATCCAGCCAGGAGGAGAGGTGGAGGAAATCCAGATGGTCGAAGGGTATGAAGAGAGGAAGTTTAGGATCGGGAAGGACTTGGAGGAGCCCATTAGGTCGAGGTTGATCAGTCTGGTAAGGGAGTTTGCTGATATCTTCGCTTATACAACGGAGGAATTGACAGGAATAAGCGCGGAGGTGATTGAGCATCGTCTAAACATCAACCTCAGTGTGAGGCCAGTGAAGCAAAAAAGGAGGCACCATGGGGCGAAGATGGATCGAATTATTGAGCAGGAAGTGGAGAAGTTGCTGGGGGCTGGGCACATCAAGGAGATCCAATTCCCAGAGTGGTTATCAAACACGGTGATGGTGTCAAAGGCAGAGGGGAAATGGAGAATGTGCATTGACTTTCGCGATCTAAACAAAGCGTTCCCGAAGGATTTGTACCCATTACCCAGAATCGACCAGTTGGTCGACTCAACTGCGGGGTGTGAGTTGCTGAGCTTAATGGATGCCTCCCACGGGTACCACCAAATTCCCTTGGCGAGAGAAGATAGAAAGCAGATGAGTTTCGTAACAAGTCGAGGAACCTATTGTTACGTGGTAGTGCCGTTCGGCTTGAAAAACGCGGGCGCCACGTATCAAAGGTTGGTCGAAAAAATTCTCAAAGAGCAGTTGGGGAGGAATATGGAAGAATATTTGGATGATATGTTGGTGAAAAGTAAGGAGGAGATGGATCATGTGCGAGACCTGAAGAAGACATTCTTAACATTGAGGAGGTATGGGATGAAGTTAAATCCAACCAAGTGCTCGTTCGGGGTGAAGTCAGGAAAATTCTTGGGTTACTTGGTGACCAAGATAGGTATCGAGGTGAATTCAGAGAAAGTGCGGGCGGTGATGGAAATGAAGTCGCCGACGAATATTAAGGAGGTGCAAATCCTGGCTGGTCGAATTGCGGGGTTGAGCCGTTTTATATCGAAAGTGGCGGAGAGAAGTGGTCTGTTATTTAAAACGTTCAAGAAGAGTGCGAAGTTCCAATGGACGGAGGAGGCTCAAAATGCATTTGAGAAGTAACAAGGAGTGTTAGCCAATCTTCCTCTGTTGGCCAAACTAGTACAAGGTGAGGTATTCGGAGATTGAGAAGTGTGCTCTGGCAGTAGTTGTGACTGCTCGAAAGCTGAGGCCTTATTTCATAAATCATAAGGTGAAGGTGAGAACGAACATGCCATGAGGAGAAACGCTTGGCCGACCCTCGGTTTCTGGTCGATTGGTGAAATGGGCGGTCGAGCTGAGTGAATACTTGTTTTTGTATGTGCCGAGGAGAGCTATAAAGGCACAAGTGTTAGCATATTTTATCCAGGAAGGTACGAGAGTCGGGGAGTAGTCTGGAGGAGTATGGCAATTGTTCGTGGATGGATCGGTGGCGAGAAGTGGAGTTGGATTAGGAATTGTCCTTGTCTCCCCTAAGGGCGATTACTTGGAGTTTGCAGTCAATGTGGGGTTCAAAATATCCAATAATGAAGCTGAGTATGAGGCAGTGATCAAAGGTTTGCGGTTGGCCAGGGCGGGAGGAGCCCGAAAGGTCCAAGTGCATTCTAATTCTCAATTAGTGGTTGGACAGTTTCAGGAAGGATTTGAAGTTAAGGAGGACTGGATGCAGAAGTATGCGGACGAAATAAAGAAGTTGAAAGAGGAGTTTGACTCATTCGAGCTAATACGGATTCCTCGAGAAAAGAATGGTCGAGCTGACTTGTTGTCGAAAATTTTCTCAAAGCTTGGTGGATTGTAAAAGCAGAAGCGTGACTATTGCATTTAGAGAGAAGTGTGGTCAAGGCGGAAGTGGCGGAGATTGAGGAAGTGGAGGATTGGAGGGCCCCAATCTTAGAGGAGTTGAAGGAGGGGGTGATAAAGGTAGTGAGGAGATTTTTTGAGCACAAAGGCATTCTCTATAAGCGGTTATACGCTGGACCGCATTTACGCTGTTTGACTAAGGAAGAAGGTCGATGTGCCGAAAGAAGTGCACGAAGGATGCTGTAGTGACCACAGCAAGTCAGGGGCCTTAGTCCCAAAAATTCTGAGAGCGGGATACTTTTGGCCGACGATGAAGGAGGATGCGAAGGTGATGGTGAGGAAATGTCTACAGTGCCAGAAGCATGGCCCGCTTATCCATCAACCGACAGAGGCGATGACAACGATGAGTGCCCCTATACCAGTCGCCCAGTGGGGAATCGACCTGGTGGGGCCAATGCCACAAGAAACTGGGCAGAGGAAATTCCTGATCGTGGCGGTGGACTATTTCACGAAATGGGTGGAGGCTGAACCTTTGGCAAAGATCACGGAGGGGAAGGTCATCAATTTTTTATATAACAACATTTGCTGCAGGTTTGGCATTCCAAAGTTGTTAATATCCGACAATAGAACTCAATTCAATGGCAAGCGGATTCGAACATGGTGTGAGGATATGAAGATCGAGCAACATTTTGCCTCTGTCGCTCATCCGCAAGCCAATGGCCAAGTCGAAGTGACCAACTGGATTATATTGAACGGGCTGAAAACAAGGCTGGAAAAGGCCTCGGGGGCATGGGTTGACAAGCTCACTTCAGTGCTCTGGGCGTACTGTACAACCCCGAGGTCGACAACAGGAGAAACCCCCTTCAGTTTAGTCTATGGGATGGAGGCACTGCTGCCAGTCGAGGTCGAGCTATCATCGCAAAGGTCGAGCACATATGATCTGATACAAAATGAAGATCTAATAATGGCGGCCTTAGACACCATCGAGGAGCTGCGTGAAAGAGCAGCGATCAGAGTGGATGCATACAAACAAAGGATGCGAGCAGCTCATGACAAGAAGGTGAAAGTTCGCAGACTCCAAGTGGGTGACTGGGTTCAGAAACGCGTGGAAGTGCTCAAACACGTGGGAAAACTGGGAGGGACCATACCTGGTCGAGAGGGTGCATGCAGGAGGAGCATACTCTCGGAAAGATGAAGAAGGGCGATCACTTGCCAGGTCATGGAACATAGCTAATTTGAAAAAATATTATGTGTAAAATTTTTGCTCTTTTCAAAAAGATTTTTGGGAAGTATGAACGAATATGTAACTCGCAAATCATGTTCAAGAGTTAACAGAATGCAGTTATCTTTCGGTATTACTTGCTTTATCGAATATTTTCTTATTCTTGGAATGTTGGAATGATTTGGATGACAAGATGTATGATATGGTCTGGTTCAGAAGTGACTTGCTTTGAACATCCCTTGGGGTGGGCACGTTGGTCGATTAGTCACGCCCTGGGGCTGGGTGGCCTTCTGTTTGGAACATTCCTCGCGGGTGGGCAAGTGTGAAGAGCAAAACCCACCATGACTATGGCCCTCGGGATGGGTGGTCGCTTGTTTGGAACATCCCTTGGGGTGGGCAGGTTGGTCGATTACTCACGCCCTCGGGCTGGGTGACCTCCTGTTTGGAACATTCCTAGCGGGTGGGCAAGTGTGAAGACCAAAACCCACCATGACTAAGGCCCTCGGGCTGGGTGGTCGCTTGTTTGGAACATCCCTTGGGGTGCGCAGGTTGGTCGATTACTCATGCCCTCGGGCTGGGTGGCCTCCTGTTTGGAACATTCCTCGCGGGTGGGCAAGTGTGAAGACCAAACCCACCATGACTAAGGCCTTCGGGCTAGGTGGTCGCTTGTTTAGAACATCCCTTGGGGTGGGCAGGTTGGTCCATTACTCACGCCCTCGGGCTGGGTGGCCTCCTGTTTGGAACATTCCTTGCGGGTGGGCAAGTGGGAAGACCAAAACCCACCATGACTAAGGCCCTCGGGCTGGGTGGTCGCTTGTTTGGAACATCTCTTGGGGTTGGCAGGTTGGTCGATTACTCACGCCCTTGGGCTGGGTGGCCTCCTGTTTGGAACATTCCTCGCGTGTGGGCAAGTGTGAAGCCCAAACTTACCATGACTAAGGCCCTCGAGATGGGTGGTCGCTTGTTTGGAACATCCCTTGGGGTGGACAGGTTGGTCGATTACTCACGCCCTCGGGATGGGTGGCCTCCTATTTGGAACATTCCTCGCGGGTGGGCAAGTGTGAAGACCAAAACCCACCATGACTAAGGCCCTCGGGCTGGGTGGTCGCTTGTTTGGAACATCCCTTGGGGTGGACAGGTTGGTCGATTACTTACGCCCTCGGTCTGGGTGACCTTCGGTTTGGAACATTCCTCGCGGGTGGGCAAGTGTGAAGACCAAAACCCACCATGACTAAGGCCCTCGGGCTGGGTGGTCGCTTGTTTAGAACATCCCTTGGGGTGGGCAGGTTGGTCGATTACTCACACCCTCGGGCTGGGTGACCTCCTGTTTGGAACATTCCTCGCTGGTGGGCAAGTGTGAAGACCAAAACCCACCATGACTAAGGCCCTCGGGCTGGGTGGTCGCTTGATTCGACCACCTCTGAAGGTGGGCATGTGTTCAAAATTTAAAGCCCATCATGATTAAGGCCCTCGGGCTGGGTGGTCGCATGCTTCGACCACCTCTGAAGGTGGTAATGTGTTCAAAATTTAAAACCCATCATGATTAAGGCCATGAGGCTGGATGGTCGCATGCTTCGACCACCTCTGAAGGTGGGCATGTGTTCAAAATTTTAAACCCATCATGATTAAGGCCATGAGGCGGATGGTCTCATGCTTCGACCACCTCTGAAGGTGGGCATGTGTTCAAAATTTAAAACCCATCATGTGTTAAAAGGCGGAAAAAGTGTTGATCCTATATGGAAGTTCATTTCGATTATCCCGTTGGAAAGTTATACAAGTATGTCAAATCAGATCATCACATCCATTATCGAAGATAGAGACAAATTAAACAAAACATTGCCATTTCAAGAAGATTACAAAAGTTCATCAGAGTACAAGACTGAAATACAGAAGGAATAAAATACAAAATGCGCTAATCTATAGAGGCGGAGCGGCAGTAGAGTCGGCATTGCTAGAAGAAGCGTGCGGCTCAGACAGCTGATTAGTCCA
The DNA here is from genome assembly GCA_902706635.1 of Striga hermonthica. Taxonomy (NCBI): domain Eukaryota; kingdom Viridiplantae; phylum Streptophyta; class Magnoliopsida; order Lamiales; family Orobanchaceae; genus Striga; species Striga hermonthica. The sequence continues at coordinate 7,083,689 of CACSLK010027843.1, forward strand.
GAGGTCGAATCGCAGGGTTCCTTAAGAGGACGTTGGCGGATAGATTCAACCAGTGCGATTAACATGGGAGCGGGAGGAGTCATACCAGTAGGCAAAGCAAAGGTCTTCCTTAACACATCAGATTAATCCAAAGTTCTTTCGAGCAGCCCTGACCACCACTCGTGCTCGTATAGTAGGCTAGGATCACCACGGAATCCAGGATGCACTTTGGGCAAGGTTTCCCAAATAACTCCCGGGTCGAGCTGCTCGAAATCGTCCTCGACGATTTGCTCGCCGGCCTTCTGCAGGGCAAACTGAAAACAGTCCGCCCCGATGTCTTGAACCTTCTTTAGATATTGTGGTGACTGCACGAAGTCAGCCACCGTTTGTGCACGATACTCTTGGAGGAAGAGCTGCCCAGTCGTGGTAGCCCACATCATTTGCCGAGCTCGAAGAGCAGAGGCATCAGCGTAGCGTTTGAGTTGTTGAGCATGGGAAGCCCTTTCCTTGGCCAGAGTGGCCTCCAGCTCAGCTCGAGCAGCCTCTTCTTGTGCTCGAGCAGCCTGTGCCTGTACTCGAGCGGCCCGCTCCTGCTCGAGCGCCGCTTCCTTCTCTTTCAAGGCAGCTTCCTTCTCTGCCACGGCCACCTCCTTCACCGCGAGGGCGGCCTCTCTCTCCGCGAGAAATTCATTCCTTTTAGCGAGTTCTCCATCAAAGGACTTAATCGTGACTTCAAACTCGTTCTTCTGCTCGGTTTGCGTCTCGCGGAGCTTGGCATTATGCTGCAGGAGAGTCGAATTTTTATCCTGCAGAAAGCCAAGGGCGCCCTCGAGACTCTTTATGGACTTCTGGAGCGGCCTCTCTCTCCGCCAGAACTTCATTCCTTTTAGCGAGTTCTCCATCAAAGGACTTAATCTTGACTTCAAACTCGTTCTTCTGCTCGGTTTGCGTCTCGCGGAGCTTGGCATTGTGCTGCAGGAGAGTCGAATTTTTATCCTGTAGAAAGCCAAGGGTGCCCTCGAGACTCTTTATGGACTTCCCAGAGCTGTCTCGAGCCTCCTTGGCCAGAGGCAAAAATTGAACCAAGCGCCATAACCGAAGAAAATAAAACAGTTCAATGTATGTGTAACGAAGAAAAGTGAGGAGAAAGGATTGAAGCAAACGGAGGACAAGCAGTACCTGGGCAAGCCATTGGATGAGCTGGTCGCCAACTTCCGACAGAGTCGTGCCAGTCTTTTTGAGGTCGTCCTCGAGGAGGGCATCCTCAAGATGACTGGCCACATCATTCACAGAGGCCGACAACAGAGAGGTGGATTTTGGGGCCAGCGGGTCAGGCGGAGAATGGTTGGTACGCATTCGTTTCTAGACTATTTCGCCTTGGTCGGTGCGAGGACGCTTTCCCAGGGCCACCTTACGCCCTAAGTCATCCCGGCTACTGGATGGTTCTTAGAGGATGGTTGGTCGAGGGAAGTTTTGTCTTGTGCTTTGTTTAAGACGAGGCATTGGGTTCGAAAGATTTGTCGTGGGTTTTGGATTGAGTGGTATCTTTGTGATTGGGAGCTCGAAGGTCGGTTTTTTGACGACGGTCGTCAGTTTTAAGTTGGCGGTCAGTGGTCTTTTGTTGGTGGTCATCGAGTTTGTGTTGGCGTTCAGTTGTTTTTTGTTGGCGGTCGTCGGGTTTATGTTGGCACTCAGTGGTTTTTTGCTGGCGATCATCGGCTTTGGAGGAGGTCGAGATTTTGGTGGTCGAGGAGGAGGTGGATTTATGTTGTGGGTTCATCTCGGGAGGAGGTAGCGGAGTCTTCCCTTGTGGCTGTTTTTGTTGATGCTGTTGTCGCTGTTGCTGTTGCTGTTGCTGTTGCTATTGCTGATGAGACTGCAGTTGTTGTGGAGGTGGTGGCGAAGGTACTGATGTTTGTCGGGGAGGTGGTTGTTGTTGCCCCTCCGACTGAGATTGCGAGGAGGTGGCCGGTCCATCGGCTTTGTCCCTGGTCGACCCAGAAGCAGCCTCTGGCTTCTTCTTCAGAGGGACTCTTCTCTGAGGGATGTTGAAGCTAGGAACCCTTGCGAAAAAGATAACAAGTGCATTAAACTCAACATCAATAGCATTTACATAAAGCGAGAATAAAAGAGCGCATTAGCACTCGAGCAAACTGATCGAGGATTACCTGGATCATTCTCGATACGAATAAGATTGAGAATTTTATCGGTAGGTGGAGGACAAGTTTTGTGGGTGAGAAGACCACAGTGATGGAGAAGTTTCTCGTCCTTGAGCAATTTCTCCAACGCAACGGACTTGGAATTCCAAGTGTGGATCCATTGGTCGAAAAGAGGGTTCGGAGGAGGGGCCGAAGACTCTTGTGAAACTTCCTTGACCCAAGGGACGGAGGGCCAAGGGAAGGGGGCATCAGGCTCGACAAAAATGAATCTATCGATCCATTTAGGGATGTTAGTAGGAATGTGATTGATGAAGTGGACGCCGTTTTGGCTTTTCAAATAGAGGCCTCCACCTTGTTTGGAAGGAGCGTAACAGTAATGGGAGAAGGTGAGGTCGAATCGACCTAAGCGGATGTGGCAAAGGATGATGAAGGTGGTCATGAAGCGGATAGCATTGGGAGGGAGCTGATGTAAAGGAAGCCCAAACCACTCGCAAATTTGGACCAACTCGGGACTTAGAGGAAATCGAAGGCAAAATTTGAACTGGATTTCAAAGAAGGTATAGCAGTTGCTTGAGGATGGTCGTATTTGTCGGAGCGAGAAGGGCTATAAAATGCCCAACCACTAGGTCGACCGATTTTCTCGGGCCTTAGCCAATTGCTGGAGAGAGAAGTAGAAGAGGGACGCTTTGTAGAGGCTTTGGAAGGGTTTTTGGTCGAAGATTTTTTGGGAGGAGAGTTTGATGGACCAGGCCGAGAAGAAGAATGAGGAATGGTTGAACATGTGGGGAAGGTAGGCTGAGAAGAAGAAGGAGGAATGGTCGAAGATGTGGAGAAGATAGGTTGAGAAGAGATGACCTCGTCCTCCTCTGGCTCATCTAACGAGCTAAAGGCAGATCGACGATAGCGGAGGGGAACGTTGTCCATAGTATCCACTAAATTAGGAGAAGCAACACGGGCTATAAAAACGGTCGTAGGAACGGTATCGTCGGGGCGAAGGATAGAGAGAGGAACAACTTCGATTGCGGAGGGAAATATTTGAACCGAATCAGAGGAGGTGGTCGAAGTAGCAGAATCTGAAAAACAAAAAAGAGAACAATATCAAAAAGGGGAATTTCGACTATATGGAAAGGAGGAGCGGAGGAGATTTTCAAAGCTAGGGTTTTTTGGGAAAAGCGATTCTGAAAATTGAAAGAGGAAAGAACAGGAAGTTCAAAAAGTTGCCGCGGAAAAGCCAGCGATCAACAAACGAATCACAATATTTAGAGCACAGATTCAGGGCAAAATGCGCAAATCCAGAAAATTCAACAAGCAAATTTTAGATACCCAATTCCAAAAACTCAAAAACGAAAAATCTGAGACATGGTAAACGTAAATTCAGGCAAGGAACAACTTACTCATGGTCGTGGATGAAGAAATTGAGAAAACTCGAAGAGTGCAAGAGGAATCGCCGAGAAGAAGAAGCTAAGGTTTTGCAGAGAAGGCACAGAGTACAAAGAGTTCGAATATTTGCAAAGGTGGAAAAAACTCAGAAAATTCGCTAAGTGTTGAATTTATACTTTGGATAGTTGAAGGGTTGAAAGAGGAGAGCCGTTGGATTAAAGCTAGAGGTTTAGAGGAAAGCAGAGGCCAAGTTTGAACTAGATTTCGAAGAAGGTATAGCAGTTGCTTGGAGGATGGTCGTACTTGTCAGAGCGAGAAGGGCTATAGAATGCCCAACCACTAGGTCGACCAATTTTCTCGGGGCTTAGCCAATTGCTGGAGAGAGAAGTAGAAGAGGGACGCTTTGTAGAGGCTTTGGAAGGGTTTTTGGTCGAAGATTTTTTTGGAGGAGAGTTTGATGGACCAGGCTGATAAGAAGAAGGAGGAATGGTCGAACATGTGGGGAAGGTAGGCTGAGAAGAAGAAGGAGGAATGGTCGAAGATGTAGGGAAGGTAGGTTGAGAAGAGATGACCTCGTCCTCCTCTCGCTCATCTAACGAGCCAAAGGCAGGTCGATGATAGCGGAGGAGAACGTTGTCCATAGTTTCCCCTGAATTAGGAGAAGCAAAACGGGCTATAAAAATGGTCGTAGGAACGGTATCGCTGGGGCGAAGGATAGAGAGAGGAACAACTTCGAGTGCGGAGGGCAATATTTGAACCGAATCAGAGGAGGGGTCGAAGTAGCAGAATATGAAAAACAAAAAAGAGAACAATATCAAAAAGGGGAATTTCGACAATAAGGAAATAAGGAGAGGAGGAGGTTTTCAAAGCTAGGGTTTGTCTGGGAAAAGCGATTCTGAAAATTGAAAGGGGAAAGAACAGGAAGTTCAAAAAATTACGGCGGAAAAGCAAAATTCCCAGCGATCAACAAACAAATCACAATATTTAGAGCACAGATTCAGGGCAAACGCGCTAATCCAGAAAATTCAACAAGCAAATTTGAGATACCCAATTCAAAAAACTCAAAAACGCAAAATATGAGACACGGAAAACGTAAATTCAGGCACGGAACAACTTACTCATAGTCTGGGGTGAAGAAATTGAGAAAGCCCAAAGAGTGCAAGAGGAATCGCCGAGAAGAAGAAGCTAAGGTTTGGCAGAGAAGGCACAAAGTACAAAGAGTTCGAAAATTTTCAAAGGTGGAAAAACTCAGAAAATTCGCTAAGTGTTGAATTTATACTTTGGAGAGTTGAAGGGTTGAAAGAGGAGAGCCGTTGGATTAAAGCTAGATCTTATGGTGGAGAACATTAATTCGCATGGCGCTCAAAGTGGGCACGTTATGCGAGGAGGCGCAATAATTAAAGTGACTGACAGGTGTGACGCGTGGCAGGAAAGCTGGCACGACAGAAAGGACGTGTGACAGACAACTTTATTGCTGGCAATCAAAGAAGATTTTATTAGAAAAAATGAGAGGGAAACTCACTAGGTGGTCGATATCTGACATTAGGCCATCCAGGAAAGCGACGAGCACGAATTCGCTCTTAGATCGAGTCATCTAGACTCGACCAGAGTGGGGGGGGGGGACTAAATGATATAAGATATTATACCCACAAGGCTAAACCGGTCTGCTGACCGGTCGAAGAGGTCATACCGTGAGGAAGCCAAACCGAAATCGACCAATTAACCAGTCGACCAGCCAAGCAGTCGACCAATCTATCCTTCGACCAGATGAACGGTCGAGCAGTTCAGTCGACCCCCATCGGTCGACCACTTTGCGGACTTAACACTTCATAGATCGGCCTAGTCACAGGCGCGTGAAAGAGCCTCTAACGGAATTTCAGAAGAATATTTATCGCATGTGCAGGAGGACACGTGTCAAGAACTTATTGGTTGATAGCGAAAAGCACCTCTGACAGCTCCCAACCTCCCGCGCCACCTCTGACATGCGCGCTTTGTGTCAGAGTACAGACGACAGCTTGGGTAGCCAGCTCATCAAATCCGGGCAGTCTTAGGGCAGGTATTTCACTCCTATATAAAGGGGGTGAGCCTTTTTTCCTTAACACGATTTTTCCATTACTCAATTCCAGTATACTCATACACATACTGAATAAACATCGGAGGCTCTTCACCGGACATAACCCACGGTGTGAGAGTTATTTGCAGGTTTCCAGCGTTCTACCGGCGAGGAAAAGAATCGATCTACCCCAAACCGGACCAGGACGCTCACACTTGCATTATCACTGGTAATACTTTTTGAGGAAGACGGCATTCCAGAGGTATTGATGTTGTGTCCCATCATGATACTTGATTTGGTAAGCACCTTTCGTTATTACATGACTAATTTCGAAGGGGCCCTCCCATTTCGATTTCAGCGGTCCGGAATCAGGTCCAATTATTCTCTTGAGAACTAAGTCCCCGACTCGGTATATCCGGGGTCTGACTTTGCTATTAATGTACCTTTCACTCCGCTGCTTATACAAAGCATTTCGTATCTCGGCGCGAATCTGAGTTTTCTCTATTAAGTCAAGGTTTGCTTTAACGTTTTCCAAATTTTTGTCTTCGGCAAAATGTTTTATTCGGTACGTCGGGGATCCGAATTCAACAGGAACCAACGCTTCTATCCCGTACGTAAGTAAGAAGGGGGTTTCGTCAGTTGATACTCGACATGTTGTTCGGTAACCCTAGAGAACATGTGGTAACTCTTCGGGCCAGGCACTTTAGCTGCATCAAGTCGGGTTTTTAAGCCGTTCTTGATAATCTTGTTTACCGCTTCAACTTGTCTGTTGGATTGTGGATGGTACGGTGAAGAGAAGAAATGTTTAATGTTGTACTTCTCACATAATGTGTCAAGCTTTCTACCTTCAAACTGACGCCCGTTGTTGGTCACAACTAAATTCAGCACTCCGAATCGACATACAATATTTTTCCAGATGAAATTTATAACTTTCTGCTCAGTTATTACAGCTAATGGTTCTGCTTCTACCCATTTGGTAAAATAATCCACGGCTATAATGGCGATTTTTACGCCTCCTTTGGCAGTCGGAAGTGGTCCAATCAGATCGATACCCCATTTGGCAAATGGCCAAGGGCTGTAAATAGATTTGATATGTAACATCTCGCTATCTTACTAGTATCAGAGTCATTTTTTCGCAAAATCTTTTCTAATAAAACTTATAAATTTGCGAAATCAAAACTCGGGATGCTACTAAAACTATTCTGTAATGTAAATCCATTTTTCTTTAACTAGGTCTAATTGCTGGTTTAGACATAAAGAAAAACATATTATATTGTAACGCCCCACTTTGATTTTAAAGAAGTTCCAGAACTTCCCAAAATCAATAAAACATTTTCGAAGTCATTTTCCAAATCTTGGGCATTATTCACAACAATTACAAAGTCCAAGTATTATCTGGACTCACGGGGATCCATTAACCCGATTTTTTTTACAAGGTTTTCATTAACCCATTTCACAACATCTCACAAGATATTCAGCTTAATCATAACAACATGAATAATCAAAATAAACATGATATCCAATAAAACACGCATCATGTATATCCAAATTCAACAGTCCAAGACATACATTCAAAAAACAGTTCAACTTGTCTTAATAATCTCAAATCATACGTTCATAGAAAGCGGAAGCTAATTCAATAAATAAAGACCACCTACTCGTCTTGCCTCGTCATCCGTCACCTGCTTAACCTGCATCCGTGAAGAGCAGGTGGGAGTGAGCACAAATGAAACCGTAGTGCTCACCACTATGCACATAAATAATATAAAATGTTAAGATGGTATAGTCGCAGCATGAACATAAATAAATCAACATCATGTCTCATCTCCTAGCAATAACAAGCTAACAATCTCACTCATGTGCACATCTTTCATTAGCCGCGGAAAGGGGCTGCATAACCCTAACAGCGGGAGTGCGTGCTACTGTAACGGACACGACCTTTCATTAGGACTTACAGCAGACTTGCCTCGCAAGGGCTACCGTACCGTAACTCAACGGGGACAACCGTACCGACGGCCGTGACAGCTCATATCGGTAGGTTACATGGTTCACATGCATACATTGATCATACCAACTAAACACTTAAACACGTATGGCATAGAAAATTTTATAAGTAAACCCACCTTGAAATTTTGGTAGAATATTGCACACAAAAGCAAGTACGTAGGTCGAGGGCTTGACTCCTCAAACACCTACATTAAGCTAGATAATACATAAATAATCTATCTCGTTACTCGAATTTAACATAAAACCCGCACTTAATCAAAATTAAGACGTAAGGGTTTTAATCGGATTTTTCGTGGACTTGGAACTCTCTCGTTTTTGAAAAATGGGACTCGGATAATTAAATTAAAGTCTCGAGACTTAAAATATTCTTTTCTAAATTTTTCCAATTCAGAAATAATTTTTTAAAAATTGAAGTCGGTATTAAAAACGGGCTTCCGTAACACAAAATAACCAAAAAGACCGCACTTGGGCCGCTAGTTTGTCACTAAGCTGAAAATGCCAAGAAAATGGGGCATCACATGCCATTTGGGCCACTCAAAACAAGTATTGGGCTGCCACTTAAAGCCTGTTTCCAGACTGAGGTTCTCGCGGGCTCGCGGGGAAGAGGATCGGGTTCTTGGGCCGAAAAATATGCTGGGACAAGGCTGAGACCACGCGGCTGGGATTCGGGCCGCACGCGGGCCTAATGCAGGCTTCACAGCCCGCTCTGCTAAAAAAAATAGGACAAAAAAAAAGAATGTGCCTCAAGGGCAAGGATCGAACAGAGGACCTCTTTCACAAAATGGAGCATGACCACCACTGCACCAGACGCCTAGTTGTAACTTTAAACAAAATTTGGATTTCAAAACAATAACCTTGGCAGTTTGCTGGTATTAAAAATTAAAAGGGACGGCAGCAGGAAAAACAGAGTACCAACTTCTGTGCTGAAAATTAATTTCCGGCAGCGAACTTCGATCCGAAATTTCGACGCGACAAGTGTTTTGAAAAGTTTCAAAAATAAAAATATAATTTTAGAGTTCGAGATATATCGGAACAACAAGGTTTTCGAATCGAAAAATGAACCGATAATATACGGGCTGAAAACAACAAACGACACGACTACATCGGCAAGGCTCGAAATAATAAAACAAGACTCCAAAATCACTCATTAATCACAGCAACAAAACAAGATACTCGATATTTTCGAAACCTAGAGTTCCAACATGTCCACATCAATTCACGACTTCACACGAATAAATGTTCGAAATTCAACGAATGAAGCAATAAATAAACCGAACTCGAAAACTCAAAACCTGCGAATATGACACCGCTGGGAAGAGCTCGACTAACAGGAGACTACTGCGTTGTTCATCGACAAATAGGGCTGCGGATCTTGTCTTGACGGACGGCAGCTCAAGCTCTCCGGTAATGGCGGATGTCGGATTGCGTGAGCGTTCGAAGGTTGAAGGGCCTTAGATGCTTCACGAACAGGACTGCTGCTCGAGAGCAGTGTCCGCCGAAAACAATGGCAATGGGAAAGGTACATACGACGTAATGATTTTTTTTAAACGCCGACTGCTATGCGCGCGAGAGAGAGACTTCGTGAGTCGATCCACAATCACCCAAATAGAGTCATGCCCGGACCTAGATCTAGGCAATCCCACCAAGAAGTCCATGGTGACGCACTCCCACTTCCACATGGGAGCCTCAAATGGCTTCAACAGCCCTCTCAGTTTGTGATGATCGGCCTTCACTTGCTGAAACACCAGACATCCATCCATGAACCTCGCTACTTGCCTCTTCATACCTCGCCACTAGAAAGACTTCCTCAGGTCCTGGTACATCTTCGTGCTACCGGAATGAACGGTGTATGGGGCACTATGGCCTCTTTCAGAATCTCCTTTCGCAGTTCCCACACCTTCAGAACAAATAGCCTTCCCTCGAAGATCAATGCTCCATTAGATGCAACTGCAAATCCACCAATCTGACCACTAGACGCCAAATCCTTCATTCAGCACATGAAACGATCATTCAACTGCTCGGCGAATATCCTCTCCCGAAGAGTCGGTCCCACGACCAAGGTGGTCAACATACCACCGGCCGCCGAAGTCGACTCCACTGCCTCTAGCTGTAGCCGCGCGAACTCTCGAACTAAGTGTTGGTGTTATATACTTAAGCTTTGCTTTAGTGGATATTACACTTGTTATTTCTTGATGAATGAGAATTATGTTTGGTTAAATAAGTTCCACGCTCTGTTGTTTTGCATGTAGATAAGTGGGTCGTCATCGGGCGTACCGAAGATCACTATATCAGTTACTTGCGAAACAAGAATCACTAGTTCACAACCTAGATGGAATTGAACAACCCATCGGAACGGTTGTAGTGTCAACCGTACAGTTTGTCTTGACCGATTAGTTGCACTAGTACATTTATGTATTGAACAGGATCCCAGAGACGGATGTTCGTTTTATGCTGATCGTCGTAAACAAACTAGACCTCAGTTAATTATTGCGTGCTCTTAACCCGTAAGATATTAAATAGGCATATGCACATAATTGTTGTTGCTTTCATTCTTTGGGTGAGATCCAAGCCGGGTCGACATACTTAATGAATTGGGTAATGACATTATGTGTTCGATGTGCTATTAGGATATTTACGGTCACCATGTGCGTTAGTATGATGATGTCCCCAAAGTGAGTTCATGAAGGAATATTATGCTAACCCCTGCAGGTGGATTTATTCCGGCATAATATGAATGCTATGAGCGAGCGCTAGCTTCGGTAATATAATATATTAATTAATTCTCGATTATTAGTGATCGAATTAATTAATGGACATTATATCTTAAACATGGGGAGGTAAATCGGATGATTATAATAAGGAGTCTCAAATGTAATTTGGGATAGGTGAGGGGAGTGCAATAATATTATTGTGGTGGACTTTAATATTATTAATATATTAATTGTGGGGCTGCTCCACAGTATTAATATATTAGAAGCCCTTATCCTATTCTCCTTAGGGTCCCTACTGTAGCTCTATATATACAGCATTAGGCTCATGGAAGAGAAGACACAATCCCATACAATAGGGAATCACGCCGCCCCCTCTCTCTCTCTCTCTCTTCCAAGGAGTTGTTCTATTTCTTGTGCTCCACTGATACAAGATCTAGATAGCTGTTTGAGAATACAGTAGAAGATCTTAAGGTATATACAGGATTCCAATAAGATCTATCATACATCCAAACCGGAGACCAAAACCAGCAAGTGACCATACCACGACGACCAGGACGACGAGACGAAGAGATCGCCGTCGAGATCGCCGCCATCCGCAGCCGCACGCGCCGCCGGAAGGGAGTAGCTGCCGGAGATTACTCGTGCGCGTGAGAGCGCGTGAAACGTCCGATTTTTGATCGGTCAACGCAGTTGACTTCGCCGTGACGCCAGCTTTCTGGATTGGTCAAGTTTGTTCGATTCCGAGAAGATTTGATTTTCGGTCAACTGTTCGGGCCAGCTAGATCTACATAAATTTTAAGCAGTAAGTTTTCTTCATCAAACCTTTAGATCCGTTGCGCATAGGTTTATGTTGAATGTTTGTCCGTGATTTGTGCACATCGAGATCCTCATATGTTCAATTGGTATCAGAGCTGAGGTTAATCCGTTGTGTACAATATCCGGATTAAACTGCTTATATTGTCTATGTGTGCTCAAGCGCAGCCATATATATTGGATTATATGCATAACTTGGTTTTGCAGGAAGTAGTTAATCCACTAATATGGCCACCCTTTTATGTGCTTGTGCTTAATTGATGGTTGGTTGTATGGTTTTAAATTTGTTTTTAAAGCCTCGGGATTGTCGAGAAATTATGGATGAATGCTTGTATTAATTGCCCGGGGGTTGACCGGATAGTTTAATTAATTAATAGAAGACATGTACATCCACTCGTTGGATCTAGGAATCGATTTATGTAATTTTGTAAATTATATTTTTCGAATTGTGATCGACCGTTGGATATCGGGCCTTCACAAAGATCCAAAGAGACTCGACAAAGCAAGGAAGAAGTCGGAGCCGGGATCCAAGGCTGGCCGGCGCGGCCGCGGCTTCTACTTGTGGAGGTTTTGTGGAACTTGCAGTACAAGTCAACCGGGATTCTACTGCAGTGGGAGTTCCAGTTGGTTTAGGACAGAAATCCTAATCCAAGGAGAATAAATATTTAATTGGCCATAATAGTGGATATTTATTTATGGCATTAATTATTGGGAAATGTATAAATAAATCCCCAATCCTAAATTCATCTTCTCATTCAGTCCCTAGTGAAAAATTTTTCCATTCAACTCCCTAGTCAACAACTTTATGGTCCCCTCTAAGGTTTAAATTACATTTCTGTCCCGATACCTGTTTTTAAAAGAAAAGTACCAGTTTTCATTCAGTATAGTACCAGGGGCTTTCAAAATAGTATCTTGTGTTATAAATTTACATATAGTACCAAATGTCTTTCATTGTACCTGACTTTATACCCGGAGTACCACCACATATAAAATGGTATCAGAGCCTAGGTTTTATTAAGAACTCTTAGAAGAATTTATTACATGGTAATTGAATTTTGGTGAGGAGAATTAAAAAAGAATGGATATAGAAAATTGTCCAGAATGTATACATTATCTAAGATATCTTCAAATTTTGAAGATGTGTGAACAAGAACACCAACAAATGGTTGCCCATTGGGATGACCGTTATGTTGAACAAGTTATGGCAGGAGTTAATAGAATTACAACTAAACTTTGCCAAAAACAAAAGAAGTATCATATGGATGCCCTCTGGGTAAACCAATTGTTACAAACCGATTTATTAAATCATCAAGCAATAGCTCATCAAAATCACAGTCATCAATGAGCTATAATATTTTAACCTGGAAAGAAGTTATTCCAGACTCGTCTAAGTTTTCAGAAGATATTCGCGAATTACAAAAGACGATACAAAGTTATGGTGAAAAGCAATTGCTTGTACCAAACAAGGTACACCAGACGCTAACCAAAATTGAAGAACTAATGAATAGTAAAAAATATACATTAGAAATCCTTATTGACATTCAAAAGCGAGTTAAAACTCTAGAAGATAGGCCGAGCTCTTCTAGAGGACGAAGAAAAGTAACCTTCGGAACAGTACCTCTATTACACCAAAAGGGTAAACCCACCGAAGTTCGAAGACCTATGACAGAGGACGAAAAGATGAGAGCCATCTTAAAAGGAAAATTCACTAATAAATAATGGAAAGAGTGAATTTGGAGGATCTACATGACCTTGCAGAATCCTTTGCAGGTCTGGGTCTAGTAGACTTAAAAATGAATACGGGAGATGGTTCAACGATAGTAACTAGGTCCCAACCACCTCATGGAGGAAAAAGTTCGGGTTCTCACCAACCTGAGGAACAACATATGCCCCATCAAGGGGATTTTCAGGTTCGGGGATAAAGCGGGCATCCAGCGGGTACCCGAATGCGTTCCCGAAGGCCTAACATTCAAAATATCCCTTATGGGAAATCTCAACTAAATCCAATTCATCCTTATGGGTTAATGTTGAATCTAGATACCTTAGATTATAAAAATCGGGAGATCCTTATCGATGATTGGGCCTCTGCAATGAGAATTGCTGGAGGGACATTGGATCTCAACAAAGAAGGGTTCATTTCACTTCTCGAAATGTGCCTAGAAGGTTCAGTTAAAATTGCATGGGATATGGCTTCTCCAGACGTTAAATGAGATGTCATAGCTGGAGAATCATTAAAAGGAATAGTCGATAATATAGCAAGAGTATTTAAGATCTTATTTATCGGCACAGGATATTTTGAAGGAGTAGAGGAAGAAAAACAAAAGAGATATAAACAAGCCCTCTATTGTTTAGAATTACATGACATTTGTCATGTAGATGAATATATCAAGTTATTCACGGAGTATAGATGGAAGGCCAAGGTAGCAGATCTGAAGCCTCCCAATTGTTCTTTGCAAAGATACCCAGTCCATGGAGAGAATTGCTAATCAAAGAATATAAGATGGACGAGGTAGATACGGTGGCTAGAAGGATGTCATTTCTCAAGGCCAAACTATCCGAGTGGTGACATCAGGCGGCACTACACAAAAATTATACAAGACTTAGAGGTATCAACAAATCAGTTCCTCTATGTTGTGAAGAAAATGACATTCCAACAATTATTGGGAGTCATCCACGGAGAAACAAACGGAGAAAGCATACTTGAGATGCTCACTCCCGTGGATACAAGAAGAGTAGGTCTTCATGGAGACCTAGACGATACTGGTCAAAACAAAAGGTCCGGAATTATAAATCCGGACAAAGACCAATACCAAGCCGCAGTAGCGTCTCTTCTTCAGGTTCTAATCAAAGAAGTACAAGTAGAAGAACTTTTAGAAGAACTCAAACACGAGCCAATGAAAGTTTTAAAGACTGTGATTGCTGGACATGCGGAGCAAGAGGTCATATATCGAGCGATTGCCCGGATAATAAAAGGCAAGGAATAAGAAAGTTTGAAGCTACCCCAGAATTTGATGATGCTGTCTACTATCAAGATTTGGTACAGTTGTATCAATTTGAGGATATTCCCTCAGAAGAAAGCATTTATGAAGAAGAAGTCTACTCTGAAAATGGAAGTGAATCCAGTTCAGAATCAGAGTAAAGAAGAGTTCCTTCAACAAGTAGTAAGAGAAAACATGTCGGGATTCCTTTCCCATACGACAGTGTCTAACAAAACTCTTATGAAGATTATGAAGGAAGATCCAAAGCTCCAAATGTATGATGGATTTACTATTGGGGCAATAGAAAAGGTTATGGATAAAATAGGATTGAGAAGTAGAAACCACCATATTATCCATAGAGTCTCAATAGGAGAGTTTGCCATTCCAATGGAATATACGGGGAATCAAGTAGAGATGCAACTCATTCCCTATAGAGAAACTCAGGATATTAAAGGTAGGCTCAAAAGAGAGGTGGCTAATAAACTTTCATGGATCCACATTGGAGCCATTAGAGTAGTCATCAAGTAAACCTTTAAAGAAGGAATAGATTCACCTCTTAATCTGGCGATATTTCATAAAAGGATTTCTGACCTTAAAGACTCATGTCTTGGAGGAATTACAGGAAATTTGTATGCAGGAAAATTGGCATTCAATGTCTATCCAAGAATTTCATACAATTTAGGAGATCGTGATTTTAATAAAGTTCTTACCCTGCATCAAGATTTTAAAAGAACAGAGTTACTGAAAGAAGGGAATAGACCCTATTCCATTACCTACAAGATTTCCTATGCTTTATCAAATACTCATCATTCTGAGGTATTTCTAAGGGAGGAATTCATAGAAGTTCCTAGGATATTTGAGGATTTTGCAAAAGCAGTATTACCGGATATTATTGAAAATCCGACAATTGAAGAAATTGATATGAGAATCCAAGATAGACCTATTTTTAACCGGTCTAAAGGCCTCATGATTGAGCCCAGGAGAATGTCTTTCCAGCAAGATAGAGCTATTAGTAGTAACCGCTGGGAAGAACTACGAGCAAGTATACATACAACAACTCCAGAGGTATTTAAAACAACTGGAGAAATAAGATGTCCTGAAGGATGGAGGTCAGTAGAAATAAGGTTTGATATCACACAAAAGGATAATTTATTTCCCTGTGATGCCTTATATTACCTCCGACAACCTATAATAGGACAATATGAAGGTATCCTGAAGATCGGAGAAATTGAAACGATGATCACAGGAGGAGCAGGAAGGATCCCAGAACAACTTGTTCTAGGATTAGAATTCCTGGAAAACCATAAACCATGGGAAAGGTAAGAAGGTGGAATGGAGTTTACAGTAAAGAGGCGAAGATATAGAGTTTAGATGACAACTAGTCCATTCTCAATTTATATTTCAATCGGAATATTATATGAATCATATAGGGCAGAATATTTTGCAGCTTATATTGATTCTGGAGCAGGTATTTGCACAGCAAAACCTGGAGTATTTCCAAAAGAAATAGGAGAGGACCTAACCCCTATAGCAGGAAGAGACTTCTCTAAAAGGATTCTTATCCTTAAAAGAGGAATTAAACAAGCAGAAATCATGATTGGCGGAGCCGGTGGTAATCCTTGGTATAAGGTAAAAACACCACCAATCTATTTTCATGATACAGGAGCAGATGTATAGTTAGGAAATAATTTCCTACAAACTTTCAAAAGATTTACTCAAGAAAATGAGACAAGAAGAATTATTTTTACAACTCTTTGTGAACATAAGATCATTGTCCAAAGGTTAAAAGAGGCATTTCATAGAAAAATGCCTATCACATTTCGCAACAAGCGTGGTGATGAAAGAAAACTTCGACACCCAAAAATGAAGGATAAAAGAAAGTACGGAGGAGCAATCATTCAGTTAAGAATCGAAAGTCTAGGAGGCTACGAGGTGGAAAGAATAAAGTCAGAAACCATTCAATTCCTCAAAGCAAGTCTAGACGAGAAGTTACAACCAGAAGTAACTCTTGAAGAGCAAATCTCACTAGAAGATATCAAAAGAAAAATCCAGAGAAATTTCAATGAAGATCCTTTAGCTTGGTGGGATAAAAATGAACTCAAAGCATCCTTAAAGGTTAAAGCAGGAAAAGAGCATGAATTTGTGAGATACAAGCCCATCCTTATGAATCAAGCAGACCGTGAGGATATGCAAATAATACTTAAGGAACACTTGGACCTTAAGTTAATTAAAGAAGGAGTTTCTCCATATAGCAGTCCTGGATTTCTTGTTCGAAACCATGGAGAAATAAAAAGAGGAAAAGCAAGGTTGGTTATTAATTACAAAGGTATTAATAACATCTTAGAATTTGATGGATATTACATCCCGAGCAGAGAACATTTGGTGAATTGTATCAAGAACGCTAGGTATTTTCAAAGTTCGATTGTAAATCAGGATTCTACCAAATCAAGATGGAGGAAGAAAGTAAGAAGTTTACAACTTTCTCTACACCACAAGGGCATTACGTATGGAATGCGATGCCAATGGGGTTAGCAAATGCACCCCGGATTTACCAAAGAAAGATGGATAATCTTTTTAAAGATTATTTTAGTTTTATGTTCGTATATATTGATGATATTCTAATCCCCTCAAAGAACATGAAAGAGTATCTCAAACACCTGGAAATATTTTCAGATGTTTGCCACAAGGAGGGATTGGTGCTTTCAGAAAAGAAATCAGTAATCGCTACAAGACAAATTGAATTCCTTGGAATCGAGATTGATGAATCGGGAATCATTTTGCAAAACCATATTGTTGAAAAAAGACAAGGATTCCCAGATGTCCTCAAAGATAAAAAAAAAATAATTACAAAGCTTTCTCGGAGTTGTTAATTTTGTAGGAATGTTCATAAACAATCTGGCACAATACCGAAAGGTTTTCAGTCCACTCCTGAAGAAAGATGTAGATTTTAGATGGACAAATGAACACGAGGAAGGAATTAAACAGTTAATGAAAGTTTGCCAAAAACTTCCAAAGCTGGCAATCCCAAATGACGAGAATGAGCTAGTTCTCTATACAGATGCTAGTGATCATTGGTGGGCAACGGTTCTCACCAAAGCAATCCCGAATGGAGAAGTTCCATGTCGATATTGCAGTGGACTCTTTACAACTAGTGAAGCAAACCGATGGCATATTAACGAAAAAGAATTCTTTGCAGTCAGAAAGGCATTCAAAAAATGGCCTTTGTTTTTGTTATCAAAAAAGTTCACTTTAAAAAATTGATAACTCCAGTGTTAAGGCTTTTCTTAAAAACTAATTGAATCAAAACCAGAAAAGTCTAGATTATTACGATGGCAAGCTGAATGTCAATATTATGATTATGATATTGTCGTTATTAAATCTCATGAAAATGTTCTTGCAGATTTCTTAACAAGAGATGGATGTATCTGAAGCAGATGCACTCCTCAAAAGGATAAGACACCTTCGCGAAAACATCGAGGAGGTGGACAAAAGTTTTGGCCAGTTAAGGCTTAATGCCATAATAGCTGGACAAGTTCAAAAGGCCGACTTAGATAAGGTCGAATCAGCAATCAAAGGTACAAGGATGGCTAACACCTTATTATGGGATGCCTTCCAAGAACCTTTACGCAAAGCTGGATCACCATCGGTGAGCCATAAAGAATTCCGAGAGCAAGAGGTTTCAAAAAAAAAACTCAAAACGAGGACCAGGAACCATTACCTGGTGCATCGGACGCTGCTTATGAAAGTATTTCTTCAGATTCTGGAGAAAAAGAGAAAGAGACACAAGACCAAAGGTCTAAAGTCTCGAGTCAACCCGACACCTCTGGGGTAAAAGAGGAAGAGATCAACCTACGACCACAGACAAGTCGAGAAAAGGTTGATACTACAAAAACATTGATTCTCCTACTTCTTTTCAGGTTTACAATTCACTGATGGAGGACTTAATTACAAAAAGAAATATTAAGCCAGAAAAGTTTATTGTGGACGATACTGGTTTATATCCCCGAGTTTGGGTACTGGAAGGATCTCGACCAGACCCTGTAAGAAAATGGATGGACTTTGGTTCAATAGCTTTAATTTTTACTGAGGCGCCGAATTTTCCTGAGATTTCAGGATTACCCGAATGGATTACTAAAGCCGTATATGAATCATGGTCTTATAATCCTCATCTGAAAAGAGGAGAAGTTTTGGAGCTAAAATTTATCTCTATTGCCCCAGAATCTGCAAGTGATTATGGAAGACATGCCGCCTTTCATTCATTAAGTTACAACGCCCTAACAAAAAGGCGCTATTTCATATCGGTACTACCAAGGAAACGCCTCTGTACACATCAATGACGGAGGACGAGATTTCCACCCGACGAGCCTACGGAGTGTGGGTATGTCTTACCGAAATGGAAAAGGAGGTAAAATATCCGTTTAAAATATATCAAAATTCACCAAACGGATCATTTTTACTTAATTCCTTGACGGGAAGCACCTCCAAGTTTGCAAACGACTTGTTCGAGAATAAAAAAAATTCTTATGGGAAAACAAGTTGGCAGCCACGGAGAATACACGAAGAAAGGCCTGTAACATGTTGCACGGTCTTAGATGGCACGAAAATATTTGTCCATGTTGTGCAATTCAAGAGAAACCACTGTTCGAAAAATTATTTTCGATGAAACGGGAAAGACCCGGCCAGAAAAACAAACCGGAGAAAAAGGGAATTCCAAAAAACCGGAATTTCAAAAGTTCAAAAGAAGACGAGTCTGATTAAGATTTATCAGACATGGAGGCCCACCATCAAATTAATGGGGGGACAAGGGAAAAGGAAAGATTCCTTCACCAAAGGTAAAGACAAGTTTTTCCGAGTCAGCTCCACATACACCATGTGACCGACAGAAAAAAGTGGGTTCAATAATTCTTCAAACCGGACCCATCAAAATGTGAAGACCACAAGGCATTTACCTACCGGTTGGTACAAGCAATAATAGAGGACTCCAAGACCTCTATAAGTACAAGATTTGGAGGAAACAGAAGGCATCAAACATCCTCTTCAGTTTTCTCATCAAAATAAAATTCTCTGTAATAATAGTGTGTGAGCTTGTGTGTCTTTTAATTTTCTTTGTAAATTTTATATGTGGACGAGTGTTTGCCTCTATTATGAGAGGCTAAAAGGTTTTCTCCTCCCTTAAGGAGATTACTTATGTAATAAAATCACTTTGAGTTCTTAATAAAAAAGAGGCTTTTGCTTCACAACATGTTGTCAAAATTTTCATCTATCTCCATAATTAAGTATCTGTACGCCTGGAGTAGGAAACGAACCAAGGCTGTGCTGAGTTGTATCTGAAGGAGTCGGATAACTTATAGTTCATCTTCCCATTGGTGAAGTTAGACGGTGAGGAGCCGTCCGTGAAAGGAACTAGGGGCACTAATTTTCTGACTGGTGGAATTGCAACCCATCTCACCCGGAACCATTTTGGTCAAAAAAGGTACGAAAATTATGGAGTTATTTAATTTTACGGAAGCATGTTGGGCCTGGTATTGTTCATTTTATTGTGGGAACTCTTTAAGTGAAAAATTCAGGTACAAAAGCTTGGTACTACGTATTAATAAAGTTGGTACTATTCTCTTATTAAAGTGGTACGATTCCAAAATAAACTGGTACTAATTTTCTGGACTTGAATAAAGATAGGGGTATTGTGGGAATACTAAGAGGGTTATTATTTTATTGCAAGTGGGAGGGAGTAAAGTGGAAGAAAATTAGAGGAAGGGACTGAACTGAAAGTTGAAAAGGGGTCTAGGTACTTTTATAGAATTTGCCCTTAATTATTTATTTGTTTATTTATGCATGAGAATAATTGTTGCCTTGTGTGCATAGAATTATTTAGAATTGCATATATATATAT
>CACSLK010027843.1:7177701-7190458 GCA_902706635.1 Striga hermonthica
TATGCGCATTAGAGCTCTCCTACGGTCTGTCCATCACAGGATTACGCACATCTTCCGTGAAGGGAACAGACCTGCTGACTACCTTGCCAGCCTTGGTACTACCACACCGGATCTACACACGTATCAGACCGACACAACTGCTCCACTCCGTCTTCGCACGCTGGTACGGATGGACCAGCTTGGATACCCATCTTTTCGGTTTAAGTAGATTTTATTTTCTCTCCTTTGATCATACATTTATTCCGGGCATCTGTTAGCCCGATGACAGACCTTGTAGTATTTCCTTTCCTTTTCCTTTTCTGTTTTTGTCTTCCTTTTGATTGTGAGACTGTGTTGATTGTATTTGGTTGATATTTGGGCCCTTCTTGGGGTCTTGATCTATATACAGGTTGGGGATCCAGCCCAATCCCCCGCCCCCGGGGCGTTGTTTTTTTTTAAAAAAAAAAAAAAAAAACCTAGTAACTACAAAGACATAACTTAACAACTACAGAGAACTAACCTAGCAACTACAGAGAACTAACCTAGTTGGAAGGTTAGTTGTCAACGGTCAACGCCGAAGTCAACGCCTGAAGTCATCGGTCAACGCCGAAGTCAACGAGTTAAAATAATATTTAAATAATTAAAATAATAAAAAGAAAAGAGTAAATCTTGGCCACACATGATATACCAGATCTTGTGGCTAAAAATGAGTCTCAAATCCTCAGTTTAAAAAAGCTGCCGCATTTTAATTACCATTGATCGAACCGGGCCTGAGTAATCGTTAGTATTAAACCGAGAGACCCGACCTTGTACCCGCGCCGCACACCTGGGCGGCCCAACCTGCCCGTTTCTCTCTCTCTCTCTCTTGGATAATACTTGCATAGCAAGTTTAGAATGAGAGAACCCTAAGTTAGCTTATTTAATCGTACACCTTCTCCTTCTCCTCACATTATTTTTTTCCCGCAACCATCAGAAATTCTGCTCTAATCTCTCGTCTCCCTCTCGAATAAAAAAAGAAAAAAAAGCAGCGATCGCTGCAGAACAAGAAGATAAAATCTGCTAGTGAACATTCTCGCTCAACCCCCATCATCATCGTCACGCCATCATCGCCATCACCAACATCATCCGTCGCAAGAAGCAAGACCATCACCAACCCTCTCCCTTCACTTTCTAATTCGTCCATCATCATCTATTCGTTGCAAGCAGCAGACCCGTGCCACCGTTTGCTGCCGACGAAAGACCGCAGATCGCTCGTCGTGAGCCAGCAGTTTCCCGGCGTTCCCCGCTTGCTACTCACGTTTGATACCGACCATCATCACCGTCACCATCGTGAATTACTCCACCGGCGAGAACCCCATCGCAGTACCTTGGTCCGTCATTCAAGTCCCAGGCCGCCGACCGAGCCACACTGTTCGTGCTTTTGCCGTGCGTTTCCCTTGTTGTCCGTCACTGTCGGGTCCCGTTCATCGCTGCCAGGCCCCCGCTAATCACTCCACAACCCTCGAGCGAGCCGAAGCTTAGCCGTTGAGCCCCGTCGGTGCACTCGTGAAGTCCGTTTCAACACCGTTTCAAATCCTTCGTTCGAATTTTTCTGAGAACGGTAACCGGGCTAATAATCCCTCTACATTTGATGTGTTGTGATATATATTGTGCTTATATGATGATAATAATGATTTTGATATTTATGTGTGAGTTATTGATAAATTTGCATGCGATATATTTTAACATTGTGTTGTCGTTGCTTCGGTTTATTGTTGGAACTGAACTGATCATGTGTTTTTCATGGAATTCCTGGATTCTTAAGTAGTTGGAGTCGTCCTTGAGTCGTTAGTTCAAGTTTGGAGTCGATTTGATGTTTATATTGCGAGTTGATTTTTATAAACTGACCATGCTGCTGAATAGTATATAATTCATGATGAATCGTATACTTGTCCAAATGCCGTTAGTTTTTACATGTGATGTCCTCTGGTGATTATATATGTTGTGTAAAATTTTCAAGTCGAAACTCCATTTGTAGCTATTTTAATTGATTATTTTGATTTCTGGGCATAATCGTGTAAATTGCATATAAAATCGAGTTCTGCTCCAGAATGACTGAATTTTTAATATGTTGTTTCTCTATCATATTTGGACGTTGTGTACAAATTTCATAATTTTTGGACTTAGTTGCTAGGATAAATAATTATTTATAGTATTCTGCTAAACCTTGTTTTAATTTTGTAAAATTGGTTACTGCTATAAATTGCTGAATTTTGCTTAGCATACTCCTATTGTAATGTATTATGTGGCATAAAAATTTTAGAATTTATTTCATTCATTAGAATAGGTTTTTAATAAAAATGAGTCTTCTGCTGAATCTTTCGAAAATTATCACAAATTGTGTGTTTGATGTTTAGAGCTAGAAATTTTATATGTTGATTCTCATATGCTGTAGTTTCCTGTATAAAAGGTTCAAGTCTTAAATCGTTCATTAGGTCAGGCTATGAATTTATGCCCGTTTCTTCTGAAATATTGTTTAAATTTTATAACATCGAGTATTTTGAGTTAAGGGCTAAAACTTGGTGAAAATGATATTATGTGCTCTATTATGTGGTGAATTTTTTGCTTAATATCCTGAGCCTAACTCCTAAACCATTAGTAGGTTCGTTTTGTAGCCTTTGTAGCCGTTTTCCTAACTATTTGATTTTCCTGTCAACCCGATATATGCTTTGCATGTTATATGTGATATATTTGGAATAACTGTGATATTTTGAGTCTAGTTGTCAACTCCAAGTACTTAACTCTGTTAAGGGAATCCAGGAGTCACTTAGTCGATATAATTTCGGCTAAGTATGTGTGCTTTGTGTGTTGTTTTTGTGCTGGATAGTCTGTTGATAGGCTATCATAATTGTTGTAGGTTCGTTGAGCTGAACTTTTTTCATAATTCCTTCAACCCTGTGTTTGGCTATATCCCCGTATCCAGGTGGGTTTTAGTTAAATTTGCTATACTATAATTGAGGTGAGGTTTTTATACTGAGTGCTATGATTGTATGTGAGTCATGAGACGATGCCTAGTGGTAGGCGATCTCTACCCTTGTGATAGGAAGACTCATTTTAGCCTAGTCGATGGGCCGTAACCATTGATGTTGAACCTCGGCACGACTGTACTCCCGCCGACGAGTTTGGGCTTATCCCTGGCGACTTATGATAGATATGCACATGAGTATAGTAATGAGTAAGAGTGTGGTGTGTTATGTCGAATGACAATGAACATGCATATGACTCTAGTATAGGTATCATACTAATATTATATGCATAGTGGTGAGCACTTCGACTTTATTTGTGCTCACTCCCACCAGCTCTTCATGGATGCAGGTTAAGCAGTCGATGGGCATGACGAGACTGAAGACGAGTGGATGGTCTTTTGAATATTGCTTTTATTGCTTCCGCATTTAATTAGACTTTGTTGAGCTATGAGATGGTTATTTTCCCTATGCGTTTTGGAATTGGTTGAACTGCTTAAACCATGTGGGTTTATTTATCACTTCTGGATCATGTTGACATCCTATTGCTAGATATGTTGAAATCTAGTCTTGGAACTTGATTTATGTTGGATATTCTCGTTTCCATTTTGTTGATTATGTGTGTGATGTTTTTTAGTAGCGCCAAATGTTTTATAAATCGATAAATGGTCTCGAAATTTTAAAACAGTATATTTGGATAAGTCCAGAATTGTCTTTAAAAATCTTTGGGGCGTTACCACATTGGTCTTAGAAGGTAGACTTTGTGTTCCGAAGGTTTGGGAACTGCGGCGGGAAATACTGAGAGAGGCTCACAGCGCCCCATACACCGTCCATCTTGGTAGCACGAAGATGTACCAGGACTTGAGGAATAGATTCTGGTGGTGAGGAATGAAGCGGCAAGTAGCGAGGTTCGTGATTCTATGTCGGGTGTGTCAGCGAGTGAAGGTTGAGCACCAAAAACTGAAAGGGCTATTGAAGACCCTTGAGATTCCCATGTGGAAATGGGAATGCCTCACCATGGACTTTATGGTGGGATTGTCGAGATCAAGACTTGGACACGATATTATTTGGGTGATTGTGGATCGACTCACGAAGTCTGCCCACTTTTTGCCCGTCAGGACGACTATAAAGGCTAGTGATTATGTCGAGTTGTTCGTTGACGAGATTGTTCGACTTCACGGGGTGCCCATGGAGATTGTGTCTGATCGAGACCTGAAGTTCACGGGTCAATTCTGGAAGACTATGTACCGAGCCATGCAGACGAGGTTGGAGTATAGTACAACCTTTCATCCCGAGACAGATGGTCAGTCGGAGCGGACGATCCAGTATTTGGAGGATATTCTGAGGGCTGTGGTCTTGGACCGGAGCCTAACATGGAAAAATGCACTTTCATTGGTTGAGCTAGCCTACAATAATAGTTATCACTCCTCGACCAAGATGGTCCCGTATGAGGCTTTGTACAGACGGAAGGTTCGGACTCCTTTATATTTGGATGAGGTCGGGGAGAGAAAGATCATGGGTCTGAAGTTCATTTGTAGGATATGAGAACAGGTTGAGGAGATCCGGAAGAGGATGAGGTCTGCCCAAGAAAGACAGAAGGTCTACGCCGATCAGCAAAGGCAAGAGCATGAGTATGCAGTTGCCGACCATGTCTTTATGAAGGTCTCTCCCATGAAGGGTGTGATTCGCTCCGTAAAGAATGGGAAGCTTCGGCCTTGCTATATCGGGCCCTTTGAGATCCTTGCGTGAGTCGGGCACTTGGCTTATCGCCTAGATTTACCACTGGATTTGTCGGGGCTGCATGATGTGTTTCATGTCTCGATGTTGCGTAGATATGTGCATGACCCTGACCATGTGGTGGACTTTGGCGAACTGCGGGTCGAGCGAGACCTTACCTATGAGGAGGTACCGATGGCCATATTGGATCGAAAGGTCCATCACCTGAGGAACCGGGAAGTGAGTCTCGTGAAGGTGTGGTGGAGCCGACATGACGAGTCTGAGGCGACTTGGGAGAAGGAGGCCGAGATTAGGAAGAGATACCGAACATCATGTTTTGATTTCCCCTTTGTATTCTATTGTGTTCTAGTTGTTTTGTTTTTGAACTTTGAGTACGGAATTCCTTTTTAGGTGGGTAGGCTGTAGCGCCCCGTTCGAATATTAGATTTTTCTGATTTTTGTTTTGATTAATGGCATTTTATTTTTCTAAATGCCTTGATAACATGGTTATATATTATATTATTGACTGAATAATATAATCTTATGATTCGTTCACTATATTTTACCGATCACCGTTTGAATTTTTGGTTTAATCGCGTTAGTCAAAATCATATCCATTTTAATCGAATTATTGTGACCCGAATTCGACTCGACTTGACCAGCCCAAGTTCATGCGGTTATTTGCAAAAGATTAAGGGTTCAATTAAGGTCAGTTAGCCTTAAGACGGAGTAAGGTGAGTGAACCACAATTAGCCTAATTGGAGCATGTGCTAGTGCATTATTTTATTAGCAATGTGTAAGGCCTTTGTTCCCCTTAGCCTTGGGACTTGTCCAGACCTTGTATCTATCCAAAATGCTCTGAAAATACTCCTTGAAACCGTGCATAGACCATCCAAGTCAAGCCAAGGCATCCCCTAAGTTCCATGCACATTGGGAAGGGAATTGTCTCTCATTTGCTCATTGTTTCATCCGCCCATGACAACCTTATAGGCTTCTCTACCCCCAGCTGATTAGAGTGCTTTTGACACTTAGAAAACTCAGCAAATTTCGAGCAAACACTCACCAAATAGAGAGAATACCGAGAGAGAAGAACCAAGGAGGACCGAGAGCTCCCTTGTGCATGTGTTCGAGAATTTGAGTTCTAGCCATCCATTCTTGATTACTTCAACATTATAACCCCTTCCTCTCATCTATCACTCACCATGGGAGAAGTTTAAAAGCATCAAAGTCCAAGGAAGTCACATCAATCACCCTAAAGCGCAAGCTAAAGCAGAGAGCAATCATCCGCACCAACCGAGCATATCCGAGTTCCTTTACTATTTTTCTTGATGTTTTAGAGGTTGGTTACCGAATTTATTTTTAAGACATGTTATATATGAGATGAAAATTATACTAAAGTGCTTTACCCCCATAGGATCAATTTTTAAGTGGTTCCAAGCATGCTAAAGATTTAAGTGCTCCCAGCTTACTTGCATGTTCTATATGTTGAGTTTTCATACGTTTTTACACATGCTATGCAAAAAATAGAAATGTACGAACAATATGGCTATTTCTTGTGTTAAAGAGCAGTTCATAGGACCAAGAATCAAGTTAATTAGCCTAGTATAACTCGAGATATGGATTTCTAAAGTTTATCATGTAAATTGAACTTTATATAGATTAATCTCAATTTTATTGTCTCTGTTGTGCCTCTGTTTTGGCCTTCTAGAACTCGTTTTCTGAAAAAATGTTCTTCACATGAATTGTATCTTATCCTGTTAGCTTTCAGTAGGCTTTAGAATTTCGAAAATCCGATTTAAATTGGGTGAGTTATGATTTTTACAAAAAGATTGTGCAAGCAGTTTTTTTGTGAACCCGGTAACATATTATATTAAATGTTTGGCCCATTTTTGATGTATGAATGTGCTCAAATGTGAAAGTGGTCTTCATGAAATATGTAGCCTTATGTGTTAGCTATATGTTAGTTTTTTGAATCAAGTCAAAAGCATGTTTGTAGCATGCGATATTCCCATTTTACTGACACTTTGATGGACGTATAATTTTGTTCTCGGACTGCAACCATGTTTTAAATGTATGATAAATAATCTTTCATCAAATGGCCTTATTTGACATTCATGTCTTCCTTAAAGTTACAGCCTTACTTCGTAGCTGTCTGCTGATCTTTGAATAATGTCATTTGGATGCTTGTAGTATGAGTTATGTGAAAATTACTGAAGCTCGGTATGTTTAAAAATCTGGTTTTCTGACTGCAACTCGGTTATGAATGTTTGCTGAATAATCTCCAGGTAAATGAACTTATTTGTTTTCGATGTCTTCATAAGAATAGTAGATGCATGTCTTAGGGTTCTAATGCAACTTGAATTATGATTATATGACATGTGTGCTGCAAGTTATGTTGATTTTAAAATCGTTGCACGGGTTAGATTTTGAAAACTCATGTTGTATGTTCGGAAATAGAGTTTATTTCTAAAACGCGTGCTTATATGGCCTATATGAGCTGAGTTAGATCAAGTGAATGATGCTATATGTGTGTTCATGCATCTAATAGTTATTTATAGTATTATCTTGTTAAATGTAGGTCTTTGAGGAGTCGAGCCTCGACCTACATTCCACTACTTGTTGTGTTCTACCATTTCGGTAACCAGGTGGATTTGTTATTCTTTATATAAGTAGTTGTTGATCCCGTAGAGGCTAAAATTGCTATGCCATATGTGTTTTCATTTGTTGGGTTGGTATGATCAATGTATGCGTGTGAATCAAGTAGCCTATCAATGTGAGCTGTTACGGCCATCGGTACGATTGTCCCCGTCGATGTAACACGGTTTTCCTTGAGAGGCAAGTCTCATTAAGTCCTGATATTGTCGTGCCCTTGTGAGGTGCGTATGTCCTTATGTAAGGTCGTGTCTGATGCATGGTATGATAGATGTGTACACATGAATGTGGTTATTGGTGTGTTGTTGATAGGAGATAAGACATGATGTTATTGTTTTATGTTCATGCTACGATCATATCATCTTAACATTGTATATATTGTTTATGTGCATAGTGGTGAGCACTACGAATTCCATTTGTGCTCACTCCTACTTGTTTCTTCACGGATGCAAGTTAGACAGGTTGGCGAGCATGACGAGAAAAGGGGCGAGTGGGTCGGTCTAATGCTTATGCTTCATTATGCTTCCGCTTTTGAATAAATGAGTGGTCTTTATGAACCTCTTTTGGTTTGGACATGTTGAAACCATTTTCAAAACTTATGTTTTTGAAGTGTTGGGCTGGAACATTTTGATGGACCTATTTTTATTTTAGATATTTGAGTACGTGATTACTTGGATAAATTGATGATTTCGATTGTTCATGTTGTGGTGTTTGAGCTGAATATCATGTGATATGTTGTGAATCGGGTTAATGAAAACCATGATAAAATCGGGTAATGAATCCCCGCGAGTCCAAATAAGACTTAGACTATGTAAATGTTGGATAATGCCTATGATTTCGAAAATGAATTCAAAAAAATGTTTTATTGATTATTGGAATGTCCGAAATTTCTTTAAAATCAAAGTGGGGCGCTACATCAAACCACATAGAACATGTACATATTCAAACATTATCATGAAACTAAATATAAGACCACATCAACACACGACATATAACATGAAAAAGAGAGGTTGCGAGCCATCGTGCACCGTTCTCACGAAAAAAATACACGAGACGGTCAAGGGGCGGATGAAATGGGGTAGTAGTGCGCATATCGGGCTATGCAGCTTCGCGTGGCTCGGCATAGCTTGCTCGTTTTCAGCCTCGAGTGATGCCCGAAAATAACTCATCGGCAAAGTAGTGACTCTCGGTTATTCCCCGTCAGTCGCGACTAAAAGGTGCTCGCCGAAAATATGGAGCATCGGTCGGTGGCTCGCGCCTGGTCGCGGACGTCGGCTCACGGTCGGAGTTCCAGCCGTAGAAGATTTGCTTCGCACTTGCTGTCGCTGGAGGACTCGTCGAAAATCAGGTGGCCTTCAACTCGCCGCTGAATAGTCGACTCATGTCAGCCACCAGAAACCAAGCTTCTTCTATTGTCGGTGTTTGCTCGCCCAACTTCGCCGTTTGCCAAAAATTTAGGGTCGTTGGGACTGCCTTCTCCTGGCCGTAAATCGTTGTTCTTGGTCGAAATCCGGTGCTCGTTGGTCCACCGTAAAACACACAGATTTCTCAGTCGTCGGAAATAGGAGCTTCGATCGCGCGGTTCTACTTGGTCGAGTTAAACTCTAAGGGAGGTGGGATTGCGGCTCAATCGAGAGGAGATGAGAGATGGAGATGAGAGACAATGGATTCTTCTCTTTTTCTATACGCGGTTGAAAGAGAGAGATGAAGGGTTCGGGTTTTCTGCCTCATTGCGTGATCGAGAGAGTGAGGTATGAAAAAGCGGCGTGAAATAAAATGACGAGAAGGAATAATAAATATCTCATATATACATATTTATTAGACTAGGTAAAACATGCTTACCAAACAAGCTAAGGAAAAACGGGTTCGGGATGAAGGCGCGAGCGGTTCGGGCGCGGGGCTGGGTTTCAAGGTTCGACAATTAAATTCGAGGCTCGGTTCGATCTGTCAAATGCTCGAGAAAAATAAATAAATTAAACCAGATATATATATTTATATTACACAGAATAATAAAAATAACAATTAGACAATTATTCAATAAAAATAACAATGCCTATAAATAATAATATCCGAAAAATTCAATAAATAAACGGGGCTTCACATGGCCGGTTTGGGATTGATCAAAAGGCTCGAAAAAATTGTACCTTAAAGCCTTGTAATGTATTTCCTAAACACCTAATTCGATTAATCTTGGTAGTGCGATTAATCGAATCTCCCATACTCTTGAATATATGAAGAACACAATTTTCCTCTCTCTTGAAGACCTCAAAATCAAGCCTCACATGTGTAGGGGAAGAGGTTGGGACATAGTGTTTTTATAGGCTACATTAGAGACCTTAAGGAGGTACTAAATATGAGATTATCTCATTAGGCTTAGGAATTCTAATTATGCTCCATATCTTATCCCATCTAGAAGTCTTATTCCTTTGAACCATTCTCCTAACCCTAGGTAATATTCTAGAAAGAATATTCCTCTCCTAGTGGAATCTAAATTATGGAATATAATTAAGTCAAAATTTCCTAAATAGAATTAAATAATAAACATCCCACTAGAGTATATTATTGCTCTCCCCATTTAGCTCCAATTTATTCAATAAATTTGAACCTCAAAATGATTAATAAATATTAATCTAATTGATCGATTTACCTCCATATGTTTAAGATATAACGCCCGTCAATTAATTTAATTACTGACAATTAAATTAAATTGACTTCTTTCATTTCCGAAACTAGTACCACTCAGTTCATTAATCATTATGTCGGATAAGGAATAGGAATCATCCTAACAGAATAGGAATCACCCTTGCTAAATCTAATAAATAAGTAATTAATATATATGCCCATTTTATATTACCTTACAGCATAAGAGTACGCATCAATTACTGAAGGTCTAGATTATAACCACGACCAGTAAATCTTATAATCTTATCCTTCTGCAGTCCGTTCAATACTTATCATAAGTATTAGTGTAATCCATCAGTTAAAGATCAACCGAATCAAGACTACACTACAGTATCATTCCAACAGGGATCTCATTGTCTGTCAAAACTGTGAACATTTAATTTATATTTTTCAAGGAACCGATAATATGATCTTTCTGTTCAACACGACGAACCATATTATCTACAATGTAAAATAATGGAGTTATGATATCATAAATAAATAAACTGCAAACATAAATACTTTGACTAAAATACGATTTCCAGATCAAAATGGTGTTATTCATATCTGAAAGCCAAGCTTTTACAGCATATCTAACAATCTCCCACTTATGCTTAATAAGCTCATGGCTATCACTAACCATAATTATCGTTCAATCTAATTCTCAATATTCTACAATGTCGCTCTAATGTCTGACTTCCATTCCTTCTATGTGTCTCTCAAAGACTTGTGCCGGTAGGCTATTCGTAAAAGGATCTGCTAGGCTATCCTCTGACAGTATTTTGGCAACAACAACTTCCCCTCGTCCAACAATTTTTTCTATCGGATGGTTATTGCGCTCTATGTGTTTATTTTCTTTATGAGTATGTGGCTCCTAAGAATCTGCTACTACTCTATTTTTATCACAGAAAACTGTAATTGCAGCTGGCAAACTCGGCACCACATCAAGGTCGAGGAATAAATTCCTAAGCCAAACCGCTTCTTGCGCTGCCTTTGAGGCTGTTACATATTCAGCTTCCATGGTGGAGTTTGCCACGTATTTTTGCTTGACACTCCTCCATACTATGGCTACTCCTCCTAAAGTAAAGACAAACCCTGAGCTTGACTTTCTTTCGTCTCGGTCTGACTGGAAGTCTGAATCAGTGTAACCCAACGGAAGCAACTCATCTGCCTGGTAAATCAACATGTATTTCTTAGTCCTTCTAAGGTACTTGAGTATATGTTTTACCGCAGACCAATGTTTTGGTCCTGGATTACTTTGATATCTGGAAACCATGCCCACAGCATAGTAGATATCTAGCCTCGTGCACAACATTGCATACATTAGGCTTCCTACTGCCGATGCATAAAAAAGTTGTCTTCATCTCTTCTATCTCTTGAGGTGTCTTTGGGGACATCTTATTAGATAGAGGGATTCTATGTCGAAAAGGCAATTGCCCTTTCTTCGAATACTGCATATTGAAACATGCTAAGACAGTGTCTATGTATGTGGATTGGGATAGGCACAACTTTCTCTTCTTCGGTCCCGAATGACCTTGATTCCGAGAATAGGTCCTACTTCTCCCATATCCTTCATATCAAACTGCTTTGGATGACCATACCTTCACGTCTGATAACTTCTTCACACTGTTTCCAGTGAGAAGAATATCATCTAAGTATAGCACAAGAAAGACCACCATGTTTCCATCATGTTTCTTGTACAGACACTGCCCATCAGGACATTGGGCAGAACCATACGACAGGACAACCTCATTAAAACGGATGTTCTAAGACCTCGAGCTTGCTTCAGTCCATAAATGGACCGTTTCAGCCTACAGACCAAATGCTCTTGTCTATTTGCAATGAACCCTTTTGGTTGGTGCATATAGATGTCCTTGTCCAAATTTCCATTATGGAAAGCGGTCTAACATCCGTTAGCCAAATCTCATAATCCATGTGATCGTCTACAACCAAGAGAATCCAGATGGATTTGAGCATAGCTACCGGTTAAAATGTTTCCTCATAATCGATCCCTTCTTTCTGAGTATACCCTTTTGCAACAAACCTAGCCTTGAATGTCTCAACCTTCCTATCTGATCCTCTCTTTCTCTTATAGACCCACTTGCATCCAATGGCACGAATACCACTGGGTGGTTCTACTAGATCACATATCTGATTAGAATCTATTGATTCTATCTCAGATTTCGTCACACTTTGCCAAGACTCTGTGTCCTGATCTTGGAGTGCCTCATTGTATATCCATGGGTCGGTTTCAATCTTATCTGGGACGGCCTCAGAACACTCTTCCAGACCCAATAACCGATAGGACTGCCGGACAACTCTCCACTATGATGAGGTACTACTTGCTCAGGTGCATCATTAGTGATACGTGTTGCAGTATTTTGTGGTGTAACATCAAGTGCACTAGGTATCCAAGTATACTCACTCCTTCTACTTCCTCTAGGACATGTCTACTAGTAGGCTTATGATCCATAACATAGCCTTCTTCTAGAAATCTAGCTGTAAGGCCCCGTTGGATTTGTAGAATTCTCGAATTATTTTATTTATCGAATTTTATTTATGAGATTATATTTATTGTGTTGGTCGTGAGGTACTTAAATTATGGGTTTAAGTACTCAATCGTTTTAATTTAGAACATTCGTCGTTCGACGATTTCGGTTTAAATCACATAGTTCAGATTTAATCCGTTCGATTATTGGATTTATTTTTGGATTATTTTATTATTATTATTATTATTATTATTATTA
>CACSLK010027843.1:7203541-7227077 GCA_902706635.1 Striga hermonthica
TGTGATCCTGTAATGGACAGACCGAAGACGATCTCTAATGCGCATAAGCGGGTGCTTAATCTGCCAAGAGCCCTGATGACTCAAGGCCAGGATGGTGACGACAGCCGCAGCATCCAGCTCAATCCAAATATGACTAGAGAGGTCGGCAGCAATCTGGAGGCCAATCTGTAATGCCTGAATCTCTGCATCGTAGCTCGAGGAGGCCTGGAGGGATGTGTGGAAGGCGGTGATAAGGGCTCCACTGTGGTCCCTGATCAAGCCTACTCCTCCGGCAACATCGCTATGGCGATCGAAAGATCCATCGGTGTTCAGCTTGACCCATGGAGAGTTGGGTCGAAGCCAAACAACAGCTCTGGGCCGAGGGGATCGAATAGGCGAGGAGGAAGCCACCCTGTAGCGGTGTGGTGGCGTGCAGCCTGTCCAGTCACGGGCATAAAGCCTGCCCATCGCTGTGAGGAGTGAAATGTGTCTCTCTACCTCCAAAACAATGTGAGAAAGCAAGAAAGTAATATCCCTATACTTCGCACTATTCCTTTCCGTCCAGGTGAACCAAAGGATTAGACAAGGAATGAGGAAGCTCACGTGTCTAAAGTGTGTGCTCTGTGAGAAAAAACTCAGGAGCTCAAAAAAACTGTCTGTGGAGGGTAGGGATATATGTGTCCAAGTAGCAAAATGCTTCCACACTCTCCTCACAATCTCACTCTCTAGAAAAAGGTGGGTAAAGGTCTCGGTCTCATGACGTCCAATCTCAGAACAACACACACATCAGGAGGGGAAAGAGATCCCCCTCGCATGTAGTACAGTGTCCACAGGTATCCGGCGCAAGAGAAGGCGCCAAAGGAAAACAGATATGGTAGGGGTGAAAAGGTCGCTCCAGATGGCTCCGAAGAGAAGATTAGGCCGATCTCTCAGCCTGATCTGCTCCCAAGCAGAGGTAGTAGAAAACACACCCGATGATGTAAGTCTCCACCTCATACCATCTGAACCGTCCCCCGAGATGGGTATCTGCTGGATCTGATCTAATAACTGCTCACTAAAACCCGTCCCGAAGCCCAACTCTCTGTCAAGCCTGATCTAGGTTAGTTCTATGTAGTTGATAAGTTAGCTATTTGTAGTTGCTAAGTTAGTAGTTGCTAGGCTAGTTCTCTGTAGTTGCTAGGTTAGACTGAGTCTTATCGCCCTATACTCGAAAGTATAGACTCGCATACAGGACTCATTCCGACTCGCCCTATGCTAATATGTTTGCTTTCTTGCATGGGAGGGTGATCACTCCTACCCAAGCTCAGGTGCACATCCTATTGCAAGGGACCCAGTCCGGCTTGGCCTATACCCATGAGTATCTACAATATTCTTTGCTCCTAACAACACACACGACCTCAACAGGTCGTTCGATGTATTGATAGGTGTACTCCGGGGATAAACATCAAATCAACTCCAAACTTCAACTAACAGCTCAAGGACGACTCCAACTACTTAAAAATCCAGGAATTCCATGAAAAACACATGTTCACTTCAGTTCCAACAATAAACTGAAGCAACGACAACACAATGTTAAAATATATCGCATGCTAATTTATCAATAAGTCACACATAAATATCAAAATCATTATAATCATCATATAAGCACAATATATATCACAACACATCAAAATGTAGAGGAATTATCAGCCCAGTTACCATTCTCGGGAAAACTCGAATGAAGGATTCAAAACGAAGCAGAAACGGATTTCATGAGTGCACCGATGGGGCTCGACGGCTAAGCTTCGGCTTGCTCAAGGGTTGTGCAAGTGATCAGCGGGGGCCGGGAAGCGATGAACGGGACCTAACGGCGATGGACAATAGAGGAAACTCACGGCTAGAGCACGAACAGCGGGCCTCGGTCGACGGACTGGGACTTGAACGACGGACAAAGGTGCTGCGATGGGGTTCTTGCCGGTGGACGAACTCACGATGGTGACGGTGATAATGGTCGAGATCGAACGTGAGCACCTAGCGGGGAACGCCGGGAAACTGTCGGCTCACGGCAAGCGGTCTGCGGTTTCTGGTCGGCAACGAACGGTGGCGCTGGTCTGCTGCTTGCGACGGATAGACGATGATGGACGGATTAGAAAGTCAAGGGAGAGGGTTGGTAATGGTCTTGCTGCTTGCGACGGATGATGTTGGTGGTGGCGATGATGGCGTGACGATGATGATGGGGGTTGGGCGAGAAAGTTCACTAGCAAATTTCTCTTCTTGTTCTGCAGCGATCGCTGCTTTTTTATTTTTATTTTTTAATTCGAGAGGGAGACGAGAGATTGGAGCAGAATTTCTGATGGCTGCGGGAAAAAGTAATGTGAGGAGAGGAAGGTGTACGGTTAAATAAGCCAACTTAGGGTTCTCTCATTCTAAACTTTCTATGCAAGCATTATCCAAGAGAGAGAGAGAGAGAACGGGCGGGTCGGGCCGCCCGGGTGTGGGGCGCAGGTACAGGTCGGTTCTCTTGGTTTAATTCTAACGAATACTCGGGCCCGGTTCGATCAACGGTAATTAAAACAAAACCGAATATATAAATATTATATATAGGGTAAATAATTTTATGCAACCTGTACTAATCACGTTTTTTGGATTTGCAACCTAAACAAAATTTTAAATTTTCATGCAAACACTTCGCAAATTCAAATTGATTGCAGTGTTGTGATGGTCTGGAAAAAGTGAATCAGTGATGAGAACATACCACCAGGAAGAGTCTGCCCAGATTACGGTTTGTACTTTCGTAACCCTAATTCTTAATTTTTTTGTTTTTATGTTGATTTTGGTTTAAATTTTGAAACAGTGAACATGTTTTGTGATAATGTGGTCCCATTTTCAATGTGGCGACAACCCTTTTGAAAGTGGTGACAATTAATTTGTTATTCAAATATAAACATGTGAATGTTGTCTGAAATGTGGTCCCTTTTTCGAAATTGATAAATTTGTTTACTTTTTATTTGAATTTTTTATTTAATTTTCATCTGAATGGACCAGGATATTGATTTGTGTAATCTCATTGTCCCCTTCAGGTCCAAGTTCACAACTTTTTACTATTTCAATTCATTATGGTGGACGATTTGTGGAACTTGGTGAGACATGCTACACTGGTGAGCACATTAGGGTAAGTCACATTGACTACTGCGACCCTGATGAGCTCTCACTGATTGAAATTTTTTGTATGGCTTCTGAAGTTGGGGCAGAAAGTGTTAAGTGTGTGTATTGCAGTAAAAATGGTGTTAATGATTGCCGGTCTTTGTTTGTACTGCAAAATGATTTGGATGCCATAAATGTTGTTAATTGGATTGATGATAACATAATGGTTGGTTTATATGTTGAACACATGGAAGAGTACATGGCTAGTCTACCTTCTGATTGCTTGCCTTCTGTTGATGAACCATTGGATTTTGTAGGGGATGATGGGGAGAATTTAGATGAGTTAATTGATAATTGGACTCAGGAACAAAATGATGATGATAATTTGGGTGATTCTGACAGTGAGTTTGAAATCCAATCTTTTGGATCAGACTCTTATTTTTCTGATGAGTTTGTTGAAAGTGATTGTGATTTGTATGATGAAGATGATAGGATGTTTGAGGGCAATATAGATGCAGATAATGAATGGGGAGGGATAAATAGAGAGGAACCTGATAGGGCTGAATTTGCAACTAGCAAGGGTAAGCAAAGAACTAGTAGTGCCCATCCAATTTTTGATCATCAAAAAGACATGCAAAATCCACAGTTTGAATTGGGCATGAAATTTCCTGATCTGACCATGTTTAGAAAGGCAGTTAGGAATTTTGCAATTGCACAAGGTAGAGAAGTGTCTTTTACAATTAACTTGAGCTATAAGGTGCAAGCAAGATGCAAAAACAAGTCATGTCCTTGGCTCATTTATGCATCCAAAGTTCAGAATGAAGACATTGTGCAGGTTAAGACATTCAATGGTAAGCATAAGTGTCCTAGAAAGCAAAAGGTGAGTCATGCTACTCCAAAATGGATAGCTGAAACTTACCAAAATAAGATTTTAGATAATCCTAAATGGCCAGTAGAGGCAATGATGGCAGAGATGCAAAGGGAAGTAGGGATTATTTTCAGTAGATGACAAATGTATCAGGCTAAAAAATATGTGTCTCAGATTGGTGTGGGGTCTGATTGTGAGCAATATGCTATGCTTTGGTCTTATGCTGAAGAGATCAAAAAGAACAACCCTGGGACCACTGTTCAAATTAAAAGCAAACTTGTAAATGGGGAGCCACTATTTAAAAGAATTTATATTTGTTGGGGATCTTTGAAAAGAGGTTTGCTTAAGGGTTGTAGGAAGGTTATATGCTTAGATGGTTGCTATTTGAAAACCACTTGTGGTGGTGTTCTATTGACTGCAGTTGGGGTTGATGGGAACAACTGTATGTATCCTTTTTCATATGCTGTTGTAGAAAAGGAAACAAAAAAAACTTGGCATTGGTTTGTTGAACTGTTGAAAGCAGATTTGGGGATTGAGAATTCATTTCTTTGGACAATAATGTCAGACAAACAGAAAGGGCTTGTAGATGCCATTGAAACTATACTGCCAGATTCTGAGCACGGGTTCTGTGTCAAACACTTATATGGAAACTTTAGGGCTTCATTTAAGGGATTGGCCCTGAAAAACTTGTTGTGGAGAGCAGCTAGGTCAACTAGAGTTGTTGACTTTAATGCTGCAATAAAAGAATTGCAAGAATAAGACAAAGAAGCTTTTGAATGGTTGGCTAAAAAGCCAGCAAATCAGTGGTCAAGGTCACACTATAGTTGCCACTCAAAGTGTGATATGCAGCTGAATAACATGTCTGAGTCTTTTAACTCACTCATTCTGAGAGCAAGGAGTAAACCTATTCTTTCTATGTTGGAAATAATAAGACATATTGATGAAGAGGACCTACATGAGAAGGGATCAAATGAGGAAACACTTGCATGGGAACTTGTGCCCAAAAATCATGAAGCTGTTGGAGGAATTGAAAAAGAAGTCTATGGGTTTTATATGTCACTGGAATGGGGAAGACCAGTTTGAAGTGGATGGAAGCTCAGGGAGATTCAGAGTTCATATGGGGGAGAAGTCATGCACATGTAGGAAGTGGGACCTCACATGTATCCCTTGTGAGCATGCAATAAGTGGTATGTTCTTGTTGGGTGCTCAACCAGAGGATTATGTTGTTGACTGGTACCACAAAGACACATTTTTGAAGGCTTATTCTGAGATGTTGGGCACTCTTCAACCTCCTGAATGTTGGCCAAATGTAGAAGCATTACCACTACAACCACCAACTGTTGGCAGACTACCTGGAAGGCCAAAAGAAAATGCTAGAAAAAAACAGCCCCATGAAGAGGTTTTGGCAGGAAAATCCAAGAAACAAGTTCAAGTAAGGCTGAGTAGAAAAGGGAGATTAATGAGATGTTCTCTCTGCAAGAAAGACACTCACAACATCAGATGTTGTCTTTTAAAAACTGACAAGAGTGCACCAACTGAAGGACTTCCTATACCTTCCTCTAATGAAGACAATTATGTGGTCAAGGTAATTGAAATTGTTAAAAAATTATGTGTTTTATTATAAATATTGTTTTCTTCTGAATTACATTGTTTTTTATGAAGAGAAAGAAGAGGAAAACAACTCAGAGAGAGAGTGAAAGTGAAGTACCAGCCCCTATTGAGGACCTTAATGTAGTTAAGGTAATGATCTTTGTTATACATAGTAATTGGTGTGGTTAGTGTATTTTCTAATTCAAAAATTGCATATATTATACATTTTTTTTTGAAGGGGAAAAAGGCCAAAACAAGTGGCAAAGTGTGCGAAGTGTCAGCCCCTATTGAGGATATTACTGTGAGGAAGGTAATTTTATTTGTTAGTTGAACAATTATTATTATTTGTCTATTTTATTCATTCAAGAAGTTTGTTTTCTAACTTGAGATTGCATAAATTGTTTGTGAAGGGGAAAATGAAAGAAACTGTGAGAGCAAGTGATGTTCTACAAACACAGGAATCTGTTGCAATGACACATACAAGGCTCACCAGAAGTCAAGTCCTATCTGAGCATCATGAGAAAGGCAAATCCTCAAGACTCACAAGAAGCCAGTCAGTTGGGCCTAGTGGAGTTGCAACAAAACCTTCAAGACTCACAAGGACCCAAACTCCATCTGCATCTACACCTACTAGGAGAAAAGAAAGTCAAATTTCTGTTGCAACTTCACCCTCAAAAGTCAAAAAGAGCCCAACTCAGTCTGCTCCTGCACCTACACCTACAAAAGTCACAAAGAGCCAAACTCAATCTGCACCTGCACCTACACCTACAAAGAGAAAAGAAAGTCAGACCACAGGGCAAAGTTCTGTTGCACCTTCACCCACAAGACTTACAAGAAGCCAAACTCAATCTGCACCTGCAACTACACCTACAAGGTTAACAAGAAGTCAGTCCAAAGGTCTTACACCTACCAAGGAATTGGGGCCAAAAAGAACCAAAAAGTTGTGAACAAGAGCAAGACATTGGGACTTAAGAGGAAACTAGAGGTATTAATAATACTCATTTTCTTGTGATTTTTTCCCTATATGTTTCAATCTGTTGAAATGATATCCTTTATTATTCTATTCATAGTTGTCCAGGAAACATAATCCATTAACTCAAGGTGCAAGCTTTTCAACAGCAAAAGGACCTGTTGTGAACAAGCAGGTGGTGCAATCTTAGCCTGAGCCAGAGATATTGGGAACATATTGGGTTACTACTGGTGGGAGCATAGTGGATAAGTAGGTCTTAGTTCTTTTGATAGATGCTGTGGATTTTGGAACTGTAATGGTTGTGGTTTTGGATGTGGTTCATAAGTTTGTTGAACTCAGATAATGGGTGTTAGCTTTTGGATTGGATTTAATGGTTGGTTTTGGATATATTATGGTTAGTTTTTGGATCTATTTTGGTTATTGACTTGGTTGTTGCCATTGTAAAAACCTGTTGGGAATATTGTTGGAATGGAAGGATTATGTGCAAATTCTGTTTTGTGTTATGCCATTGTAAGAAACTTTTGGTCATCTATTGTTTTCTTATTTATGTTATACACACAACCATTCACACATCAACAAATACAAAAAGACATCAACACTGTATATGTTTGAACAACCAAAATGGTGTTTGATTATAACCAAAAGAGTTTGAACAACACACATTAGCATTACCATTACAGAACCACAAATACAAAAGACATCAACACTACCTAATACAAAAGAGAACCAAAAATCTAAAAGCTTAGAAAACACTACATCATGCAATATATGATCACCCAAGATATCAGAATTACAATCCACAGCCAACGCTCACGAACACTTTTCCTCTTCAAACACAATTCAAGATTGGCCCTTTCTTCCATGACATCTTCAATACAAAGATTGGCCTCTTTCAAATCTGATTGAAGTTTCTTCACATCAGATTGAAGTTTCTTCACATCAGCTTCCAACCTCATCACATCTACTTCAAGAATTTGAGCTTCACTTTCAAATCTGTTGGCACGTTTCAAAAGGCCAGGAATAATTTCACGAGCTCTAGGGCACAAAGGTGGTTCAATCCACGAAAAATATATACAACCACCATCATCCTATAATTTTCAGTTACAGAAACAAATTAATTTAAGGAGAAAAATCGAGCTTATTGAATTCGCCCAATTTTTGGAATTAGGGTTCACTGAATTTACCCAAATTCATAAATTAGGGTTTCCCAAATTCATCACTTACCCGATCTTTTGCGCATGTATTGTATCTCCTTCTTGGATTTTGAACACTCCACGATGTTTTCGTAACAACATTCATCCCGCAGTTGCATAGTTGAGCCATTGCCGCCGTCTGTCTCCAACCTAATTTTCGCGAAGAAGAAGAATGAAGAACAGGATACGCGCCTTTTTTTTAATAAATCTGGTAAGACGATGAAATGACAAAATTGGCCTTCATATGTAATGCAAAATGGCAATTTTACCCTCAAATATGGAGCGTGCGACTCGCACGCTCTCTTTTCCGGTGGAAAACGAGTGGAAAACGGAAGGAGGTTGCGATACAGGCAAAGCCGTGTATTAAAGGTTGCAATATAGTACAAAATTTTGTTTAGGTTGCAAATCCAGAAAACGCGATTAGTACAGGTTGCATAAAATTATTTACCCATATATATATATATATATATATATATATTGCACACAATTATTATTATTATTATATATATATAATAGAAATTTAACAATTAAACAATTATCAAGAACAACAATAATAATAATAAGACAATTAATAATAGCAATAATTAATAAAAGAAATAAATAAATAATCTCAAATAATTCATAAACGAACGGGTTAGATCCGATTCACGCGATTTTTCCAAAATCGTCGAACGACGAACATTTTCCAATAAAAACGATCGAGTACTCTAACCTTTTATTCAAGTCGACAATGCGACTAATAAAATAAAGTTAACCTTATAAATAATATTCGATAAATAGAATATTGTGAGAAATTCTATAAATCGAACGGGGCGCTACAAATGCTCCATCGGATGCGACTGTGAAACCACCAATCTGTCCAGAAGATGCCAAATCCTTTATTTGACATATGAAACGATCGTTCGGCTGCTCAGTGACTATTCTCTCCCAAAGAGTCGATCCCATGACCAAAGTAGTCAACATACCACCGGCCGCCGAAGTCGACTCAACTTCCTCTAACTGTAGTCGTTCGAACTCCCAAACTAAGACATCTTGCCCGGTGAATAGGCAAGACAACTGGTTATAACCCTTCTGACTCAGAGCGTCGGCAACCACATTAGCTTTTCTACGATGGTAGCTAATGGTGCAATCATAGTCCATGACCAACTCCAGCCACCTTCTTTAGCGCATGTTGAGCTCTCTGAGCAAAGATATACTTCAAGCTCTTATGATCGATGAAAATCTCACACTTGCCTCCATAGAGGTAGTGCCGCCAAGTCTTCAAGGCGTGGACAACCTCAGCTAACTCGAGGTCATGAATGAGATAGTTCTGCTCGTGAGGCTTCAACTGCCTCGAAGCATAAGGTTAGACTCTCCCCTGTTGCATAAGAACACAACCCAAGCCCATCTTCAAAGTGTCACTGTAGATCGTGAACTCCAAAGTCGGGTCGGGTAAAGACAACACTGGTGTAGTGGTAAGTTTCCCTTCAGCTCCTGCACCAGCCTTGCACCTTGGACTCCATTCAAACCTCACGGCCTTCTTCGTAAGGTTAGTTAGTGGCTGGGCTATCTACGAGAAGCCCTCGATAAACCTCTGGTAGTATCCTGCTAACCCCAGGAAACTACGAAGAACACTAGCATTTATTGGTTTCTCCCACTTACTCAAAGCCTCAATCTTGCCGGGATCCACCTCAATGCCTGTAGCTGTCACAATGTGGCCAAGGAATGACACACGATCCAGCCAGAACTCGCACTTCGAGAACTTAGCTTAAAGCTTCTCGCGGCGAAGAGTCTCCAGCACAATCCTCAAATGCTCCTTGTGCTGGTCGTTGTCCCGTGAATACACTAGGATGTGTCGATGAACAAGATAACAAACTAGTCAATAGACTGTATATAGATCTCCTGATAGAAGGTATGAAAGATAGAAACAGGAAGAAGATAGATGTGGTCAACTTCTATGGTCTAGTTCTAAGAGTAGGAAACTTGTGGGAAGAAATGGAAATTCCACTGGAGACTGGACTGGAATCCACTGATGATGAGCCAACTAAGGAGGAGTTTTGCTCGAAAGTCTTGAAAGTAGTTAGAAGGCTAAGCCGTATATATGTTTGATCAACTTTAGAAATAAGAGCTTTTTCCGAGGACGGAATATTTTTAAGGAGGGTAGATTGTAATGCCCCAAACTCATGTCGTTCATTTCTATGCTTAGTATTATTTTCATGGATATTTATTCTGTTTAATTTAATGATTTAATTAATGTTAATGTTATTTTATTTTATTGTTGAGCTCGATATTTTTTAGTAAAATAATTTAGTGAGTGTCCTCGCTCATTAAATTATAAATGTTACAAAATGTAATTTTATTTAGATGTACTCACCTATTTAATTTTCCTAATTAAAAATCCCTTGAATCATAACTAAAATTATTTAATTATTATTTTATATACAAGAAACGGATTAATTATATAAGATATAAGAACACATAAATTTCGGCCTGATCTTTTACCTACC
Source organism: Striga hermonthica (assembly GCA_902706635.1). Classification (NCBI taxonomy): domain Eukaryota; kingdom Viridiplantae; phylum Streptophyta; class Magnoliopsida; order Lamiales; family Orobanchaceae; genus Striga; species Striga hermonthica. The sequence goes on from CACSLK010027843.1 coordinate 7,213,751, forward strand.
ATGTAAAAAAAAGGGGGAGTCCTATAGCCACCTCAAATTCCTTTTGATCAAGCAAGAGAAGAAGTTCATTCCATCCTAAATTCTTAAGAGATATCCCTCACCAAAGTCTCCTTATTTAGCCTAATGTCTACTCCATCAGATTTTATATATTCTTCCCATCATAATAGTTGCGGGAAACACCCCCAACAAAGATCCTTCAAGCAGCCACCTCACAGCTTTCTCCCCCTAACAATCATCTCCCCGCAGCAAACTCTCGGTCGACCACCCCGGTGAATCCGAACAACAACAGGCACGAGGAAGACGAGCCGAGAAGCCCACGAGCAAGTAACCACAGAGGCGAGCAGCAGCAAACGTTCCCGGAAGAAATCCACGTTCGAGAGCCCCGAAGTCCATCGTCGAGCCAAGTCCTCTAGCACAACCGAGCCGTTTTGTTTTCTCATTTCCTGCGCGAGGTAAACCAGCCATGATCCTTTTCCCTCTGGCTGAGAATTATGAGTTTAATGTAAATTCTAAGAGATTAATAGTCAAGAGGAAGAATTCTAAATTTTTATATAAGGATTAATGACTTGGTTTGTGTATTGTGTGCTTATGTTAATTGTATAGCATGAGTTGAGAATGAGGATGGATTTTATGTGTTTAAAAATGTGTTATTAGAATGTTAGAATTCAAGTTCAAGGCTGAAGTGATGAGTTGAGGATTTAAAAGTTTTATTGTTCAAATATGTCTGATGACTTCAGATTTCATGCCTCTGCTTGTGAACCGATTTTGACCGTGAAGGACTAATTTCTTGAGGTTGAGGCCTTGTGATAAATCGTAGTGTTTTATGTTATCTTTCTGAGGACGTTTGTTTCATGCAATTTAGATTGGTATTCGATTTTATGTGATTTTTACAAGTCGAGTTGGTATCCAGTTTTTACATAGCAGTGGCAGGTTGGGCATATGGACTGTTGGATCAGTTTTGATGATGTTAACGTGCCCAAATGCTTAAGTTTTTTTCATAAGAAGTGTAACCCTACTTGTGTAGTTTTTGTGAGATGTGAGATTTCATGATTTAGAGTCTTTTAGCTCAAATTATTGATGTTTTAATGAAGTTCTGTATGAATGAAAAACTGAAATTGTGCTTATTTTATGTCTGTGTTGTTCGTCTAATTTGACCTTTATGAACTGGTTTCTTGAAGGTAAGTTTTTCTGAAGAAAGTTAGTATTCTCTGTTATCTTTAAGTGGCTACTAGAATCTTGGAAAAATATGTTTATTCGAGTAAGTTATGAATTTTACAAATTTGCATGACAACCAGTTTTTCTGAAACCGTAACTGAAGCATGCATAGAATATTTTGCCGGTTTTTACTTAGTAAATGTGTTCATATGAAAACGTGTTCAACATAAAACTTGTTTAAGATTAAGTTATCTTTCCAATGACTCCTTAACTATATCTTTCCAATGCTTGTAGCTCGAGTTGTGTTTAAAATATTGAGTGTCTATACCTCTATTTTGCTATCCTTGGACTGAAATCATGTTTTGAATGTAAGCTATTATATCACCACTTGAATGTCCTTATTTGCTTTTGTGATCAAAATGAAAGTTGTAGGTGCATGTTTTAAGTTTCAAATGCCGCTGGTTTCATGTTTATATCATTGGTGTGCTAAAAACTATACTTGTTTTACTATTGTTGGGTATGCTGAAATTTCATGAACTAAGTGTGGTGATTTCATAAATGGTATATTCCTTCCTTTTTTTTTTATGTGATCTGTTTCAACCAATATGACTTATTTGAAGTTATCATGAATTTTAGATGCAAGTTAAGTCTTTTAAGCTTGCTAAGTCATCAATCCGCCTAAGACATTAACTAAGAAGATGTTTTCAAAAAGAATGCAAGCAAGATGAAGCCGAGCACGCATAGTTTTCATAGATTCATGTACAAGTATAAGTCTAAGAGATGAATAAGAGCTATGATAAGACACTAATACATGTATCAATGAATGTAGTTTTACGAGGAGTCAAGCCCTCGAGTTTTCTTTCAAGTCAAGCCTAGTCGAGCAAATCTACTTAAAAGGTGGGGGAAGTTCTACTTTATTTATCCTTTTTGATTATATATGTTTTGAATGAAGTTAAGTAGCTTGCATAGTACCCATGTTTATAAAATGTTCCAACATTCGAGCAAGTCGTTTGTTGCAGTACCAAGGTTCACGGACTATAACTCTAGAGGGTGGCTAGGTGCTAGGTTAGAGGGTGTAAGTGGTCATATGTAACCTTCGTTGGTGCACTCTTCGAACAGTTGTCCCCGTCGATAAGACTGTACGGAGCCTAATGAAAGGTTGTCTTCCTTCAACCTAATGAAAGGTACTCTCATCAAGCCTAATTGGTCGTGCCATCTGCGAGAGGCATTGTTCTCCCACCACCATAAAGTGGTATAAGGAGTTTGATGAGTGGTGGTAGTGTGAAAAGAATGTATCGCCTGCATGCAAAGACTCTAGTGTTTAGTTATCTAATAGGGTGTAGAAGCAAGAAAGTCTTTCGACTTGTGGGAAACCGCTCGTCGGGAGCTCATGATTATGTTGAGTATGCCTAATGATTTCATGCATGATAGTTGGTTAGGATGGTAACTTAGAAGGATCTCTCACGGAGTAAGTGGAAATGCTCACCCCTTTTGTTTTCCACACCCAGGTTTTGGCGACCTGGCAATGGAGCGATGGCGAGGGTGGTCAAATAATTAAATGTTCATGTTTATATGTTTTAAATACTTCTGCTGAGTAAAACTCATGTTTATGTAGTAAGTCGAGATTTATGAAAGACAAGTTAATGTGTAAGTCCACGAGGCAACACCACGTAATGTTTTACGTTAATGAAAGGTTCATGTACGAAAAGTTTTTTTCAAAGTAAGTAGCACCCTAAGTTTCAAGTGAAGTTTGCAAATGTTTATTGAAAAGAAAAATTTATTCTAGAAATTCAAGGTATGAAAAGTGGGGCGTTACATAGGTCCTCATTCGTTCGGAGCGCAAAGAATGTCTGATCCACTCACCCTCTCTTGAATCCCTTTTCCAGAAGGTACATGGTAAGGCGTTCATACCATGCCCGTGGCGCTTGCTTCAGTCCATACAATGCTTTGTTTAGTCTGTAGACATGATTTGTATTCTTGGGATCCATGAATCCTTAAGCCTACTTAATGTATGCCTCTTCATGCAATATCCCATTCATAAAGGCAGACATCACGTCCATCTGATAAACAATGACCTTCATTAGACAGACAATAGACAAAAAAATACGTACCGATTCAAGTCTATCAACGGGGGAAAAGTTTCCATCGAAATCAATCCCTTGAGACTGAGTATTGCCTTGAGCAACTAGTCTCGCCTTGTTGCGTGTCACATTCCCAAACTCATTAGTTTTCTTTTTGAAGATCCATTTGGTTCCGATAACATTTCCTGATGAAGGTTCAGGTAGTAACTCCCAGACATTGTTTCTAATGAGTTGCTCTAGTTCCTCCTACATTGCTATAATCTAACACTCATCTTTCAGGGCTTCTTTAGCATTCTTTGGTTCAATCAGTGAGGTGTAGCAAGCATAGTGAGAAACCCCCATAAGTTCTTTGACTGAAGTCTTCGCGTTTCTGGTTACTCTCTCGTTGATATCACTAATGACTTGATCAGATGGGTGATCTTTCTGAACCCTCAAAGGAGGATCATGCTTCAGTTGAGCTAAACTTCCAGGAACTACTGGTATGATGTATTCAGTTTGAAGTTCTTCTTATTCCTCATATCCAACTGTTCGTTCATGAGTTTCGCTATCTTCAGGACGAACTACATCATGAGTATCATGCACATTCTCAACATTTTCATAGAGATTAAATGACACAGATGAACCAACATGGGAGACTTTCTCATCAAAGATTACATTCATGGATTCTACCACAGTGGAGGTACTTGTGTTGTAAACACGATAAGCTCGACTGTTGTTAGTGTAACCAAGAAAGAACCCAATGTCTGATTTAGCATCAAATTTCCCAAGTTGTTCAGGATCATTATAAATATAACATTTACAACCAAAAACATGTAAGTGACTGAGGTTAGGACTCTTACCTTTCCAGAGTTCAAAAGATGTTAATCCAATACCTCGACGAAGGTACACACGATTCACAAGATAGCAAGCTGTGTTGATTGCCTCCGCCCACCATCTATGAGATATGTTTTTGGAATGTATCATGACTCTAGCCATTTCTTGAAGAGTACGATTCTTCCTTTCCACCACACCATTATGCTAATGGGTCTTAGGTGCAGAGAACTCATGATGAATACCAAGTTAATTACAAAAGTTAGTGAACTCAATATTTTCAACTTCTCGCCCATGGTCACTTCGAATACTGATTATTGAAAATCCTTTTTCATTTTGAAGCTTCAGGCACAGTGATTTAAAAATAGAGAATGTGTCAGATTTTTCTCACAAGAAATCCACCCAAGTATACCGAGAGAAATCATCTACGCACACAAAAATATATTTTTTACCTTGATAACTCTCAACCTGAACAGGACCCATCAAATCAATGTGAAGAAGTTCCAGGATTTGTTTTGAGGCTATGTGATTCAAGGCATTATGAGAAGCACGAGTTTGCTTGCCCAGTTGACATGGTTCAAAGATCGGTTGTTCCTTCATGGAAATCTTGGGAACACCTCTGACTATACCTGCATTTGATAATTTTACCAAGTGAGAGTATCCAATATGACCTAAGCGTTGATGCCAGAGTTCAGATTCACTCAAATATGAGAAAAAGCATTTTTCATTAAAGTCAATAAGATAACAAAAATCAGTTGAACGAGAACCTATAAGTACACATGAACCTTCACTATTTTTTACATACCACTTATCACATGAGAAACTGACACTAAGACCTTGGTCGCAGAGCTGACTTACACTCAAGAGATTTGCCTTTAATTCATCCACAAGTAACACATCAGTTAATTTAGGCAACCCACCCAAATTTAAACAACATGTTCCAATGACTTTATTGCTAACACCGTCACCAAAAGTAACTTCTCCACTTGAACCTGTCTGAATATTCATTAGGTATGATGGTTCGCCAGTCATGTGTCTGGAGCATCCCCTATCCAGATACCATTTTCCTTTCAGAGAGGTTCTGAGAGAGAGTACTGAAGCCAAACACTTGAAGGATATCTTAACAACCCACACTTGACGCGTTTTGGTACATTTTCTTGGAAGGCTTCTGGCATGAACATTCACAGGAATGCCAGAATGATCCCAACTCCTAACATTACATGTACAAAGATAATGCTGCATTTTATAGCATTTGGGTCTTATGTGACCAGTAACACCACAGTTATGACAAATAGGGACAAAGTTATGATGAATCTAACAGGTTCCTGCACAGGAGAATGAACCTTCAATGGAGATTTTGGGGAGAGAGGTTTACTTACAGTGCTTTTTACAAACTGCCAAACACGTTTCTGGAAGGTTTCCCATGTAGGTTCATACCTCCAACTCCAGGTTTGTCCCCAAAACCAAAGCAGGATGTGTTGTAGTTGAAGCTCCTGTTGATGATTCAGGATTGTCGTCCTTCCCTGTGTACCCTATTCCAGTAAGATCACCATGTTTTTTACCCAAAGAAAGAAGCTCATTTAGATTTGCTTTTCCCTTGTTCAGTTTACGAACAGCCTCAGCGGTACGATTCAACTCGGCTGAATTGGCTTTCAGTTTACTTTCCATGCTGGCATGTTCGTTCATGAGGCGATCGACTTCAGTTTTCAGCTTCAAGATCTCATGGTTCTGTTCCACAAGTAGTTTATGATTAGAAAATAGTTCAGTCCTCAAGCATTCAATGGTCTGAGCCTTTTCCAGTCCATCTTGCTTAGCAAGTTTTACACTGCTCTCAAGGATGCTGGTTCGAGCCTTTGCAGTATCCAGTTCACAATTTTTAGCAACAGTTGAAGAGGATGCTTGTTCGTTCAACACCCTGTTTACCCATGAAAGTCTAAATACTTTATTTTGAAGCTTCTGTAAGGCTTCAGAAGCTTGATCACACTTTTCCATGGCAAGTAAGTGTACTGGATCCACACATATATTCAGATCTGCTTCGTGTTCAGATGCTTCAGCTTCTCTTAAACTTTCTTTAAACTTGGTTGGGACGTGAGAAGTGGTGAGACACAAGAACTTCATAACTGAGGTGTGGATCGCCATATTACTAGTGTGCGATGGAGGTTCGTCTGTGCCCTCGTCATCTGAATCTTCCCAGGTTGCTTTGAGAGACTTGTTTTTCTTCGTAAGGTTAGCACACTCATACTGAAAAGGTCCAAAGCCTCGACACTCCCTGCATTGATCCTTCTCAACTCGTTGTGAATCAGGTTTTGAGAATGGCACACTATTTTTCTTGTCCTGAACCACATTTTTGCTGAAGTTGTTGCCCTTTTTTCCAGCAAATTTATTCTTGTACAGCCTTTGACTCATCTTTCCATAGTTTCGCGCAATTAGAGCAAGAGCTTCTTTCAGCTCACTGTCATCAACCAAGGAACCTTCATTGTCATCGTTGTTTTCATTTTCTACAACTACAGTAACTTTGAGAGCTAGACCCTTACTTTTGACTTTGTCATAATTGTTGTTGATTTCATACGTCCTGAGCTCTCCGAGAAGTTCATCAACATCCAAAGACGCCACTCTTTGGAAACTTTCAAGTGCTGTAATTTTCTCTCTAAATCTGGGAACAACAGTTCTCATAATCTTTTGAACTTGATGTTTTTTATGAAATTTCTTCTCCAACCATCGCACTTTGATTCACCAGATCACAGAATTTAGAATAGTAAATGTCAATTGTCTATTCATCCCTCATTCTGATTTCATCAAATTCAAGAGTCACCCGTTGAAGTCTGGATGCCTTGACAGCCGTTGAGCCTTCGAATTGACGCTGTAAGACCCGCCAAGCATCTTTCGCAGTCTTGCATTGAACTATCATTTTGTGTCTAGTCTGATCCACTGCCATCATAATCGCATACAAGGCACGAAATTTGCTTCTTCTTGAAGCTTCTCAACATCTGTCCAGTTGTCTTTAGGTTTAAGAACTGTGACTGTCGTATCTCCTTTTCCTTGATCGGGTGCTTGTTCCATGACTGGATGCTCCCAGCCATTTTCAAAACTTTCCCACACACCTTTCCCAAGCGATCTTAGGAAAATTGTCATCATAGACTTCCAATACGAGTAATTTGAACCGTCCAATTGCGGAGACCTAGACATCGATCCACTTTCTTGATTCATGATTGCACTGTAACAAAAGTCCTTAGATCTTTCATAATGTACACGAAAACCCACTCTGGTGCCAATTGAAGTTTAATACTTGTACACCAAGTATCCAGAGTTGCACGTAAATACAATACACAAACAGTAACGATGATTCAAACAAATACGGAAGCGGTTTTCACTAAGAATTGAACCTCCAGGAGAGCGTTCCACTCTCCCTTCAGATCTCTTTCATTAATGTGAATAACTCAAACACTATTCAATGGTTTACAGTATAAACTCCCTCTACACTCTACTTGAATAGATATCCACACAACTACTTATCTGACCACAACTCCCTTGTGGATTTCTTAGTTCGAATCCGTCAAACTAAATAGAATGAACCTCCGAACACTATGTTCCCAACTCACAGAATAATGTATGTATTATAAATCGCCCAACACTCAAATAAACAAGGAATACTCTCAAAACAAAAGAATGAATAATCTGAGGTGCAAGAGTCACTCTCTACATGCGTATGGATCTCTTTTTATCCTCGAGCATCAAATGGTAAGTCTCTCCTTTTCTTTGTGTCCAAGTCATTATCTTACAAGGAATATCTCTTCTAGTTTTGGAATACCGTGGTCTCTCTCTCTCTATCGGTTAAAGAAGTTGAATCCCACAGTTGATCTCATTGACCTGCCAAAATAAAACAGACTTTATTAGTTAATTAATCTTTAATATAGAAGAGTTTTTTTTATTCAACTAAAATACATTTCCCTTAAATACACTCGCGATTTTCTGATTGCAAAGAATCCAGAAGGTTTATCGATTTACTGCCAATCTTCATAACATACAAGCTATGTCGCTGAGTTGTGTTGCATGAGTTTAGTTATAAGTGTTTGTTTGTTGAATATTCATTTATAAGACAACTTTGTATAATTTAGGTGCTTGACGAGCTGTGTTCTCGGCCTACTTTTCCCCCTGATTTCTGTGACTACTTATTTCTCTGCATACCAGCTGGGTTTATTTGAATTTTCCTATGCTATAAATGTTATTAATGATTGTTGTGGTATGATCAATGTGTGCATGTGAACCATGTAGCCTTCGATGTCAGCTGTATCGGCCATCGAACGGTTATCCCCTTGATAAGATTTCTCCCTAAGACCCACGGTGGGCCATATTAATGTAAGTCACATGACGATGTCTTCGATATGTTTGTCGATGTAAGTCCCATGGCGATGCCTTCGAAATGAATGTCGATGTAAGACACATGGCGATGCCTTCGACATGTACTCCTACTATTGGATGACACATGGCGATGCCTTCGAAAAGACCAACAGTACCTAATGATAGGTGTGTACACATGAGTCTTGATTATTGATATTATTGATGGGGAATGGGATAGATAATTGTTTCGTATAAATGCTGCGACCATACCTGATTTATTATTGATTACAGTTATATTATTATGAATAGTGTTTATTGCATAGTTGTTAGCACTACGATTTCTATTTTTGCTCACCCCCATCTGCTCTTCATGGATGCAGGTTAGTAAGTGCGGGCACGACGGAGAGATGCGAGTAGTGGTCACTTAGTATATGATATTGCTTCCACTTATTGAACTGGTAATGGCTATTTTTGAATATTGGATTATTGAGAATTGAAATATTGATAAGGAGATGTTCCTTAGTTCCTATTAAGGATTGAATTATTGATGACTGATTATTGATGATTGAGGATTAATGATTGTTTATTGAGGAATGATGATTAATGATTGAGTATTGAGAATATTGTTGATTATTGATTTGAAAATAAGTAACGCTACAAATAATTTTGAAATAAATCTTTGAAAAATTTATGCTGATTTTCGGCAAATAAAAGTCGGGTGTTACACTAGCGTTCGTGCTAACGATCACTTTCTGGTCGTTAGGATTATAAAATAGACCACCTTTTGTTTTATTAGGGTATCCCACAAAAAGGAAGGAGTATACTAAGGAGAAAAAATTTCTCGTATTGAAGAAGAAAAATTTGAAGAATACGAAGACCCAAAAACATAAAAGAAAAAATAGATTAAGTAAAGCCAAAATTGTGGAAACTTACAGACTGAAGACATGCTGAAATCAAAGGTATATGAAGAGAATCACGGTGGTCGATGGTGAGTCAGTGATGGAAAAAGATTGTGACTTGCAGTAAGTATATTGCCAGAATTTTTGTGCAGAAAGTGCAAAACTAGAATTAAAAGAATGAGAAGTCTATTTATGGCGGGAACACTGAAAGAGGCGAAGAGGTGGATTGTGCTCCGTCGTCCGATAAGGTCGATATGAACGGCCCATATTGAATGTCGAGAATGTGAATAGGTAGTCAAGTACAACCGTTGGACTGAAGCGCTAAAATACATACGAGGTGGAAGCAGAAAGTAGAAGGAAAGGTTGGGATAAATCATTGGACTAATGGTTAGTAGAGAGGAAATGATTGAAGTGGTAATTAGTGAGTACATTGTACAAGACAGGCAAAAACTGTGAGAACCTTACGTCGATTGGACGGGTGTACGGATGATATGGCAATTCGTCAGAAATTCAAAATTTAAAATTTGAACTTAAAAAATAAGGCGTCACGTCGACAATATAAAGCTGATAAAAAAAGGAAAACAAGTAAGGAAGCAACTAAACAGACCAACGATGAGCTCAAGAAGTGATGTTAAAGGCAACTATCTACTCTTAGATCGAGTTAAACTAATTCGAACAGATTTTGGAGGACAATTGTAATACCCCGTTTTATTGTGGATTATTTGGGAGTAATTATTGATTATCTCTATTATTAGTTGTTATTATTATTATTATTATTATTATTATTATTATTATTATTATTATTATTAATGTTATTATTTTTATTATTTGTCTGATTGTCATTAATTGTTTAAATGATTATTATTATATAAATATATATTGTGTGTATTATATATATATTGATATTGCGTTTTATTTTAATTATCGAGTGACCGTGTCGAGCTTTGAATTTGATATTCGGACGAGTTTAAGAAAATTGTTTCCAGCCCCATTTATTTTAAATGGCCCAAATTCTTGTTCTAATATTGGCCCAAAATGGAAGTGTTATTTGGCCCATTTATTTATCCAATTCTTGGCCCAAATTTGTAGTGCCCAAATCAGATGTCTTGTTCTTTCTTTTCCCTTCTGCGCACGGCCAGGTACCAGATCCCAACAGCTTGAAATTTGTTGCGATTCTTCGGTGAAATCCCTTGCACGTTCTCCCCTTTTCACTCGCCGACCCCCTTCTCATCTAGTATATCTCGGTCATCTCGCATCCCTCAGTATCGGTTGGAAATTTTTTCCTTTTCGAAACCTGCGCATACCACCATTAATTCCGGCGAGTTTCCGAGCAGTATCCATTGTTTCCGGCGACCCTTAATCCATCTCGCAACCTGTTGACGACCCCGAGCACTCAGTCCGTCAGAGACACCAATTTCCTATCGCGAGACGCCAGCAAGCCCACCTTCGAACAGCTCCACCGTCGCCGACCCTCAACAGTCCAATTCACGAGTTGTGCTTCGAGTTTCAGCCTGAGTTTTTGAGGAATTTCGAAGTTTTGGATCCACTCGTTTGAGTTCCCTTCATTTGGTCCCTTTACTTCCCCAAGCTCGTCGATTTCCCGAAGAAAGATAATCGGAGAACCCTTTCGTTTAATGACGTTCAAAATAATATTAGTTCGTTTACTTGCGTTCGAGTTGAATCGTTTCATTGGGTTTTGATTTCGGCTTATTTGTTGTTTCGTATGATTGTTATATATATTTCGTATGCTTCGTGGATGTTCGGGAATGAATAGAACTCTCGATTTCGTTAAAGAAAATTTTGTTACGTTGCTGTAACTATATCGTGTTATTTAGGAGTCACGTTTTGTCGTTTCAGAGTCTCGTTGTAATTCATTTCGAGATCGCCTTGTTCGTTTGTTTTCAAACCATTAGGTGTCGTTTCCTATTACGAGCAAACCCGTTTTTATAAGGTTTTTGAACTCTGGAAAAAAAGTTATTTTATTTTGGAAAAATCCCTGTGAAATTTTCGTTGTTAAATCTGAAGTTCTGTTCTCTGCTAGGCCTTTCATATTCGCAGCTTTTGGTTCAGTTTTGGCAGGTTCTGTTTCAAAATATATTTTGTAAAATTTGCAATTTTAGTTGCAGTAAGCTCGGGTGGCGCAGCGGTTCCGCGTGCTTTACTGTACGCGAGGTCGCGTGTTCGAACCCCAACCCTTGCAAAATGGAATTTTTTTTTAAGTGCCAGCTTCTAGACACGCGGGCCATATGGCCCGAAAACCAGCCCGCGCGGCCCATTCCCACTCCCAGCTTCTGGCCCGCAAGCCCACTCCCAGCCCGCGTGTATGCCAGCCTTGTTCAGGCTTTAAATGCACGGCCCAATTGCTTGTATTGGCCCAAAACTCTTGAGTTCATGAGCCCAATTTTGAGAATTAAATTCCAGCTAGTCTCAATTCGTTTTTTTTTATCTATTTTGTGTTCCGGAGCCCGTTTTAATACCAATTTAAATTTTAAAAATATTTTATCAATGAGAAAATTTTTGGGAAAAATTATTTTAAGTTCCGAGACCCCAATTTACTTCTCCGAGTCATATTTTTTCAAAAATGAGAGAGTTCCAAGTCCACGAAAAAATCTGATTAAAACCCGTAAATCTTAATATTTATTAAGTATGGGTTTTATGTTAAACTCTAGTAGTGAGATAATTAATTGATAAATTATCTCGCTTAAATGTAGGTGTTTGAGGAGTCGAGCCTCATCCTACGTGCTTGCTTTTGTGTGCCATTTTCTACCGAAATTTCCAGGTGGGTTGTAATTGTAAAATTTACTATGCCTTAAATATTATTACTGTTTTAATTGTTGGCATGTGAATCATGTAGCCTTCGGTGTGAGCTGTATCGGCCACCGGACGGTTGTCTCCGTAGCTATAGAACGTACCTTCGGGTAGTCTCCCTTGAGAAGCCGTAAGACCAGGGCTTAGGTCCCTCGGCCGGTGATCCTCATTGGTAAGTCCAAGGAAAGACCTTGGCCGGTGGGGTGGTTTACTCCTACTGGCTGGCACTCGATGTAGAACTATGGCTCGTCGTAATGCTCGCAACCGTCAGCCTATTTTGTCTCCACCTCCGTCTCCATCCCCATCTCCACCTCACCAGCAGGCTCCCAATCCGGCTGGGGATCATCTCAAAATCGTGCTCCAGTTCCGGAGTCTAACTCCGCCAGAATTTCATGGGACTGAAGGGCCCGAGGCTGTGGCGGAGTGGATCCGTCAGTTAGAGCAGAACTTTGACTTTCTGCAGTGCTCTGACGAGCAGTAAGCTCGGGTGGCGCAGCGGTTCCGCGTGCTTTACTGTACGCGAGGTCGCGTGTTCGAACCCCAACCCTTGCAAAATGGTTTTTTTTTTAAGTGCCAACTTCTAGACACGCGGGCCATATGGCCCGAAAACCAGCCCGCGCGGCCCATTCCCACTCCCAGCTTCTGGCCCGCAAGCCCACTCTCAGCCCGCGTGTATGCCCAGCCTTGTTCAGGCTCTAAATGCGCGGCCCAATTGCTTGTATTGGCCCAAAACTCTTGAGTTCATGAGGCCCAATTTTGAAAATTAAATTCCAGCTAGTCTCAATTCGTTTTTTTTATCTATTTTGTGTTCCGGAGCCCGTTTTAATACCAATTTAAAATTTAAAAATATTTTATAAATGAGAAAAATTTTGGGAAAAATTATTTTAAGTTCCGAGACCCCAATTTACTTCTCCGAGTCATATTTTTTCAAAAATGAGAGAGTTCCAACTCCACGAAAAAATCCGATTAAAACCCGTAAATCTTAATTTTTATTAAGTATGAGTTTTATGTTAAACTCTAGTAGTGAGATAAATTATTGATAAATTATCTCGCTTAAATGTAGGTGTTTGAGGAGTCGAGCCTCATCCTACGTGCTTGCTTTTGTGTGCCATTTTCTACCGAAATTTCCAGGTGGGTTGTAATTGTAAAATTTACTATGCCTTAAATATTATTACTGTTTTAATTGTGGTATGATCAAAGTATGCACGTGAATCATATAGCCTTCGGTGTGAGCTG
>CACSLK010027843.1:7244700-7255733 GCA_902706635.1 Striga hermonthica
TATATATATATATATATGGAAGGATAAGAGGTGGTGCATGAAAATTCTCCTAAGCTTCACTTGATAAGGACACATGGCCCCTTAAGTGCCTAAGCAACTAGCTTAGTCATGCTTTAGGTGTCATGCCCTCTTTCATTCTACTAATCTAAATGCTTAACTAATAAGCATAATTAAATACTAAATATCATGGCATAACTTACATAATTTATAGCAATTGCAATTGCTCTCGGCAAAGGTGCAGAAATACACTAATGTTCATGCGCATGAAGTGAGCTTTGATGCTTAGGAATTAATTCCACTTCTCAACTTACTCTTGAGCATATATTATTGATACTTAGAAAAGTTTTCAAGTACAAACACCAGCTCGGCTAGAATTAAGAAAATTAGAACATAACTCGACCGAACATGCTCGGTTTCGGTCGCGGCTCGACTTCGACGATTAATCTGAATATCTTGACTTCTAAATAAATCGAAATTAAATTCATAAACTTATTCAGTTACTGAAATAATTTAAACCGAATACTCTTTCGACTATTTGTCGAACTTTAGAACTGGAAACTTAGTAACTGGCTCATATACTAATACTGAGCATTTATTAATAAAGGTTACCTTATACTCGGAAGCTAGTATCTCGCCTTTATTAATAAAAAAAAGGGCGTTACAGGTCACATCGTGACGGCTAGAGGCATTGAGGTTGATCCCGACAAGATTGAAGTCGTGAGTAAATGGGAGACACCGGGGAACGCCAGCGCCATTGTAGTTTCCTCGGATTGGTAGGGTATTACCGGAGATTCATCGAGGGATTTTCGATAATAGCCCAGCCGATGACCCAGCTGACGAAGAAGTCGGCGAGATTTGTGTGGAGTCCTGAGTGCGAGACCAGTTTCCAAGAGTTGAAGAGGAGGTTGACCATCGCGCCAGTGTTAGCTATTCCCGACCCTTCTTTGGACTTCACTATTTACATTGATGCTTCGAAGATGGGCTCAGGTTGTTTGTTGATTCAGCACGAAAAGGTGGTAGCTTATGCGTCGAGGCAGCTGAAGCCTCACGAGCAGAACTATCCCACACATGACTTGGAGCTAGCCGCAGTGGTCCATGCACTGAAGATCTGGAGGCATTACCTTTGCAGAGGGAAGTGCAAGATATTCACAGACCATAAGAGCATGAAACATTTTCACTCAGAAGGAGCTGAATATGCGGTAGCTCTGAGGGTTGGAGTTGGTCAAGGATTTCGACTGCACCATTAGCTACCATCCAGAGAAAGCTAATGTGGTAGTCGATGCCCTCAGTCGGAGGAGTTATAGTCAGCTTTCTTGCCTATTCACCGGGCAAGACGTCTTAGTTCGAGAGTTCGAGCGGCTACAGCTAGAGGCAGTGGAGTCGACTTCGACGGCCGGTGGTATGTTGACCACCTTGGTCGTGGGACCGACTCTTCGGGAGAGGATATTCGCCGAGTATTTGAATGATCGTTTCATGTGCTGAATGAAGGATTTGGCGTCTAGTGGTCAGATTGGTGGATTCGCAGTTGCATCTAATGGAGCATTGATCTTCGAGGGAAGGCTATTTGTTCTGAAGGTGTGGGAACTGCGAAAGGAGATTCTGAAAGAGGCCATAGTGCCCCATACACCGTTCATCCCGGTAGCACGAAGATGTACCAGGATCTGAGGAAGTCTTTCTGGTGACAAGGCTTGAAGAGGCAAGTAGCGAGGTTCATGGATGGATGCCTGGTGTTTGAGCAAGTGAAGGTCGATCATCACAAACTGAGAGGGTTGTTGAAGCCATTTGAGGCTCCCATGTGGAAGTGGGAGTGCGTCACCATGGACTTCTTGGTGGGATTGCCTAGATCTAGGTCCGGGCATGACTCTATTTGGGTGATTGTGGATCGACTCACGAAGTCTCTCTCTCTCTCGCATAGCAGTCGGCGTATAAAAAAAAATCATTACGTCGTATGTACCTTTCTTATTGCCATTGTTTCCGGCAGACACCGCTCTCGAGCAGCAGTCCCGTTCGTGAAGCATCAAAGGCCCTTCAATCTTCGAACGCTCACGCAATCCGACATCCGCCATGCCGGAGAGCTTGAGCTGCCGTCCATCAAGACAAGATCTGCAGCCCTGTTTGTCGATGAACAACGCAGTAGTCTCCTGTTAGTCGAGCTCTTCCCAGCGGTGTCATATTCGCAGGTTTTGAGTTTTTGAGTTCGGTTTATTTATTGGTTCGTTCGTTGAATTTCGAACATTTATTCGTGTGAAGTCGTGAATTGATGTGGACATGTTGGAACTCTAGGTTTCAAAAATATCGAGTATCTTGTTTTGTTGTTGTGATTAATGAGTGATTTCGGAGTCTTGTTTTATTATTTCGAGCCTTGCCGATGTAGTCGTGTCGTTTGTTGTTTTCAGCCCGTATATTATCGGTTCGTTTTTCGATTCGAAAACCTTGTTGTTCCGATATATCTCGAACTCTAAAATTATATTTTTATTTTGGAAACTTTTCAAAACACTTGTCGCGTCGAAATATCGGATCGAAGTTCGCTGCCGGAAATTAATTTTCAGTACAGAAGTTGGTACTCTGTTTTTCCTGCTGCCGTCCCTTTTAATTTTTAATACCAGCAAACTGCCAAGGTTATTGTTTTGAAATCCAAATTTTGTTTAAAGTTACAACTAGGCGTGCGGTGCAGTGGTGGTCATGCTCCATTTTGTGAAAAAGGTCCTCTGTTCGATCCTTGCCCTTGAGGCACATTCTTTTTTTTTTGTCCTATTTTTGTTAGCAGACGGGCTGTGAAGCCTGCATTAGGCCCGCTTACGGCCCGAATCCCAGCCGCGTGGTCTCAGCCTTGTCCCAGCATATTTTTCGGCCCAAGAGCCCGATCCTCTTCCCCGCGAGCCCGCGAGAACCTCAGTCTGGAAACAGGCTTTAAGTGGCGGCCCAATACTTGTTTTGAGCTGCCCAAATGGCATGTGATGCCCCATTTTCTTGGCATTTTCAGCTTAGTGACAAACTAGCGGCCCAAGTGCTGTCTTTTTGGTTATTTTGTGTTCCGGAAGCCCGTTTTTAATACCGACTTCAATTTTTAAAAAATTATTCTGAATTAGAAAAATTTAGAAAAAAATATTTTAAGTCTCGAGACTTTAATTTAATTATCCGAGGCCCATTTTTAAAAAATGAGAGAGTTCCAAGTCCACGAAAAATTCGATTAAAACCCTTACGTCTTAATTTTGATTAAGTGCGGGTTTTATGTTAAATTCGAGTAACGAGATAGATTATTTATGTATTATCTAGCTTAATGTAGGTGTTTTAGGAGTCAAGCCCTCGACCTACGTACTTGCTTTTATGTGCAATATTCTACCAAAATTTCAAGGTGGGTTTACTTATAAAATTTTCTATGCCATACGTGTTTAAGTGTTTAGTTGGTATGATCAATGTATGCATGTGAAACATGTAACCTACCGATATAAGCTGTCACGGCCGTCGGTACGGTTGTCCTCGTTGAGTTACGGTACGGTAGCCCTTGCGAGGCAAGTCTGCTGTAAGTCCTAATGAAAGGTCATGTCCATTAAGTAGCACGCACTCCCGCTGTTAGGGTTATGCAGCCCCTTTCCGTGGCTAATGAAATATGTGCACATGAGTGACATTGTTAGCTTGTTATTGCTAGGAGATGAGACATGATGTTGATTGATTTATGTTCATGCTGCGACTATACCATCTTAACATTTTATATTAGTTATGTGCATAGTGGTGAGCACTACGGTTTCATTTGTGCTCACTCCCACCTACTCTTCACGGATGCAGGTTAAGCAGGTGACGGATGACGAGGCAAGACGAGTAGGTGGTCTTTATTAATTGCATTAGCTTCCGCTTTCTATGAACGTATGATTTGAGATTATTGAGACAAGTTGAACTGTTTTTTGAATGTATGTCTTGGACTGTTGAATTTGGATATTCATGATGCGTGTTTTATTGGATATCATGTTTATTTTGATTATTCATGCTGTTATGATTAAGCTGAATATCTTGTGAGATGTTGTGAAATGGGTTAATGAAAATCTTGTAAAAAAAATTGGGTTTATGAATCCCCGTGAGTCTAGATAATACTTGGACTTTGTAATTGTTGTGAATAATGCCCAAGATTTGGAAAATGACTTCGAAAATGTTTTATTGATTTTGGGAAATTCTGGAACTTCTTTAAAATCAAAGTGGGCGTTACAATATAATATGTTTTTCTTTATGTCTAAACTAGCAATTAGACCTAGTTAAAGAAAAATGGGTTTACATAACAGAAAAGTTTTAGTAGCATCCCGAGTTTTGATTTCGCAAATTTATAAGTTTTATTAGAAAAATTTTTGCGAAAAATTGACTCTGATACTAGTAAGATAGCGGGGTGTTACAGATCAAATCTATTTACAGCCCTTGGCCATTTGCCAAATGGGGTATCGATCTGATTGGACCACTTCCGACTGCCAAAGGAGGCGTAAAAATCGACATTATAGCCGTGGATTATTTTACCAAATAGGCAGAAGCAGAACCATTAGCTGCAATAACTGAGCAGAAAGTTATAAATTTCATCTCGAAAAATATTGTATGTCGATTAGGAGTGTTGAATTCAATTGTGACCAACAACGGGCGTCAGTTTAAAGGTAGAAAGCTTGACGCATTCTGTGAGAAGTACAACATTGAACATTTCTTCTCTTCACCGTACCATCCACAATCCAACGGACAAGTTGAAGCGGTAAACAAGATTATCAAGAACGACTTAAAAACCCGACTTGATGCTGCTAAAGTGCCTGGCCCGAAGAGTTACCATATGTTCTCTAGGGTTACCAAACAACATGTCGAGTATTAACTGACGAAACCCCCTTCTTACTTACGTACGGGATGGAAGCTATGGTTCCTGTTGAATTCAGATCCCCGACGTACCGAATAAAACATTTTGCCGAAGACAAAAATTTGGAAAACATTAAAGCAAACCTTTACTTAATAGAGGAAACTCGAATTCGCGCCGAGATACGAAACGCTGTGTATAAGCAGTGGAGTGAAAGGTAAATTAATAGCAAAGTCAGACCCCGAATATACCGAGTCGGGGACTTAGTTCTCAAGAGAATCACTGGACCTGATTTTGGACCGCTGAAACCGAAATAGGAGGGCCCCTTCGAAATTAGTCATGTAATACCGAAAGGTGCTTACCAAATCAAGTATCATGATGGGACTCAACATCAATACCTCTGGAATGCCGTCTTCCTCAAAAAGTATTACAGTCATAATGCAAGTGTGAGCGTCCTAGTCCGGTTTGGGGTAGGTCGATTCTTTTCCTCGCCGGTAGAACGCTGGAAACCTGCAAATAACTCTCACACGGTGGGTTGTGTCCGGTGAAGAGCCTTCGATGCTTAAGTCAGTATGTGTATGAGTATACTGGAATTGAGTAATGGAAAAATCGTGTTAAGGAAAAAAGGCTCACCCCCTTTATATAGGAGTGAAATACCTGCCCTAAGACTGCCTGGATTTGATGAGCTGGCTACCCAATCTGTCGTCCGTACTATGACACAGAGCGCGCATGTCAGAGGTGGCGCAGGACATTGGGAGCTGTCAGAGGTGCTTTTCGCTATCAACCAATAAGTTCTTGACACGTGTCCTCCTGCACATGCGATAAATATTCTTCTAAAATTCCGTTAGAGGCTCTTTCATGCGCCTGTGACTAGGCCGATCTATGAAGTGTTAAGTCCGCAAAGTGGTCGACCGATTGGGGTCGACTGAACTGCTCGACCGTTCATCTGGTCGAAGGATAGATTGGTCGACTGCTTGGCTGGTCAACTGGTTAACTGGTCGATTTCGGTTTGGCTTCCTCGAGGTATAACCTCTTCGACCGGTCAGCAGACCGGTTTAGCCTTGTGGGTATAATATCTTATATCATCTAGTTCCCTCTCCCCCTCCCCCTCTTGTCGAGTGTAGATGACTCGATCTAAGAGTGAATTCGTGCTTGTCGCTTTCCGGGATGGCCTAATGCCAGATATCAACCACCTAGTGAGTTTCCCTCTCATTTTTTCTAATTAAATCTTCTTTGATTGCCAGCAATAAAGTTTTTTGTCACACGTCCTTTCGGTCGCGCCTGCTTTCTTTCCACGCGTCACACTTGTCAGTCACTTTAATTATTGCGCCTCCTCGCATAACGCGCCCGCTTTGAGCGCCATGCGAATTAATGTTCTCCACCGTAAGATTTAGCTTTAATCCAACGACTCTCCTCTTTCAGCGCCGCAACTTTTTGAACTTCCTGTTCTTTCCCCTTTCAATTTTTGGAATCGCTTTTCCCAAAAAACCCTAGCTTTGAAAATCTCTTCCTCTCCTTCTTTCCTTATCGTTGAAATTTTCCTTTTTGATATTGTTCTCTTTTTTGTTTTTCAAATTCTGCTACTTCGACCACCTCCTTTGATTCGATTCAAATATTGCCCTCCGCACTCGAAGTTGTTCCTCTCTCTATCCTTCGCCCCGACGATACCGTTCCTACGACCATTTTTATAGCCCGTGTTGCTTCTCCTAATTTAGTGGATACTATGGACAACGTTCCCCTCCGCTATCGTCGACCTGCCTTTAGCTCGTTAGATGAGCCAGAGGAGGACGAGGTCATCTCTTCTCAACCTACCTTCCCCACATCTTCGACCATTCCTCATTCTTCTTCTCAGCCTACCTTCCCCACATCTTCGACCATTCCTCCTTCTTCTTCTCGACCTGGTCCATCAAATTCTCCTCCCAAAAAATCTTCGACCAAAAACCCTTTCAAAGCCTCTACACAGCGTCCCTCTTCTACTTCTCTCTCCAGCAATTGGCTAAGCCCCGAGAAAATCGGTCGACCTTGTGGTTGGGCATTCTATAGCCCTTCTCGCTCCGACAAATACGACCATCCTCCAGCAACTGGTATACCTTCTTCGAAATCCAATTCAAATTTTGCCTCCAATATTCTCTAAACCCCAAGTTGCTCCAAATTTGAGAGTGGTTTGGGCTTCCTTTACATCAGCTCCCTCTCAATGCTATCCGCTTCATGACCAGCTTCATTATCCTTTGCCACATCCGCTTAGGTCGATTCGACCTCGCCTTCTTCCATTACTGTTACGCCCCTTCCAAACAAGGCCGAGACCTCTATTTGAAAAGCCGAAACGACGTCCACTTCATCAATCACATTCCTACTAACATCCCCAAATGGATCGATAGATTCATTTTTGTCGAGCCCGATGCCCCCTTCCCTTGGCCCTCCGTCCCTTGGGCCAAGGAAGTTTCACAAGAGTCCTCGGCCCCTCCTCCGAACCCTCTTTTCGACCAACAGATCCACACATGGAATTCCAAGTCTGTTGCGTCGGAGAAATTGCTCAAGGACGAGAAACTTCTCCATCACTGTGGTCTTCTCACCCACAAAACTTTTCCTCCACCTATTGATAAAGTTCTCGATCTTATTCGTATCGAGAATGATCCAGGTAATCCTCGATCAGTTTGCTCGAGTGCTAATGCGCTCTTTTATTCTCGCTTTATGTAAATGCTATTGATGTTGAGTTTAGTGCACTTGTTATCTTTTCGCAGAGGTTCTCCTAGCTTCAACATTCCTCAGAGAAGAGTCCCTCTGAAGAAGAAGCCAGAGGCTGCTTCTGGGTCGACCAGGGACAAAGTCAATGGACCGGCCACCTCCTCGCAATCTCAGTCGGGGGGGCAACAACAATCACCTCCCCGACAAACATCAGTACCTTCGCCACCACCTCCACAACAACCGTAGTCTCATCAGCAATAGCAACAGAAACAGCGACAATAGCATCAACAAAAACAGCCACAAGGGCAGACTCCGCTACCTCCTCCAGAGAAGAACCCACAACACAAATCCACCTCCTCCTCGACCACCAAAATCTCGACCTCCTCCAAAGCCGATGATCGCCAGCAAAAAAACACTGAGCGCCAACATAAACCCGACGACCGCCAACAAAAAACAACTAAACGCCAACAAAATACCACTGACCGCCAACACAAAACCGATGACCGTCGTAAAAAAACGGACCTTCGAGCTCCCAATCCCAAAGATACCACTCAATCAAAAACCCACGACAAATCTTTCGAACGCAATGCCTCGTCCAAAACCAAAGCACAATACAAAACTTCCCTCGACCAACCATCCTCTAAGAACCATCCAGTAGCCGGGATGACTCAGGGCGTGAGGTGGCCCTGGGAAAGCGCCCTCGCACCGACCAAGGCGAAATGGTCTGGAAACGAATGCGTACCAACCATTCTCCACCTGACCCGCTGGCCCCAAAATCCACCTCTCTGCTGTCGGCCTCTATGAATGATGTGGCCAGCCATCTTGAGGGTGCCCTCCTCGAGGACGACCTCAAAAAGACCGGCACCACTCTGTCGGAAGTTGGCGACCAGCTCATCCAATGGCTTGCCCAGGTACTGTTTGTCCTCCGTTTGCTTCAATCCTTTCTCCTCACTTTTCTTCGTTACACATACATTGAATTGTTTTATTTTCTTCAGTTATGGCGCTTGGTTCAATTTTTGCTTCTGCCAAGAGGGCTCGAGACAGATCTGGGCAGTCCATAAAGAGTCTCGAGGGCGCCCATGGCTTTCTACAGGATAAATATTCGACTCTCCTGTAGCACAATGCCAAGCTCTGCGAGACGCAAACCGAGCAGAAGAGCGAGTTTGAAGTCAAGATTAAGTCCCTTGATGGAGAACTCGCTAAAAGGGATGAAGTTCTCGCGGAGAGAGAGGCCACCCCGGAAGTCCATAAAGAGTCTCGAGGGCGCCCGTGACTTTCTGCAGGATAAAAATTCGACTCTCCTGCAGCACAATGCCAAGCTCCACGAGACGCAAACCGAGCAGAAGAATGAGTTTGATGTCAAGATTAGGTCCCTTGATGGAGAACTCGCTAAAAGGGATGAAGTTCTCGCGGAGAGAGAGGCCGCCCTCGCGGTGAAGGAGGTGGCCGTGGCAGAGAAGGAAGCGGCGCTCGAGCAGGAGCGGGTCGCTCGAGTGCATGCAGAGGCGGCTCGAGCACAAGAAGAGGCTGCTCGAGCTGAGCTGTAGGCCACTCTGGCCAAGGAAAGGGCTTCCCATGCACAACAACTCAAACGCTACGCTGATGCCGCTGCTCTTCGAGCTCGGCAAATAATGTGGGCTACCACGAATGGGCAGCTCTTTCTCCAAGAGTATCGTGCACAAACGGTGGCTGACTTCATGCAGTCACCGCAATATCTAAATGAGGTTCAAGACTTCGGGGTGGACTGTTTTCAGTTTGCCTTGCAGAAGGCCGACGAGCAAAAAACTGAGGACGATTTCGTGCAGCTCGACCCGGTAGTTATTTGGGACGCCTTGCCCAAAGTGCCTCATGGCTTCTATGGTTATCCTAGCCTACCATACGAGCACGAGTGGTGGTCGGGGCTGCTCGAAAGAACTCTGGATTAATCTGATGTGTTGAGGAAGACCTTTGCTTTGCCTCCTGGTATGACTCCTCCGCTCCCATGTTAATCGCACTGGCTGAATCTATCCGCCAACGTCCTCTTAATGAAGCCTGTGATTCGACCTCTGGACTAATCAGCTGTCCGAGCCGCACACTTCTTCTAGCAATGTCGACTCTACTGCCGCTCCGCCTCCATAGATTAGCTCATTTTGTATTTTATTCCTTCTGTATTTCAGTCTTGTACTCTGATGAACTTTTGTAATATTCTTGAAATGGCGATGTTTTGTTTAATTTGTCTCTATCTTCGATAATGGATGTGATGATCTGATTTGACATACTTGTATAACTTTTCAACGGGATGATCGAAATGAACTTCCATATAGGATCAACACTTTTTCCGCCTTTCAACACATGATGGGTTTTAAATTTTGAACACATGCCCACCTTCAGAGGTGGTCGAAGCATGCGACCACCCAGCCCCATGGCCTTAATCATGATGGGTTTTAAATTTTGAACACATTCCCACCTTCAGAGGTGGTCGAAGCATGCGACCACCCAGCCCGAGGGCCTTAATCATGATGGGCTTTAAATTTTGAACACATGCCCACCTTCAGAGGTGGTCGAATCAAGCGACCACCCAGCCCGAGGGCCTTAGTCATGGTGGGTTTTGGTCTTCACACTTGCCCACCCGCGAGGAATGTTCCAAACAGGAGGTCACCCAGCCCGAGGGCGTGAGTAATCGACCAACCTGCCCACCCCAAGGGATGTTCCAAACAAGCGACCACCCAGCCCGAGGGCCTTAGTCATGGTGGGTTTTGGTCTTCATACTTGCCCACCCGCGAGGAATGTTCCAAACAGGAGGCCACCCAGCCCGAGGGCGTGAGTAATCAGCCAACTTTGTAACACCCCGACTTACTATTACATCAGAGTACGCGATTTTTCGCAATTTTCTGAATAAATAAATAAAATACTTATTGTGCGAAAACTGATTCGGGGGCTACCGTGAAAAACTTGATTTTCTGAAAACCGTTAAAATTTAAACTGATACATAAAAACGGTCATAATGTCTTATCCGACTAATGTCGGAGCAAAGTCTGATAATAAGTACTGAAAAGTTTTAGCGGAAACATAGCGTGGTTCAACATAAAATACAATAATCTTAAATGTCCTGAACAGCTCGCCCGCTCACTACTCGTCCCCGACCCTGCGACCTGAAAAACATGAAGGGTGTGGGGCGTGAGCACTAAGGCACTGTGCTCCGCAGAAACTCATACTAATGTAAAACATCGTAAATAATAACAATATCATGAGCTAAGCATATACAACTGAACTGAATCTGAAACTGATATCTGATAACTAATAACCGGTCTGATCTCGCGACATAAGTCACGTAACTGATAACTGAATCTCGCGACATAAGTCACGTAACTGATAACTGAAATCTCCCGGCAAAAACTAATACCAGACCATGTGCACACTCTAGTGGTTAGATTAGGCCACTTGAACTCAGAATGGACCGGCGACCATTCCGAGCGGATACTGATTATACATACCTCGACCATGGTAACGTAATTATAAACCATGTAGTACTTAGTCTGAGTCCCCACCTGAA
>CACSLK010027843.1:7275684-7294408 GCA_902706635.1 Striga hermonthica
CCGGCGGTCCGACCAGAAAATGAACCGGCCGGTTCAGACCGGAATTTTGAACAGTTCAGTGTTTATTAATCCGGTCCGAGTTCAGTACAGTGTTTCAGATAATTTTTCAGTCCAGTCAGTCCAGTACACCAGTATCAGTTCAGTCCGGTTTTCTTGTCAGTCAAGTTAAATCCCGAGATTATTCCAATTAAATATTTAGATCGAGTCGAGCGTCTTAACAGCTATTTTCAATCAGTCTGAGCATAGTACTTAGTATTTGTTTATTTATATATATTTTTACAGATTGATCAGCAGCATCACTTACACTATCAGTTCAGGTGGGGACTCCGACTGAATATTTCATTGAGTATAATTACAGCCATCATGTTTGAGGTATGTATATATTAGTTCCGCTTAGAGTGGTGGCCAGTTTGCGTAATTCCACTCCAAGCTCTAGTGGCTAGATCTGACCACTAGTGTGTGCACATGGTTCCGGTTGAGTTTATTACAGTCGGCAGACACATCCAGTTTATATTGTTGACGAGCAGTTACAGATAGCAGCAGATATACATGCGTCTGATCATGATGATGCAATTATTATTACTGTTTTATTCAGCATGAGTTTCTGCGAAGCACAGTGACTTTAGTGCTCACGCTCCCACTATTATTATTTTTTTTCAGGTGACAGGGTCGGTCCGGAGGAGTGAGCAAAGCTGGTGCTCGCCGGTGTAGTACATATGTATTTATGCTTTTGCAGACTTACTATATGTATATTATTTGCCACGTTTTTACTTCCGCTGATGCTTTCAGACTTTCAAACTAGCGTGTTATTTCTCAGACTTTGATCCGAGCCTTTTGGACAAATTTTATACAGTATCACACGCTTGTTTAATAAAAGATAATCAGTTTTTCATAAATAGTATTAAATAAATAAAGATAACGGATTTGTTTGACAAGAAATATTTCCTGTAGCATCCCGAGTTATGTTTTCACAAACTAAAACGTATTTTCAGAAAAGAATTTGCGAAAATCGCACTCTGATTTTAGTAAGCTAGCAGGGTGTTACAAATTGGTATCAGAGCACGTTTTCGTGTATCTGAATACTTTATTAAGTCAGAAAGTTTTCAGAAAACCCGACCACGCTACGCTCACGCCTCGCCGACTACCAGGTAAGTGCTGAGTTACAGTTTATATATATCTAAACGAATGCTTAAGTTTATGCTCAGTAAGAGGGTACCGGATATTTTACCCTAGAAACCAGTAAGATGCTCGAGTATTTTCAGAATTTAGTCGATTGTCTCAGTTACTCGATAATTCGACTTTAGTATTCTCGGGATAATTAGCAACTCGTCAAGAAATTTATGTATTTAAGCAGTCAGTCAGTTAATCTTTTATGTTATTTAATCATGTTAAATATTTTAAAATTCAGATGCCTCCTCGTTGAGATCCAGGTCACTAGGAAATCCATGTTATTTAATCATGTTAAATATTTTAAAATTCAGATGCCTCCTCGTTGAGATCCAGGTCACTAGGAAATCCCGCAGGCCACAGTAGTCGCACAGTTTCGCGACTACCATCCAGAAAAATTTTCCGGCCAAGGAGATCCTCGTATAGTAAACGAATGGGTTCAGGGCCTCGAGATGATTTTCGAGGTCATGGACTGCCCTGATCGTTATCGCATGTTATGTGCACAAATCCAGCTGACCGGTGATGCCCGACTCTGGTGGAATGCCTATTGGAGTATGTGTCCCGACGAAAAAGAAGGTTGTACGTGGGACCAATTCAAGGAGCTGATCCGAGAGAAGTATTATCCCTCGTACTACCGAGCAGACATGGAGCGCCAGTTTTTGGCACTCACCTAGGATACTCGTTCTGTTGACGAGTACGAAAGAGAGTTTAACCGTCTCGGAGCCTTTGTACCCGATCTTGTGAGTACGGAGGCGAAGAGAGCCCATCGATTCACCGACGGACTTCGCCCAGCAGTCCGCCACAACATCGTAGGTCACGGCGTCCAGACCTACGCCCGCACAGTTGCCATTGCTCAAGAAGTCGATGCCAGTATCCGACGAGAAGCTATCCAGACACCAGCCCAGCCAGTTGCTCAGCCACCAGCTCAGCCCAAAGTTGTTCCACCATCAATGAACCAGAAGAAAAGGAAGTTCAGAACCACTCTTGATGATCGGAGGACCTGTCCCAGACAAATACCAGCCTGCCCGACATGTAGAAAACACCACCGTGGAGAATATCTCGTGGGCCAGAACATTTGTTTCCTTTGTCTCCAGCCAGGCCATATCAGCCCCAACTGCCCAGAACGAATGCAACAACAACCGCAACAACGTCAACTACCGCAGCAACTTTAACAACAGCAGCCCAGGCAGCAGCCACCGCGATCTCAACAACAGCCACGTGGCAGACAGCAGGCCCGCGTTTTTGCGTTTGACCAGAGGGAGGCCGACCAGCACCCAGGTACAATGTCTGGGATGATTATTCTTAATGATGTGCCTGTCTATGCCCTATTTGATACCGGAGCGACCCATTCCTTTATATCACGCCGATGTCTTGAAGTTATTGGGGTTCGTTAAACTACCGCTGTCGATCCACTCGAGGTGAGTTTAGCCTCGGGACGAAAGATAGTGACTGATGCTAAAGCCACCGATCTCAACCTTTTCATCGACGGCCGTATTCTAACTACTGATGCTTATGTTATCGAGATGAGGGATTTTGACCTCATACTCGGTATGGATTGGCTAACACGTTTTCACGCAGATATCCGATGTCACGACCGGGAGATTACTCTTTATCTTCCGGGAGATGATCAGATCACTTATTACGGCTCTAGGACTCGTACTCTGCCCCATGTTATTTCTATGGCGAAAGCCAGAAAGATCCTTCGACGAGGTGATTGCCAGGGTTACCTTGTGAGCCTCGTTAGAGATGAGCCCAAGGCACGTTCACCTCATGACATTCCTATTGTTCGTGAGTTTGTGGACGTGTTTCCAGACCAGCTTCCCAGAGGTCGACCTAGCCGACAGGTGGAATTTTCTATTGATCTTGTCCCTGGAGCCGGACCCGTTTCCAAGGCACCGTACCGAATGGCACATAAAGAATTGCAGGAACTAATGACCCAAATTCAAGAGTTGCTGAATCTCGGTTTTATTCGACCGAGCGTTTCCCCTTGGGGAGCACCCGTTCTCTTTTTCAAGAAAAAGGACGGATCCATGCGTATGTGTATCGACTACCGGGATCTTAACCGGTTGACGATCAAGAATAAATATCCGCTTCCCAGGATCGATGATTTATTTGATCAGTTGAGGGGTGCCTGCGTGTTTTCCAAGATTGATTTGCGTTCAGGCTACCATCAGCTAAAAATCAAGGAGTCAGACATACCCAAGACAATGTTTCGTACGAGATACGGTCACTTTGAGTTCGTGGTTATGCCGTTTGGCCTCAGTAATGCCCCGACAGTATTCATGGACTTGATGAACCGTGTATTTCATCCTTTTCTCGATCAGTTCGTTATTGTATTCATTGACGATATTCTTATTTATTCCAAGAGCCAGAAGGAGCACGTGGAGCACCTGAGGGCCGTTCTTTCGACCCTTAGACGTGAGAAGTTATATGCAATGTTCTCCAAGTGCGAATTTTGGCTTCAGCGAGTGGCTTTTCTTGGCCACATTATCACTCAAGCAGGTATTGAAGTTGATCCTTCCAAAATTGCAGCAATCCAGAACTGGTCAGCACCGAAGAATCCGTCCGAGGTTCGTAGTTTCCTCGGCCTTGCAGGTTATTATCGTAGATTTATTGAAGGGTTCTTAAAGATTGCCCTACCTTTGTCTCAGCTGACGAGAAAGTCTGTGATGTTCGAATGGACAGATTGTTGTGAGTCGAGTTTTCAGGAGCTGAAAAGGAGACTTACGACAGCACCGGTGTTGACTATCCTAGATCCTTCTTGGAGGTTCACCATCTATAGTGATGCTTCGAGGCAGGGTTTGGGGTGTGTACTCATGCAAGATGGACAGGTTGTTGCTTATGCTTCACGCCAGCTCAAACCACATGAACAGAATTACCCGACGCACGACTTGGAATTAGTTGCAGTTGTTCATGCCCTTAAGATTTGGCGACATTATCTTTACGGTGGTCAATGCGAGATTTTCACCGATCATAAGCGCCTACAGTATATCTTTACTCAAAAGGTGCTCAACATGAGACATCGCCGTTGGTTAGAGCTTGTCAAGGATTATGATTGCACGATTCAATACCATCCGGGAAAGGCGAATGTTGTTGCTGATGCTCTGAGCCGCAAGGTAAAGGGTGACTTGACTTACGTTATTACTCAGCAGAGTCAGTTGATTCAGGAATTCACCCGGATGCAGATTCAGGTGATTGATGCACTTCCTACAGCCATTACGGGGAGTGTCAATTCCATGCAGGTTCAGCCGACGCTGAGGGAGAGAATCCGGATAGAGCAGGCTTCAGATGAGTTTATTCGTGCAATTGATGCCAAAGTTAACGCCGGAGGCGTCGAAGGTTTTTACCGAGGCACTGATGGGGCCTTGGAGTTTCGTGGCAGGATTGTGGTGCCAAAAGTCGAAGCGTTGAGGAAGGAGATCTTGACTGAAGCACATACCGCACCATATCTAGCCCATCCAGGAAGCACAAAGATGTATCATGACCTGAAAAGGTCATTTTGGTGGAGAGGATTAAAGAAAGACGTAGCCGACTTTGTAAGGAGATGTTTAACCTGTCAACAAGTCAAAGCCGAGCACAAGAGTCCCATTGGCCTTCTACGACCAATGCCGATTCCGAAGTGGAAGTGGGAGGAGGTTACAATGGATTTTGTCACGGGGTTACCGAGGTCGTCTGAACATCACGATGCTATCTGGGTCGTGGTCGACAGATTGACTAAGGTTGCCCATTTCTTGCCAGTGTCGATGAATATGTCTTTGGACAGGTTGGCTGAGATTTATATTCGTGGAATCGTTCGACTCCACGGAGTGCCTGTTAGTATCGTGTCAGACAGAGATCCCAGATTCACTAGTAGATTCTGGCAGAGTTTACACGAGGCGATGGGTACGAAGCTAGCATTCAGTTCAGCCTACCATCCAGAGACTGACGGACAGACAGAGCGGACTATACAAACGTTGGAGGATATGTTGCGAGCTTTGGTTGTTGACAGGGCTGCTAAATGGGAGTCGTTATTACCGTATGTTGAGTTCGCGTACAACAACAGTTATCATTCTTCTATTCAGATGGCTCCTTATGAAGCACTATATGGTCGTAAATGTCGTTCCCCTCTTTATTTGGACGACATCGGTGAACGTCGAGTACTCGGTCTGAAGTTGATGGAGGAGACAGCAGCACAAGTCGAGTTGATCCGGCAGAGACTCAAGACAGCTCAGAGTAGAATGAAATCAACCGCCGATCATCATCGACGAGATATTCAATTCGAGGTTGGCGAGCACGCTTTTCTCAGAGTTAGTCCATTTCGCGGAGTCGTTCGATTCGGGAAGAGAGGGAATTACACCCTCGGTTCATTGGCCCGTTCGAAGTACTCGAGCGAGTGGGCGATGTTGCGTATCGTTTAGCCTTGCATCCCGAGTTATCCGGTGTTCATAATGTCTTTCATGTATCCATGTTACGCAAGTACGTGTGTGACCCCGATCATGTCATTCCTCATACTGATATTCAGATTCATCCAGATTTATCTTACGAGGAGCGACCGGTAGCTGTGTTGGTCCGACAGGTTCGACGGCTCCAGAAGCGTGATGTTCCCCTCGTTCGTATTCAGTGGGATCGCCACGGAGCCACTTGGGAGCAGGAGGCTGACATTCGCGCTCGTTTTCCTGATTTTTAGTTCTGATGTATATGTCTTTTATGTATATATGTCAAGTTTTATATTTCCGAGGATGGAAATATATTAAGGAGGGTAGATTGTAATAACCCAGTTTCTTATTAATGAATGTGATGTAATTTCTTTTATTTATCTTGTTCATTTTCAGCCTTTAAGTTAATAAGTTCGACTTTAAGTCGAAAAATTTATTCGGTTAATTATTAACCGAGTCAAATTCGATAATTAATTTTCGAACCGTTTATTTTATAAACGGACATTATTAATCGGGATTAATTATTGAAAGTTAAGAATATTCGGATTTAATTTCTAAATTGAGTTCATGACCAAGTCACGGATAAATGCAAAGTACGCATACATGCACGCATCGCCGTGCACGGCCGTGCGCGTGCGCGTGCAATCGTGCTGATGCGGAAGTGGCTAGGCAGCTCAAGAACGCTGCAAGCAGGGCATATCACGCACGCAAAAGGCTGGCCCGAGAGACAGCAGAAGTGCTCGCACTGGAGAATAGTGCGCGCGGGACAAGCGAAGATGGCCAACGCGCGGATATGCGGGACAAGGGCGCAGGCGGATGCGCGCAGGTGATGGCGTGTGACGCGCGCGGGACGAGTGCGCAAGATGAATGCGCGCCAGGCGCGCGAAGTGTCCCAACACGCGCGGGGCAGGACGCCCCAGTCCTTGAGGCATGCGGCATGAGGCGCGCGACCCCAATCCTCGAGGAATGCGGGCTGGCGGATGGACACGCGCAGGAGATGAACACGCGAGGCGCTGACGTGCGCACCATGCCGGGTGACGAGACACGCGCTAATGGCGGTGCACTAGTCCTTGAGGACTAGGGCCGATGAAGGCGGTGCGCAAGTGAGGTGGTGCAAAACCGCGTGCGAGAGAGAGAGAATAAGAGAAGGAGGGATTACTTGGAGTGCACACCAAGAGATTTTGTTTCCAACTAGCATTATAATTAGGACATTTAATATTTTATTGCTTTATTTGATCCCTAAGTAGATTAGGCTTAGATATAATTTTGTGCCTATATAAAGGCCCTTACCCCGTGTTATTAATTCAATCATTCAATAAATCAATAGAAATCTAGAACTTTGTTCTTCCAACTTTGCTTTAGTCTTTTCACCAGAATACTATTGCAATTTTATCGTTTCAATAGGCGCGGTTGTGGCTAGAGAAACACTATCGGCGATTCAAGGCGCGGGTTAGCGGCTTATCGGCAATCGAAACACACGATCCTCATCATTGGTGCTTTCATTGAGAGGTGTTGATCGTGTGTTTTTTCCTACCCCATTCCCTTTCTTTTTTCTCTTCTTATTTTCGTCCTTATCAAAAATATATATATATATATATATATTTTTCGATCGTTGATCATCATCATCATCTTCTTCAAACACGAGCCCACAAAGCAAAGAGCGAAGAGAGGAAAGAAAAGCCATGGCTAATAAGGAGATGAAGGACAAGATCGATAATCTCGATGTCCAATTCTGCGGCATGAGCGAAGCTATCGATACGTTGGGTGAAGGACTCGACAATAGCAAGTCAACGGTGCAAGATCTAATGGAAACCATGAACCGGCGATTTGATGAGATGGCACGCACGGTTCCCGCTCGCCTGCCACCGCCGCGGCAGCGCGATCAAGCGCGACAGCACGACCGGGAGCGGCGTGAAGGAGAGGATCGACGGCGCGAGGAGTATGAGCGCGAGGAAAACCTCGATCGACAGTCCCAGGCGTCCACCTACCGCGATCGGCGTGCACCCGACAAACTGCGCATCACGTTGTCCGCATTCATGGGCAGTGATCCAGACGCATGGCTCAATAGGGCGATACAATATTTTGAGCTCAATGAAACCGACGGTACAGATTGCGTCCGGTATACCGCTTATTATCTCGATGGTGAGGCCAATGTATGGTGGCAATGGCTCACAAGGATTTATCGAAAGCAACAACAAATCATCACTTGGGATGCTTTTGAAAGAGAGTTGCTTACACGGTTTGGTACATCTGATTACCACAACTACAACGAGGCTCTCACACGCATACGGCAGACAGGCAGCCTACGCGAGTACATCAGGGAGTTCGAGCGGTTGGCCTGCCGCGTGCGTGATTGGCCTGAAGATGCGTTGGTCGGAGCGTTTGTAGGAGGGTTAAAATTTGACCTAGCTGCAAGGGTCCGACTCGAAAGGCCAGATACCATGCACGATGCGATGGAGGTTGCCCGACGACGCGAAGATCACCTGCTCGCTACACGAAGGGGACGGGCGGATGTGCGATTCGCGGACACGCGACGCACGGGATCGAACCAAGACACGGTCAGCGCACGGCCGAACGTCAGCAACCAGCAGGGTCGATAGTGAGGCAGCTGTCCCCCGAGGAAGTTAAACGTCGACGTGAGAAAGGCCTCTGCTTTAAGTGTGAGGAGAAGTTTACTCCCGGTCATCAATGCAAACAGGCCTTTGTAATTGAGGTGGCCAACCCCGACGATGAGAAAGATGAGGTCGAGGAGGAAACACATCAGGAAGAGAAGATTGAAGCACTCCATGAGGAGCCTGAAAACTCGATGCATGCAATGGCTGGAATCAGAGGACCAAGGACGATGCGTCTACCAGCATGGGTCAAGGATCGAAGAGTAATTGTACTCGTAGACAACGGTTCGTCTCATAACTTCATCAATACTGAGTTGTCTGAAAAGTTGAAGTTGCCAACCACAAAAATCGAGCCCTTCGAAGTCTGAGTAGCCAATGGAGAAAGGCTACAATGTACTGAGTCATTCCAGAAGGTGCCAATCAAGTTTAACGGAGTTACTGTGAAGGCCGATCTCTACGCATTACCTTTAGTTGGACCGGATGTCGTTCTGGGGGTGCAATGGCTCGAGGGGTTAGGCAGGGTGACTACTGACTATCGAACAGGAATTATGGAATTCAACTCTTGAGGTCGACAAGTCACTCTGAGTACGGGCACCGAAAAAGGTACTAAGGAAGTAGGACTGAAAAGCATCGAAAGAGTTTGGCGAGGTGGCGGCCAAATTTTTATAGTAGTGGTCGAGAACACTAAGGCGCACATAGACCGAGATGAACAACAACAAGGTGATGTGCACAAACTTCTCGAGGAATTCGAAGGAGTACTGGGCGAGCCTAAGGGACTACCACCGCACCGAAAGTTCGATCCTCGCATACCACTGATTAATGAGCAACATGCCATACATGTCCATCCTTATAGGTACGCTCACTTTCAGAAAACCGAGATCGAACGGCAAGTCGTCGAGATGCTTAAATCAGGATTAATCCAGCATAGCAAGAGTCCGTTTTCTTCTCCAGTCTTGTTAGCCAAAAAGAAAGACGACACGTGGAGGTTCTGTACGGACTATCGAGCTCTGAACGCTGCAACTATCAAGGACCGATTTCCTATCCCTAGCTTTGATGACATGCTCGATGAGTTAGCCGGGTCCCGCTATTTTTCAAAGCTCGACCTGAGAGCTGGTTACCATCAGATTCGACTCCACAAGGCTGACATTCCGAAGACCGCATTTCGTACGCACCAGAGGCACTATGAGTATCTAGTTATGCCATTCGGATTGTGTAACGCCCTATCCACTTTCCAGTTTGCTATGAATTCTATCTTCAAGGAGTATCTGCGTAAGTTTGTTCTGGTATTCTTTGATGATATCCTGATCTATTCGAAGTCATGGGACGAACATCTTGGGCATTTGAGAGTAGTGCTCGAAATTCTGGAGGCCAACTCGTTCCACATCAAGCCATCCAAATGTTCATTCAGGCAGAAGATGGTTGAGTATCTGGGGCATTTCATATCACACGAGGGCGTGAAGGTTGATCCACGAAAAATTGAGGCTATGGTCGATTGGCCTAAACCAACAAGTCTCACGCAGTTGAGAGGATTTCTAGGACTCACGGGCTACTACAGAAAGTTCGTAAAGGATTATGGAACTATCGCCAAGCCATTGACAGAGATGACTAAGAAAGGCGAGTTCACGTGGACCGAAGCTAGCGAGGAGGCATTTGGGAAACTGAAGGAAGCCATGACTACTACGCCAGTGCTCGCCATGCCAAGGTTCGATGTCTTGTTTGAGGTACACACCGATGCGAGTGACATTGGGATTGGAGCTGTGTTAGTGCAAGAGGGACGACCCTTAGCCTATCTCAGCAAAGCACTAGGCACTACACGATTGGGTCTATCGGTGTACGTGAAAGAGATGCTAGCAGTTGTCGAGGCTGTAAGGTGCTGGAGGCCTTACCTATTGGACCGACGATTTCAAATTGTGACCGACCAGCAACCGCTTAAGCATCTACTGGAGCAAAGGATTGTTACCCCCGAACAGCAGAAGTTCGTATCTAAACTTATGGGGTTTGACTTCGAGATAATCTATCGACCGGGTCGACAGAATGCAGTAGCTGATGCATTATCCCAACGGACAGATGTAGCCGAGCTGAATGCTATCACTGGGCCAACTTGGACTATTTGGGAGGAAATCAGAAAGGCGCAAGTAGAGGACACCTACTGCCAAGAGTTGCACCAATCGATAGAAGCAGGAAAGATGACTGCCATCGACTACGAGTTGCATAAAGGTCTGCTTCTACACCGGGGCCGAGTATTCGTTCCCGACAGTGGACAGTTACGTGAGCAGATCATGCAGCACTTCCACGACTCTAAAATGGGAGGCCACTCGGGTATCTATCGCACGTGGATGAGAATAGCCAACACTTTTTTCTGGCCCGGACAACAGAGTACCGTCCGAGACTACATAGCACGGTGCGACGATTGCCAGCGCACTAAGTATGACTCACGACGACCGAGCGGGCTGTTGCAACCTCTACCGGTACCCGAGGCGATCTGGGAAGACATTACTATGGATTTCATCAAGGGGCTACCGAATTCTAATGGATTTGACGGTGTTATGGTTGTAGTGGATTGTCTCACAAAGTATGCTCACTTCATACCCATTACCCATCCTTACACCGCGAAGTCGATTGCCAGGTTATTTGTGGAGTACGTGATGAAACTGCACGGAGCACCTCGATCCATCGTCTCTGATCGAGACCGAATTTTCATGAGCAGCTTTTGGTCTGAATTCTTCAAGTTGCAAGGGACTAAGTTATCTATGAGCTCAGCCTACCACCCACAGACAGATGGACAAACTGAGGTAACCAACCGAACCCTTGAGCAGTATTTGAGATGCTACGTCCATCAATTCCCAAAGCGGTGGGAGAACTTTTTGCCTTGGGCTGAGTACTGGTACAACACCACTTACCACGAGTCGACCAAGATGACGCCATTTGAGTTGGTATACGGGCGAAAACCCCCAACACTGATCAATTATTCGGAAGGGAGTACAGTCAACGATGAGGTTGGTCGAGAGCTAGAGGAACGAGATCTAATGTTGCGAGAATTGAAGAAAAATCTCAAAGGCTCAATCAATCGAACCAAAGCCCTTGCAGATGGGAAAAGGCGTGAGGAAAATTTTGCACCAGGCGAGTATGTCTACCTGAAGCTACGACCATTCAGACAGCGCACCACGGCACAAAGGGCCGCAACTAAACTGGGCGTTCGTTATTATGGGCCTTATCAGATTCTAAAGCGCATTGGTCAGGTAGCTTACCGTCTAGAGTTACCGGAAAGTTCACAAATCCACCCAGTTATCCATGTCTCGCAACTCAAGAGGAGCTTAGGAGAAGCGCAGAAGTATTGTGAGGAGTTACCAGCAACCGCAGCCGATGGCAGGGCCATAGTGCGCCAAAAACGAGCGATTGAGTACCATAAGGTAAAAAGAGCATGGCGCTACCATTGGGAAGTACTGGTTGACTGAGAAGAGTTGCCATCTGAAGAAGCCACGTGGGAAGATCTTGACGAGATGCGCGATCAGTTTCCGAACTTCATCCTTGAGGACAAGGATTCACTTGAAGGGGACGGGAATGATGCGAAAGTGGCTAGGCAGCTCAAGAACGCTGCAAGCCGGGCATATCACGCACGCAAAAGGCTGGCCCGAGATACAGTAGAAGTGCGCGCACTGGAGAATAGTGCGCAAAGATGGCCAACGCGCGGATATGCGGGACAAGGGCGCAGGCGGATGCGCGCAGGTGATGGCGTGCGACGCGCGCGGGACGAGTACGCAAGATGAATGCACGCGAGGCGCGCGAAGTGTCCCAACACGCGCGGGGCAGGACGCCCCAGTCCTTGAGGCATGCGGCATGAGGCGCGCGACCCCAATCCTCGAGGAATGCGGGTTGGCGGATGGACACGCGCAGGAGACGGGCACGCGAGGCGCTGAAGTGCGCACCACGTCGGGTGACGAGACACGTGCTAATGGCGGTGCCCTAGTCCTTGAGGACTAGGGCCGATGAAGGCAGCGCGCAATTGAGGCGGTGCAAAACCGCGTGCGAGAGAGAGAGAATAAGAGAAGAAGGGATTACTTGGAGTGCACACCAAGAGATTTAGTTTCCAACTAGCATTATAATTAGGACATTTAATATTTTATTGCTTGATTTGATCCCTAGGTAGATTAGGCTTAGATATAATTTTGTGCCTATATAAAGGCCCTTACCCCATGTTATTAATTCAATCATTCAAGAAATCAATAGAAATCTAGAACTTTGTTCTTCCAACTTTGCTTTAGTCTTTTCACCAGAATACTATTGCAATTTTATCGTTTCAATAGGCGCGGTTGTGGCTAGAGAAACACTATCGGCGATTCAAGGCGTGGGTTAGCGGCTTATCGGCAATCGAAACACACGATCCTCATCACGTGTGCAATGCCCGTTGCCGTGCGTAGTGCACGATTAAGCTCACTAAGTGCATGTTTATGTTACCCTAAGTAACATGATCAAGCTTAAACAATCCCAGCTTTAAGCCTCCTAATGTGCCGTGAGAAATTATCAAGGGGATGAGTTTGGATGCAAGTTTCCATGGTGACTCACCTAGTAGCTTGCATACATGGCATTACACGAGCTCACGGGCGATGACTAAGCCCGTGCATGCACGCCACATCGACCGGTGACTAAGCCAAACGCACGACGCCTCAGCCATGACCTGGACATGTGTCATGAAAGAAAAACCCGTCATCCATCACCTCCTTTGACCCAAATTCAACCCACGGTTTTACCGCCCCTTTAAATAATCGAGCAAGTACATTTTTCCCATGCATCTTCATGCATTTTCATGTAAGAATAAGCCAACTTCAGTATATGTTTGAGAAAAAATAGTGAGGAAAATATTATAGAAAAATCGTACAAAAATAGCTAAGGAAAGCCGAAGCAAAAGGGAAGCAAGTGCACACCACCCGAGCACCGAACACGCACGCAAGCCACCGTGCAATTATCTTCCGAACTGAAGGGTATACTCTCAATTACCCTCTCTTCATGTATTTCAGTTTATTATAGGAAGATCATGTCAAAATCATGTTGTTCGATTTAAGTTTTGTACGAAAATGGCCTCGGAGGTGCTATATAAGCCCGCTCCGAGTGATTTCAAATTCTAACTGGCAAGTCCCGAACAATTTATGTATATTTAGTCATTTCAAGTCATTTTATGATCAGACATATGTGAGTTGCCGGAAAAGTAGCCGGACGGCCGGCAAAAGGCCGACCGTGATGCCTACCGCACACAGCGTGCGCGTGCGGCACGCCCGACAGTCCCAGCGAGCACGATGGCAGCGTCTGCACGCCCAGTAGTGCACACGCGTCGCCAGTACCTTGCAGTCAAGACCCGCGCTGCAGCAGTCATGCGCGTAGACGTGCGCAGTGCACGTCAACACGCACGGCAGCGTCCATTTAATCCAGTCCGCGTACACCGCAACGCATCACACGCCCAGCAGCGTGTCCTGCGACGCCCGTACGCATGCCAGTAGCGCCCTACGCACACTGGCCAGTCACCATACATGCGAGCACGCCCAGCAGCTTGCCAGCGATGCTCAGCGAGCCTCGGCAATGCCCGGCAGCACGCCTGAGCGCCCAGTCAGCCCAGCACGCGCAGCACGCGTGCCAGTCATCTACCTACGGCGCACAGCAGCCCCCAGTAGTACTTGTACGTGCCAGTACCGTCGCCAGCGTGCACGGTAGTGGCCAGTCATGCCCAACAAGCATTCAGCCATCGCTGGCCGTGCACAGCAGCACGCCAGTGACTGTCCCCAGCGCACGCATGGCGCCAGCACCACCTGCCAGCGCACGGGACCAAGCCAGCCAGCGCCCGCTAGCGCCAGCAGCGCCGACAGCGCCCAGACCGCGGCAGCGTGCGGATGTAACCGAGCCGGTGGTCAGCCAGCAGCCGACCGCCCGGCCACAGCGAGCCGGCGGTCCGACCAAAAAATGAACTGGCCGGTTCAGACTGGAATTTTGAACAGTTCAGTGTTTATTAATCCGGTCCAAGTTCAGTACAGTATTTCAGTTAATTTTTCAGTCCAGTCAGTCCATTACACCAGTATCAGTTCAGTCCGGTTTTCTTGTCAGTCAAGTTAAATCCCGAGATTATTCCAATTAAATATTTAGA
Organism: Striga hermonthica; assembly: GCA_902706635.1. Taxonomy (NCBI): domain Eukaryota; kingdom Viridiplantae; phylum Streptophyta; class Magnoliopsida; order Lamiales; family Orobanchaceae; genus Striga; species Striga hermonthica. The sequence continues at coordinate 7,290,009 of CACSLK010027843.1, forward strand.
TCGAGTCGAGCGTCTTAACAGCTATTTTCAGTCAGTCTGAGCATAGTACTTAGTATTTGTTTATTTATATATATTTTTACAGATTGATCAGCAGCAGCACTTACACTATCAGTTCAGGTGGGAACTCAGACTGAATATTTCATTGAATATAATTACAACTATCATGTTTGAGGTATGTATATATCAGTTCCGCTTAGAGTGGTGGTCAGTTTGCGTAATTCCACTCTGAGCTCTAGTGGCTAGATCTGACCACTAGGGTGTCCACATGGTTTCGGCTGAGTTTATTACAGTCGGCAGACACGTCCAGTTTATACTGTTGACGAGCAGTTACAGATAACAGCAGATATACATGCGTTCGATCATGATGATGCAATTATTATTACTGTTTTATTCAGCATGAGTTTCTGCGAAGCACAGTGACTTTAGTGCTCATGCTCCCACTATTATTATTTTTTTTCAGGTGACAGGGTCGGTCCGGAGGAGTGAGCAAAGCTGGTGCTCGCCGGTGCAGTACATATGTATTTATGCTTTTGCAGACTTACTATATGTATATTATTTGCCACGTTTTCACTTCCGCTGATGCTTTCAGACTTTCAAACTAGCGTGTTATTTCTCAGACTTTGATCTGAGCCTTTCGGACAGATTTTATACAGTATCACACGCTTGTTTAATAAAAGATAATCAGTTTTTCATAAATAGTATTAAATAAATAAAGATAACGGATTTTTTTTGACAAGAAATATTTCCTGTAGCATCCCGAGTTATGTTTTCGCAAACTAAAACGTATTTTCAGAAAAGAATTTGCGAAGCACTCTGATTTTAGTAAGCTAGCAGGGTGTTACAGTATTGGTGAGCATAGTGGTGTTTCTCACCCCCGTTGTTTGTTTTGTCCTCTTGTTTCCTCTTCTTATCTTTAGGTTGAGCATTATTGGCGGCGGCAGCGAGAGACGAGCAAATGGTGGTCATTGGGTCATCATGTCTTTGCTTCCATATTTATTTATTTATGTTTAATTATTATTTATGGATTATGTTGCTTCCGCTAAAACATTTTGAACATATTGATGGGATTATGTTGGAAAGATTTTGAACTTGGTTTTTAAAAGTTATTATAACTTGGTTTGAATATCATGTTGTTAGAAATGCATGTGTAGATTCTCGTGCCTGTTTTGATTTGATATTTTTGTTGATAGTTAAGTAGCGCCCGTTTACGTCAAAATTTTAATTTAGAATTTTGCGAAAAATTTACTCTGATTTTTATAAATAAATTAGGTAAACTCTTTAAAATAAAACGGGGCGTTACATTTTTGAACTTGCATGCTAGTATTATCAGATCATCATATTTTACCCGGTCCCCTAGTGTGACTTGGGTCCAGTTTTGCATGTTTGTTTGATACTCTGTTTTTTTTTATGTCTAACCTAGTAATTAGACCCAGTTGAAAGAAAACGAATTTTTAGAACAGATAAGTTTTCAATAGCATCCCGAGTTTTGATTTCGCAAATTTATAAGTATTTTTAGAAAAGGTTTTGAGAAAAATTGACTCTGATACTCGTAAGAAAGCGGGGTGTTACATGACTAAGGAATGCCACTCGGTCTAGCCAGAACTCGCACTTCGAGAACTTAGCATACAGCTTCTCGCGGCGAAGAGTCTCCAGCACAATCCTCAGATGCTTCTTGTGCTGGCCGATGTCCCGATAGTACACCAGGATGTCGTCGATAAACACGATAGCAAACTGGTCCAGATAAGGATGAAAGACCCTATTCATAAGGTCCATAAACACTGTCGGGGCATTGTTGAGTCCGAACGGCAACACCACAAACTCATAATGGCCATATCTGGTACGAAACGTGGTCTTAGAGATATCCGACTCTCAGATCTTCAATTGATGGTAACCTGACCTCAAATCAATCTTCGAGAAGACGCTGGCTCCCCTCAGCTGGTCGAAGAGATCCTCAATACGGGGAAAGGGGTACTTGTTCTTAACCGTAAGGTGATGTTATGACCCGAGACAGATTTTAAATATTTTTGTATATTTTTTGGGATTTTTAATTAAATGTTGTAACATAGAATGAAGCAGGAGTTTAGAGAGAATGTAGAGAGAAGGGGGAGGATGTAGAGAGAAATGAGAGAGAAAACATGTAACATAACTAAATTTGATGCCTTTTTACATTCATTCTCCAAGTATTTAACAACTTGTTGGGCCCCATGTTCTGTTTTCACTCAGCTGGGTAAAACCCGCATCACTATTTTCACTTAACAGAAAATGCTTGCTCAGATCTTCAGACTGAAGATAGGCCAGTTCCTCATCTTCAGTCATTATCATGTAATTAACACTGTGTTTACACCAGTGCCCAGGCACAAACTTCTCATCACAATTATTGCACAAACCCCTCTCTCCTTGCAGTCATTTTAGAAGAAGTAAGCAATTTGGAATTTGTTTTTTTGAAAAGTGGTCTGAGGGTTCCTGTGAGTGGTGTTGTTTTTTGTGTTGCCTTCTGAGTATATGTTTGTGGTGTTTGTGAGTAGGATCTTTGAGTGTTCTTCACCCTTTTGGTGATGTCATCAAAGGTATGTAGTTGTTGCTGGCCCAATTCAATTGTTTGCTGCAGTGTCCTAGGGTTGAACATGTGTAGAAATGATTGCGGTTCCTCACTGAGCCCGCTTATAAAGCTAGCTATAAAATAATCATCAGAAAAATCTCCCTGATTCATGAGCTGCTAACATGCCTTTAGTTCTTCAAATTTGTCAACATAATCAACATAAGAACCAGTATGCCTTAGTTTGTTAAATTCAGCAATAATTTTGACCTCCTTTAGCTCTTCAAACCTGGCAGACACAATTTCTACAAACTGACCCCAATTCAACTCAAGTTGTTTGGCACTCAGGTTTTAGAACCATAAGGCAGCCTTGCCTTCTAAATGCATCGAGGCAAGGGTGACTTTCTTTGTTTCTGAGACATTAGACACTAATTTGAAATACCCATTGAATTTTCAGATCCAAGCCCTAGGGTTGGAACCATTAAACCTGGAAATTCAATTTTAGGAGCTAGGTTCATGTAGTGGATGTTCTGTTTACTTGCGTGTTCCTGTTGTAGCTGCAGTTTATGCTTGCCCACAATGGATCCTTCATCAGCACTGTCCTTATGCTTGTTTAAAATTTGAAGTTGCAGGGCTGCTATTGTATTTGCTAGATGGTCAAGCTTCCCAGTGACTTTAGATTTTTGCTCAAATAACTCCAGGTTCACATTTTCAACAATCCCTTTGATTTGAGAGCTGATTACCTCCGTTTTCTCTTGCATTTTTATTTCTGAAGCTTCCCTCTTAAGAACTTCAGTCTGTAACAGTTGATCCATCTTTTTCTGGAAATATTTCAGCTCCCTGACCCTGGTTCCTTCGGCCATGATCCAAGGAAGGCTAGCTCACAATACCAAATGTTATGACCCGAGACAGATTTTAAATATTTTGTATATTTTTTGGGATTTTTAATTAAATGCTGTAAGATAGAATGAAGAAGAAGGAGTTTAGAGAGAATGTAGAGAGAAGGGGGAGGATTTAGTGAGAAATGGGAGAGAAAACATGTAACATAACTGAATTTGATGCCTTTTTCCCTTCATTCTCCAAGTATTTAAGAACTTGTTGGGCCCCATGTGTTGTTTTCACTCAGCTGGGTAAAACCCGCATCACTATTTTCACTTAACAGAAAATGCTAAATTTGCAAAAGGAATATTAAAGCTAAAATAGAAAAGATAACAATAATATTCTCCACTTCAATGCTTCTCCCTATTACTCCACGTGTCCAGCTAGAATGACATCCTCCTCCCCGCGATCAACGGTCGTGATCTTGCCACGCGGCGACTTCTCACCTTCTCACTCCCTTCTTACGACATAACCCTAGCTTTTGTCTCAGTCACCATTTTTCCCCAAATCGATCGATCTATTCTCTTCTTCATTCTCACCACGCCATTTCTTCCCTTTGTTCGAAAATCTCATTTTATTTAGCAGATTCATAACAGGTGATTAAGCTCACGCTAGTCGATGCACATGCGCATTGATCCGTCCTTGTTCTTCACGAATAGAATGGGTGCTCTTCACGGAGAAACACTCTGCTGAATAAAACCGCGCTTAAGCAATTCATGGATCTGGGCCTTGAGCTCTTAAAGCTCCTTCGGCGCCATATGATAGGGGGCCTTCAAAATGGGACCAGCTCTTGGTACCAAATCAATTGTGAATTTGACTTGGCGGTCGGGCGGTCCTCCGCGCAATTCATCGGGAAAAACATCTAGATACTCGAAAACAATAGAGACTCTCTCCGGGGACCTCTCAGAAGCATCCTCGGATACCATACTCACAAGATAGCCTTGACAGCTACCCTTGGAAAGGCTCTTACTAGCTCGGAGAGGGG
>CACSLK010027843.1:7317058-7331688 GCA_902706635.1 Striga hermonthica
ACATCGTGCGCGTCGCTTCCTCGCACACACCTTGCGCCATTCGACCACGCCGCTCAAGCCTTCAAGCCTCAAACTCTCGAGCTTCTTGCTCGACCTCCTATGCCATTGTGTCGGCACCCTCGTATACGTGCTCGTGCACGTCTCCTAGGCAATGCAGGCCTCGTTTGCGCTCTTTGCTTGGCCTTGTCCATTAGCCTCGGGCCTCGGCCTTTCTCATCATCGTGGGTCAAAACCCACTTCCGTATCACGCGCGCCCAGCATCCGGCGCCTTCCTCTCGCGCGTATGCACCCACCGCCTCGGCTACTCCTACTCCTGCACGGACTGGGTCCTCGCACGCCTGCCCAGCACGCGCCCCGCTGCCTTGCACTGTACGTCTGCCGCCTATCTCCTGCGCGTGTGCGCCCGCGCTCGGTATTCCTAAGCCCGCACGGCTTAGACTTCACGCGTCATCCCCATACTCGCGCGCCAATGCACGCGCTTCGTCATTGCTGCCCAACTGCCGCGCGTTCTTGCCACCCTCGCGAGTACCGCGCACGCCCGTCGTCTTGACATCGTCATCACGCCCTGTTGTCTCCCAGCGCGTCCTGCCTACGCCGGCGTCCCAATCCTCTATCACGCACCTGCGTGCACCCGTCGCTACCCGCGTGTCGCCAGCCTCCTTATCGCGCGCATCAAGGCACGATGCGCGCCACTCGCTCGTGCCCGCTTCTTTGTCGCCGCCGACCGACGTCACCCGTTGGCCCGATGGTCCTGGCTCGTCCCATGGGTCCCAACCTTCCAACCCAATGTAATCTCCAGCACGTGATATCCAACCGTCCTCCATCCTTTGCACTCCCTTCCTTCTAGCCTCCATCTTCCATGCTCGCTTCTTTCTCACACAAAGCCCACAACAACGACTAGCCTTCTTAGCTTTTGCCTTCCGTCGTCTTCGATCTTGCCTAGCTTTGCGTTTCCTAGCCTTCAACTTCAACTTTGGACCACATCCTTTTGGCCAATCTCTCACGCATGAAGGCCGATAATTCGGACTAGATGGCTCCTCCAGCATGTTTTCCAACCATAAGTCGAGATATTCAACCATCCCGTCACTTGACTCACCGGGGTTAATAACCACTTCGTATCAGCCGAGCCCTGCGCGCGACACCGCCAGCCACGCCCCGCGACGTCGAGACCTGCCGTGCATCTGACCACCGTCCGAGCTTCCCGCTGTTCGGTGTCCATGTCACGATCCTAGGAGATCATCATCATTCGACGCGAGCCGCCCCACACGCCGAGCAAGTTCACGCGGACGATTTTCCCCGCCCGGGTTGGACCGTTTTTTGCCATCCTTAGGTGTTTGGTAAATTGTTACTAAAGTCCTATATTATATCCTGTTATGTGCTATTGTTGCAGTATATGTTAGCATTAATAATTATTTGATTTAAATATGGATTATTATGTTATTCATTTTAAAGTTCAATATCGAATCTATAAGGTTTAAGAGTGAACCTTTAAGATTTGATCAAAACTCGTGGTCAACTCTTGGATTATTGAACATTATTTTGTCCTGAACACAATGGCTTTGGCCTTGTGCAAATTAGACTTATAATTTTTGAGTTATGCATTTTGAATATTATGTGTCTGTTGGAACTTGTAAAATTCGATAAATCGCTCAGTGGTCCAAAAATTCGGATATTTTAATATGTTTCTCCTGTGATGTATTTTGACTACGTATATAAATTTCGTAATTTTTCGAGTTGAATTGATAGGGTAAATAATTATATGATAATTTTGGCAGAATATTCAATAAATCATAAAAAATTGAGTTTTCATTATAAATGCATAAAACTTGGTTAATATTCATATTTTATGTAATATTTGATCCAGTAAAATTATCAGAAAATTTAAGATTCAATAAGTTGTGTTTTTGTGAAAATCGGGTTTTTGGCTGAAAGTTTTTTTAATTTTAAAAATTGCATGTTGATGTTTTAAGCCTGAAATTTTTGTATGTTGCTTTGATCATGATGTAGTATTTATGATAAAAATTTTAAGTCTTAAAACGTTGATATGATAAGAGGTTAAATTCATGTTCATAAATGCTGATTATTTTCATTAAATTGTTATAAAAGGCACACTTATGTTTTAAAACTGAAAATTTGTGAATTGTCTTGTTTCAGCATGTATTATCATGTGTTCAAGTTTTGGTTTAAAATTTGTTAGAATGGCTAGTCATTTGATTAAGTGCTCTACTTCTCCTAATTTCCAAAAATTTCGTTCATATTATCCAAATGAGAATTTTTGTGTAAATTTACTTATAAGTTGTTGAATGTTATGTGTTTAAATTTTGGATTTAAGCTCTTGGTTGAATCTTGAGATAACCGAGAGATAACCTATGTAGTGTTGGCCACTAGCAGCCCGTGGCCGGCAATGCGCCGCGCCCCGCAGCGCGCCCGCGCACACCTAGCGCGTGAGCGTGAGGCCGCACGCGAGCGCCATGCAGCGTACAAGCGCCAGGCAACGTAAGTGCTGGTTGCGCCTGGCACTGTGCGATAGGCCAGCAGCGTCTGCCCGCACGCGCGTGCCAGCGCCCAGGCCTGCCGGCAGCGCCCATCCCATGCGAGCCAAGTCCGTAAACTGATTTTTGGACTTTCTTCCGAGCTTTTGACCATAGTTGACCTTTGACTGATTATTTGACTTGGTCAACTAATTAATTGGCTATTATGTGATCTCCCCATACTTGGTTCCGAGTCGAGTCAAATGTTCCATAACTCCACGAGATTATCCACGAGCCACTTAGTTGAAATGTTTCAACTAAGTTTAAGTGTTCGTTGGATTGATAGTAATCGAGGATGCAATCTTGATTTTATGTAGTTGTTTTGAGGTGTTGACCTCGCCACTTACCGAGCTTCGCTTTTTGTGATATTTGGCACCACCAGGTGGGTACAATTGTGTATCTATAATTATCGCACTTGTTATCTCGTATTAATGTTTTTCTCGATAGATGTTGTATGCGTGAGAACTCTAGTCTAGGTTTCCTATTGTTAGTGCCTTTGATGAATGCATAAACAGTGAAAGGTCGCTGAACTGTTTGCCTAGTCGGGAGGCGATGCCCAGAACCGTTTGCCTAGTCGGGAGGGGAAAACAGCTCCACTGTCTCCTGGAAAGGATCTTTTTACCTATGTCGAGCTAGGGAGGGAAGGTTTCTGGTTACTTCCTTACCGATAGTTGATCGGAAGGTTGTTGTATGTACATAGGAGGTTTGCGATAGGGCCGTATAGAGAGTAGACGTAGATTCTATGCATACTTCGATTATGGTTTTGAATCTTTATGTGCAATATACTGTGCGGTATTGGTGAGCATAGTGGTGTTGCTCACCCCCGTTGTTTGTTTTGTCCTCTTGTTTCCTCTTTCTATCTTTAGGTTGAGCATTATTGGCGGCGACAGCGAGAGACGAGCATATGGTGGTCATTGGGTCGTCATGTCTTTGCTTCCGCATTTATTTGTTTATGTTTAATTATTATTTATGGATTATGTTGCTTTCGCTAAAACATTTTGAACATATTGATGGGATTATGTTGGAAACATTTTGAACATGGTTTTTAAAAGTTATTATAACTTGGTTTGAATATCATGTTGTTAAAAATACATGTGTAGATTCTCGTGCCTGTTTTGATTTGATATTTTTGTTGATAGTTAAGTAGCGCTCGTTTACGTCAAAATTTTAATTTAGAATTTTGCGAAAAATTTACTCTGATTTTTATAAATAAATTAGGTAAACTCTTTAAAATAAAACGGGTCGTTACATTTTCAAACTTGCATGCTAGTATTATCAAATCATCAGATTTTACCCGGTCCCTTAGTGTGACTTGGGTCCAGTTTTGCATGTTTGTTTGATACTCTGTTTTTTTATGTCTAACCTAGTAATTAGACCCAGTTGAAAGAAAACGAATTTTTAGAACATATAAGTTTTCAATAGCATCCCGAGTTTTGATTTCGCAAATTTATAAGTATTTTTAGAAAAGGTTTCGCAAAAAATTGACTCTGATACTCGTAAGAAAACGGGGTGTTACATGACTAAGGAATGCCACTCGGTCTAGCCAGAACTCGCACTTCGAGAACTTAGCATACAGCTTCTCGCGGCGAAGAGTCTCTAGCACAATCCTCAGATGCTCCTTGTGCTGGCCGATGTCCCGATAGTACACCAGGATGTCGTCGATAAACACGATAGCAAACTGGTCCAGATAAAGATGAAAGACCCTATTCATAATATCCATAAACACCGCCGGGGCATTGCTGAGTCCGAACGGCAGCACCACAAACTCATAGTGGCCATATCTGGTATGAAACGTGGTCCTAGAGATATCAGACTCTCAGATCTTCAACTGATGATAACCTGACCTCAAATCGATCTTCGAGAAGACGCTGGCTCCCCTCAGCTGGTCGAAGAGATCCTCAATACGGGGAAAGGGGTACTTGTTCTTAACCGCAAGGTGATGTTATGACCCGAGACAAATTTTAAATATTTTTGTATATTTTTTGGGATTTTTAATTAAATGATGTAAGATAGAATGAAGAAGAAGTTTAGAGAGAATGTAGAGAGAAGGGGGAGGATTTAGAGAGAAATGGGAGAGAAAACATGTAACATAACTAAATTTGATACCTTTTTCCATTCATTCTCCAAGTATTTAACAACTTGTTCGGCCCCATGTGCTGTTTTCATCACCTGGGTAAAACCCACATCACTATTTTCACTTAACAGAAAATGCTTAATTTGCAAAATGAAAATTAAAGATAAAATAGAAAAGATAACAATAATATTCTCCACTTCAATGCTTCTCCCTATTACTCCACGTGTCCAGCTAGAATGACATCCTCCTCCCCGCGATCAACGGTCGTGATCTTGCCATGCGGCGACTTCACCTTCTCACTCCCTTCTTCCGACATAACCCTAGCTTTTGTCTCAGTCACCATTTTCCCCAAATCGATCGATCTGTTCTCTTTTTCATTCTCACCACGCCATTTCTTCCCTTTGTTCGAAACTCTCATTTTATTTAGCAGATTCATAACATTTCCCTCTACTTCTTTAGTTCCTTGACCCCAAGGATCAAAATCCTTGAATTTTTTTCTTGAAGTGCTTCTCGTCCTCCCAAGAACAAATCTTCATCGATTTATCACCCTAGCTCACCAGAAATAGCTGCACCTCTTCTTGACCTCTCATTACGGTTCGACTGTCAAGGACTTCTGTGGGTTCAACAAGGAAATGGCCATCTGGACCTAGATCCGACAACTTTTGAACAAATAAGTTTCCATCACTTAACTTCTTCTTTAATAATGAGACATGGAACATTGGGTGAACCTTAGAACCCCTCAGGTAATTCTAGCTTGTAAGCCACTTGACCAATCCTCTCTATGACTTTGTAGGGTCCGAAGTATCTCGAACTTAACTTGACGTTCTTCCTCAGATGGACAGAATTCTGCTTATAAGGTTGCAACTTCAGGTAAGCCATCTCTCCAACTGCAAACTCTTTATCGACCCTGTGCTTATCTGCATACATTTTCATTCTGTTCTGGGCCTCCATGAGATTAGACTTTAAGTTTTTCATCATCAGTTTCTGTCTAAAATGAGCTCCTTAACATCCTGGTTTAAAGAATCCAAGTATGCTCTAGTGGACAGAGTGTTAGGGGAACAGCCACAGAGTGCCTGAAAAGGTGTAGATTTTAGTAAGGAGTGGTAATTAGTATTATACCAGTGCTCTGCCATAGGTAACCAGCTAGACCATTTCTTAGGTGACTGGTGTGTCGTGCATCTTAGGTAATTCTCCATGCATTGGTTCAGCCTTTCAGTCTGCCCATCTGTTTGTGGGTGGTAGGCTGAAAAGTAACTCAGAGTGACCCCAATCAACTTAAACAGCTCCTTCCAAAAATTGCTGGTAAAGATTTTGTCTCTGTTAGTCACCATGCATGTTGGCATCCCATGGAGTCTGTAAATATTGTTTAAAAACATCTTAGCCACCCCCTGTGCAGTGACATGGTTATGAAATGGCCATATTTAGTGAGTCTATCAAAGACCACTAGAATAGTTTCTTTTCCCCCGGACTTGGGCAGGCCCTCCACAAAATCCATGGAGATGTGGGTCCAAGGTTCATTGGGAATAGGTAGAGGCTGTAGTAGCCCAGATGTAAGCTCATGGTTAGGTTTGTTAATCGTGCAAACATCACATCTTGACACAAATGTATCCATCTCTTGTTTCATCCCCAACAAGTAAAACACACTTTTTATCCTCATGTATGTACCCTAAACTCCAGAATGACCCCCAACTGATGAGTTGCGCATGTAGGAGATTAACTCCCCCTTCAATTTAGGGTCAGAACCATTACACATCCTTACCTTGTACCTAATAATGTCCCCTTACAGTGTGTAGTGTGGGATTGACTCTGGTGCCAGCAATAGCTTCTCCCTTAGCTCCTTATAGGATGAGTCCCCCTCATAACTATCCACAACCTGTTGAGTCCACTTGGATATCAATGAAGTAATGGCTGCACAATCAATTGAATTAACCCTTGCTCTAGACAAAGCATCAGTTGCTTTATTCTCTTTTCCCTTCTTGTATTGGACCTCATAATCCAATCCCAACAGATTGATAATCCGTTTTTGTTGCCAAGGAGAGTTGGCCTTCTGGTCTAGGATATACTTGAGAGACTGTTGATCTGTTTTAATAATGAATTTGTGCCCCATTAGGTAGTGTCTCCACTTCTGAACAACCAATAAAACTGCCAAGAATTCTTTTTCATAAATTGAGAGTGTTTGGTTTTTTGGGCACAAAAATTTGCTTAAAAATGAAATAGGTTGGCCCTCCTGCATTAATACAGCCCCAATGCCATATCTACTTGCATCTGTCTCAACTACAAAGGGTTTGGAAAAATTGGGTAAGGATAGCACTAGTGCAGTTGTCATTGCTTCTTTTAGTCTTGCGAAAGCCTTATCTGCATCTTCCTTCCACTGAAATTGATTCTTCCTCAATAGGAGAGTAAGTGGTTTGCTGATCTCCCCATACCCTTTTACAAACCTTCTATAGTACCCAGTCAGCCCCAAAAATCCCCTCAATTGCTTGACTGAGGTAGGTGTAGGCCACATGAGCATTCCTTCTATCTTTTTGGGGTCAGTGGACACCCCTTCAGTAGATATGATGTACCCTAGGTACTCCACAGTAGGGTCACCAAACTGACATTTGCTTTGTTTGGCATATAGAGTGTTGTCCCTTAACAATTGAAGCACTACCCTCAGATGTTCACAATGCTCCTCCCATGATTTACTATAGATCAATATGTCATCAAAAACCACCAGAACAAACTTCCTTAAACAATTTTGAATGACTTGATTCATCAAAGACTGAAATGTGGCTGGAGCATTACAAAGCCCAAAGGGCATAACCAGAAACTCATAGTGTCCATTGTGGGTTTTGAAAGCAGTGAGGTGTTTGTGTTTCTCCTTCATTAGGATTTGGAAGTAACCAGACCTTAGGTGTATTTTTGAGAAACAACTTGAACCCTGTAACTCATCTAGCAACTTCTCATTTACTGGAATTGGGTTTGATTGTGAGGTTGTTTAGATACCTGTAGTCTACACAGAGTCTCCAAGTCAAATCTTCTTTTCCACAAGAAACACTGGAGATGCAAATGGTGACTTGATGTTCTGAATAATGCCAGATTTGAGCATTTCCTTTACAATCTCCTTTATATTGTTTGTTTGGTCATGGGACACCCTATAAGGGTATTGCTGCTTAGGTAGACTGCCAGCTTTGAGTATAATGTGATGCTCTATTTCCCTCTTTGGAAGCAGTCCCTATGGTTCTTGAAAAATGTCTTGGTATTCTTCCAAGATTGGTTTCAGGATTGCTTCCCCACATGCTTTACTTGCCTCCATGGTCAATAGGTACATCTCCTCAATTTGACTTTCTCCCTAACAGTGAATTATGTTGAGTAGTGAATTCTCAGATATTTGGTGGCAATTAGCCTGTGGATTTAGGGCCTGCAGTGTAACCCTTTTCCCTTTTAGGTTGATAGAGACAGTCATTGTATTATAGTCCAGCTCTATGGGGGTGCAAGTCCTAAGCCAATCTCCTCCCAATATAACATCACTTCCTTCACTTTGCAGTACTCTGAGAGAATGTGTCACTTCTTGACCCTGCATATCCCATTTGAGGTTAGTGGCTTGTAAGTGAATGATGAGATTATGCCCATTGGCCTTTTTCACTTTTAGTGGTTTGACTGGAGTTAAAAGACACCCTAATGATTTGGCTGTTGACTCCTTAATAAAACTCAAAGTGCTCCCAGTATCCCGCAAGATGTGCAGCCTTTTATCCCCAATGTATCTATAAAACCTCAGAGTAGTAAAGCCTCCTTCACATGCCATTGTATTCAGTGAAATATGCACTTCCTCAATAACTTCATTATCCCCAACAAGCTCTAAATTGCTCAGATCTTCAGACTGAAGATAGGCCAGTTCCTCATCTTCAGTCATTATCATGTAATTAACATTGTGTTTACACCAGTGCCCAGGCACAAACTTCTCATCACAATTATAGCACAAACCCCTCTCTCTTCTTGCAGTCATTTCAGAAGAAGTAAGCAATTTGTAATTTGTTTTTTGAAAAGTGGTCTGAGGGTTCCTGTGAGTGGTGTTGTTTTTTGTGTTGCCTTCTGAGTATATGTTTTTGGTGTTTGTGAGTAGGATCTTTGAGTGTTCTTCACCCTCTTGGTGATGGCATCAAAGGTATGTAGTTGTTGTTGGCCCAATTCAATTGTTTGTTGCAGTGTCTTAGGGTTGAACATGTGTAGAAATGATTGCGATTCCTCACTGAGCCCGCTTATAAAGCTAGCTATAAAATAGTCTTCAGAAAACTCTCCCTGATCATGAGCTGCTAACATGCCTTTAATTCTTCAAATTTGTCAACATAATCAACATAAGAACCAGTATGCCTTAGTTTGTTAAATTCAGCAATAATTTTGACCTCCTTTAGCTCTTCAAACCTGGTAGACACAATTTCTACAAACTGACCCCAATTCAACTCAAGCTATTTGGCACTCAGGTTTTGGATCAATAAGGCAGCCTTGCCTTCTAAATGCATCGAGGCAAGGGTGACTTTCTTTGTTTCTGAGACTTTAGGCACTAATTTGAAATACCCATTGCATTTTCAGATCCAAGCCCTAGGGTTGGAACCATCAAACCTGGGAAATTCACTTTTAGGAGCTGGGTTCATGTAGTGGATGTTCTGTTTACTTGCTTGTTCCTGTTGTAGCTGCAGTTTATGCTTGCCCACAATGGATCTTTCATCAGCACTGTCCTTATGCTTGTTTAAAATTTGAAGTTGCAGGGCTGCTATTGTATTTGCTAGATGGTCAAGCTTCCTAGTGACTTCAGATTTTTGCTCAAATAACTCCAGGTTCACATTTTCAACAATCCCTTTGATTTGAGAGCTGATTACCTCCGTTTTCTCTTGCATTTTTAATTCTGAAGCTTCCCTCTTAACAATATCAGTCTGTAATAGTTGATCCATCTTTTTCTGGAAATCTTTCAGCTCCCTGACCCTGGTTCCTTCGGCCATGATCCAAGGAAGGCTAGCTCACGATACCAAATTTTATGACCCGAGACAGATTTTAAATACTTTTGTATATATTTTGGGATTTTTAATTAACTGCTGTAAGATAGAATGAAGAAGAAAGAGTTTAGAGAGAATGTAGAGAGAAGGGGGAGGATTTAGAGAGAAATGGGAGAGAAAACATGTAACATAACTGAATTTGATGTCTTTTTCCCTTCATTCTCCAAGTATTTAAGAACTTGTTGGGCCCCATGTGCTGTTTTCACTCAGCTGGGTAAAACCCGCATCACTATTTTCACTTAACAGAAAATGCTAAATTTGCAAAAGGAAAATTAAAGCTAAAATAGAAAAGATAACAATAATATTCTCCACTTCAATGCTTCTCCCTATTACTCCAGGTGTCCAGCTAGAATGACATCCTCCTCCCCGCGATCAACGGTCGTGATCTTGCCACGCGGCGACTTCTCACCTTCTCACTCCCTTCTTCCGACATAACCCTAGCTTTTGTCCCAGTCACCATTTTTCCCCAAATCGATCGATCTATTCTCTTCTTCATTCTCACCACGCCATTTCTTCCCTTTGTTCGAAAATCTCATTTTATTTAGCAGATTCATAACAGGTGATTAAGCTCACACTAGTCGATGCACATGAGCATTGATACGTCCTTGTTCTTCACAAATAGAATGGACGCTCTTCATGGAGAAACACTCTGCCGAATAAAACAGCGCTTAAGCAATTCCTGGATCTAGGCCTTGAGCTCTTAAAGCTCCTTCGGCGCCATATGATAGAGGGCCTTCGAAACGGGACCAGCTCTTGGTACCAAATCAATTGTGAATTCGACTTGGCGGTCGGGCGGTCCTCCGCGCAATTCATCGGTAAAAACATCTAGATACTCGCAAACAATAGAGACTCTCTCCGGGGACCTCTCAGAAGCATCCTCGGATACCATACTCACAAGATAGCCTTGACAACTACCCTTGGAAAGGCTCTTCCTAGCTCGGAGAGGGGATGACTCGAGGCACAGTCCTCGACTTCACCCCAAAGGACACAACGGGCTGATCAGAATCGTGAAAGAGAGTGACCTCGCGCTCCTGGCACCGGATGTCGGCTCGATAACGAGTGAGCAAATCCATGCCCAAGATCACATTGATGTCTTGCATTTCGATGATATAAGTGCCGGCCTCTAGAACTCGCCCACTAATGCTAACTCGAAGACCACGAACCAAAGAATCAGAGATAATAATTTTTCCCGAGGCTAGGCTAACCTCGAGAGGATCGACTTTGCACACATTGCCAACAGATAGACCCTCAAGACACTGAGAAGATATGAAAGAGTGAGTGGCTCCAGTATCATATAATGCAAACACAGGCACGTTGGATATAGAAAGTATTCCAGACATGGTACCTGCATTGTTGGCTGCCTCATCATGGGTAATAGTATAGACGCGGGCCTAGCCTCTTGCCCTTTGCTGGTATGGTGGGGGCTGTCTGGGCTGCTGCTGCTGAGGTGGCGGTGGGAGCTGCTGCTGGTAAGACGGCTGCTTATGCTGCCTCTTCGGCCTGGTGCAGACACTAGCATAGTGCCCCGAGAGGTTGCAGTTGTAACAAGCTCACTGATCGGCTAGGCACTGACCAGGGTGGTATCGACCGCATTTAGGGCACCTCAGTAGTTGAGCCTGATCGGGTCGGACGTCACACCTCTTGAAATTCCCTTTCTTTCCCTTCTTCTTGTTCTGATGATAGTCGGTCTTCCTCTTGCCCGAATTAGAACCGGGCGCAATTGCTGTGATAGGCTGCATCATAGGGGTCTGCTGGTAAGATGGGGTAGGCACCTTCTGGCATTCTAGCAAACCTCTAACTCAGTGGCTCGGCGTACCATCTCAGAGTAGGGCAGAACTCCGTGGCCAGTCAGGGTATAGCAGAGATCATGGCGAAGACCATCACGGAAATGAACAACCTTCCTCTCATCGGTGTCTACAAGCATCGGGGCGAACGCGCTCATGCAGGTGAAGTCGCGCTCTTAGAAAGCTACGGGACGGGGTCCCTGTCGAAGCTCCCAGAACTCTCGCAGCATCTGGGCACGGTAGGCCTCCGGGAAGTACATATCCTTGACTATAGCAACCATCTGGTCCCAAGTCAGAGCATCTCTCTTAGCACGAGGACGAAGCCTCCAGTAGTGGGTCCACCATGTTCTAGCATCTCCAGTCATTTGGAACGAAGCACAATGAAGTTTCACCTCATTAGTGGTGAATAGCAGATCAAAGATACTCTCTAGTTGCTGAAGCCATTCGTCCATAGCTTCAGGGCCCTCAACCCCGGTGAACGCCGGTGGATGCATGTTACAGAAATCGAGCACAGACTGGGTAATGGGATCTCTACCCGAGGCGTGCTGCTGAGGAGGAGGTGGAGGCGGGGGAGGCGGTTGCTGCTGATTGCTATTGCGGGGTTGGTGATCCATTATTCTACATTGAAAGTGGGCCAAAAAGTTTAGCACAAATATAAGATCTAGGGTTCATCATCAACACTAGAGTTCGATTTATACAAAGGTGGACAGATCCTAAGCCCCAAATATCAACAAATCATATTTCAATCACAATTTACATTACAAGTATTCTCAATGATACTTATTAAAGGATATCCCTTAAGCAGTGCAACATGACGAAGACGAGTGGCCGAAACACGAAGTCAATTCACATAATCACTCAATCAAGTAATTCACATATAGACCAATCTACAGAAATGCAGACTGGCTCTGATACCAAACTGTAACGCCCCACTTTGATTTAAAAGAAATTCCGGACTTGCCAAAAATCAAAAAAACATTTTCAAAGTCATTTTTGAAATCATGGGCATTATTCACAACAATTACAAAGTCCAAATCTTATCTGGACTCACGGGGATTCATAAACCCGATTTGTTTTTACAATGTTTTCATTAACCCATTTCATAACATCTCACAAGATATTCAGCTTAATCATAACATCATGCATAATCAAAATAAACATAATATCTAATAAAACACGCATCATGAATATCCAAATTCAACAATCCAAGACATACGTTCGAAAAACAGTTCAACATGTCTCAATAATCTCAAATCATACGTTCATAGAAAGCGGAAGCTAATGCAATAAATAAAGACCACCTACTCGTCTTGCCTCGTCATCCATCACCTGCTTAACCGCATCTGTGAAGAGCAGGTGGGAGTGAGCACAAATGAAGCCGTAGTGCTCACCACTATGCACATGAATAATATAAAATGTTCAGATGGTATGGTCGCAGCATGAACATAAATCAATCAACATCATGTCTCATCGCCTAGAAATAACACGTTAACAATCTCACTCATGTGCAAATCTTTCATTAGTTGTGGAAAGGGGCTGCACAAACCCTAACGGCGGGAGTGCGTGCCACTGTAACGGACACGACCTTTCATCAGGACTTACAGGAGACATGCCTCGTAAGGGCAACCGTACCGTAACTCGACGGGGAAAACCATACCGACGGTCGTGAAAACTCACATCGGTAGGTTACATGGTTCACATGCATACATTAATCATACCAACTAAACACTTAAACACGTATGGCATAGTAAATTTTATAAGTAAACCCACCTGGAAATTTCGGTAGAATATTGCACACAAAAGCAAGTACGTAGGTCGAGGGATCGACTCCTCAAACACCTACATTAAACGTGATAATACATAAATAATCTATCTCATTACTCACATTTTAACATAAAACCCACACTTAATCAAAATTAAGACTTAAGGGTTTTAATCGGATTTTTTGTGGACTTGGAACTCTCATTTTTTAAAAATGGGACTCGGAGAATTAAATTAGAGTATCGGGACTTAAGATAATTTTTATAAATTTTTCTAATTCAAAAATGATTAAAAATTGAAGTAGGTATTACAAACTATCTTCCGGAACACAAAATAACCAAAAAGACCGCACTTGGGCCGCTATTTTGTCACTGGGTTGAAAATGCTAAGGAAATGGGGCATCACATGCCATTTGGGCCGCTCAAAACAAGTATTGGGCTGTCACTTAGAGCCTGTTTCCAGACTGAGGTTCTCGCTGGCTCGCAGGCCAGGGGATCGGGTTCTTGGGCCAAAAAATATGTTGGGACAAGGTTGAGACCACGAGGCGGGGATTCGGGCCACGCGCTGGCCAAATGCGGGCTTCAAAGCCCGCTCTGCTGGGAAAAATAGGACAAAAAAAAAAGAATGTGCCTCAAGGGCAAGGATCGAACAACGGACCTCTTTCACAAAATAGAACATGACCACCACTGCACCGCACGCCTAGTTGTAACTTTAAACGAAATTTAGATTTCAAAACAATAAACTTGGCAGTTTGCTGGTATTAAAAATAAAAAGGGACGGCAACAGGAAAAACAGAGTACCAACTTTTGTACTGAAAATTAATTTCTAGCAGCGAACTTCGACACGAAATTTCGACGTGATAAGTGTTTTGAAATGTTTCAAAAATAAAGATATAATTTTAGAGGTCGAGATATATCGGAACAACGGGGTTTTTGAATCAAAAAACGAACCGACAATATACGACTTCAAAACAACAAACGACGCGACTACGTCGGCAAGGCTCGAAACAATAAAACAAGACTCCGAAATCACTCAATAATCACAACAACAAAACAGGATACTCTATATTTTCGAAACCTGGAGTTCCAACATGTCCACATCAATTCACGACTTCACACGAATAAATGTTCGAAATTCAACGAACAAACCAATAAATAAACTGGAATCGAAAACTCAAAACCTGCGAATATGACACTGTTGGGAAATAAGGTCGGATAAGATGGAAAAACAAAAACACACAAATGTGAAATCAATAAAAGAAACGAAGATTTGTTAACCCTATTCGGATTAAATCCTACGTCTGGGGTCGAACCAAGCTAGGAGAATGAACTAAAAGAAGAGGATAAACCAAGTACTACAATTCACACAAACCCGTATGAATACACCCTCTCAACTCTTTTTCTTTTACTTGGAATTAGTATTGTATTTTGTTGTGTTTTTTTTTTTTTTT
>CACSLK010027843.1:7331709-7351875 GCA_902706635.1 Striga hermonthica
TTTTTTTGTGTTTTTGCTCCTACTTACAGCTGAAAATTGGTGCAAAGCTGGTGCAGAATTGGTGCAAAATTTCGGCTGCAAATTTAATGTCTAGCCTCCAAATTTAACGCATAGCCCCCAATTTGTCAACAAAATGTTGTTTATCAAATCAAATGGGCGACACCCATTTTTTTACTAAACAATCTCCCACTTGAGGACTGATTTCAATCTGTCTTCACACCTCAATTACTACAGTAGCCTTATTCGGTTTGTTATTCTAGCAAGCCAATTGAAGTTGAGCACAACTTCAGTTTGTCAATGGTCACCACCTTCGTTATCTCCCACTTGAAGATTGATCAACATGTTCATCTCTGCTCCTGGTTCTGCCCGGTCTGTCTGTTTTAATAATCAAGGCCGGTTGAAGCTATACACAGCTTCAACTTTTCTAAAGTTACCGCCTTGGTTAACATGTTTGCAGGATTCCTATCTCCCCGAACCTTTTTCAATTGCAACATCTTCTTCTCAAGAAGTTTTCGGATGAAACGATACTTATCCTTGATGTGTTTCATTCGCGAGTGAAACGCGGGGTTCTTTTCCAGATAGATTGCACTCTGGCTATCGCTGTATAGAGCCACATCCTCTTGAGGTCTCCCAAGTTCATTCAGGAAGTTTTGCAGCCAAACGAGCTCCTTGGCTGCCTCTGTCACTGCCACGTACTCAGCTTCCGTTGCGGACAATGTAACTATCTTCTGCAGTTTTGAGATCCAGGATACGGTTGTCCCGCCATAAGTGAACACGTTCCCAGTAGTACTCCTTCTCTTGTCAAGATCACTTCCTGCAAAATCAGCATCGACAAACCCAGAAAAGGTAAGGGTACCCCTGCTAAATACCAATGCCCGGTCCTTAGTACCCCTTAGGTACTTAAGGATCCACTTTACCGCCTCCCAGTGCATCACTCCATGCTGCCACTGCATGTGCTATGTCTAGCCGGGTGCAGACCATAGCATACATCAGGCTCCCTATAGCCGAAGCATACGACGTAACTCTTATCCTTTCCTTTTCAGAGTCATCCTTAGGCGAATCCTTGTTGAACAACTTGAATTGGCTTCCCAATGGCACTCCAACCGGCTTTGCAATATCCATTTTGAATCTGCACCACACCTTCTCAATATAATCAGATTGAGAAAGCCAAAATTTACCAGCATTCATGTCCCTCGTGATTTTCATTCCCAGTATCTGTCTCGCTTCTCCTAGATCCTTCATATCAAATCTCCTTGATAGCTGATCCTTGAGCCTCTCGATCTCCTTGACATTTGATCCTGCTATCAACATGTCATCCACATATAGCAGTAAAATAAAGAAAGAGTTATCAAACCTTTTCACATAGCAACAATGATCAACATTACACCTGGAGTATCCTATCTCCAGCATGAAATTAGCGAATTTTCGATACCACTGTCGAGGAGCCTGTTTCAGTCCGTACAAACTCTTCTTTAGACGGCAGACCTGCTGATCATTTTCTTTGTATCCCTCTGGCTGCACCATGTAAATTTCTTCCTCGAGATCCCCATGCAGAAAGGCCGTCTCCACATCTAACTGTTCCAGCTCGAAGTTTTTTGCCGCTACCATGCTTAACACTAGACGAATAGTGGTTAACTTAACAACAGGTGTAAAAATATCAGTAAAGTCAATACCGTATCTCTGTTGGAATCCCTTCACTACAAGTCTGGCCTTGTACCGATTCGTCCAATCTGATTCCTCCTTGACCCGATAGACCCATCTGTTTTGAAAAGCCTTCTTTCCTTGTGGGAGATCACACAAATCCCATGTGTGGTTCTTCTTCAACGAGTTCATCTCGTCGTCCATCGCAAGCTCCCACTTGCTCTTGTGGGCATCTTTAACTGCCTCTGCATAACAGTCGGGTTCCCCAGAATCAGATAAAAGTACATAATACAGAGAAGGGGAGTACCTATATGGGGCCCTTCTCATCCTCGGTTCTCGGCCCAGTGCCAGGGGCGTTTTGCTCTCAGCAATTGGTTCCTCCGACTCTGGTTCTGTCTCTTCTTTTGTATGCTCGATCTCATCCATCTGAGCTCCCACTGAATCTGCTGGTCTCATGATTCTGGTACTTGAAATATTACCAACATACTCTTGTCTGGTCTTGTCATCGTACGGGTATTCCTTCATGTCCTTGTACATTATGTTTTCATTGAATACCACATTACGACTGTGAATTATTTTTTGATTTTGATCATCCCGAAATCTATACCCAAATTCGTCAGTCTCATATCCAATGAATGTACATTTGACAGACTTAGCATCCAGCTTTGTCCGGTCGTCGTTCAACACGTAAGCCAAACAACCAAAGGTACGTAAGAAAGAGAGATCAAATTCCTTACCACTTCAGACCTCGTCTGGAATTCTGTTGTTCAGTGGGACAGAAGGCCCACGGTTGATCAAGAAAGCCGCTGTGTTGACTTCTTCTGCCCAAAACATCTTGGGCAGTCCACTCTTCAATCGCATACATCTTGCACGCTCATTCAGTGTTCTGTTCATCCTCTCAGCAATGCCATTTTGCTGAGGTGTCCCTGGAACCGTCTTCTGCATTCGGATCCCACGATCAACGCAGTATTTCTTGATGGCTTCACTGTTGTACTCGCCACCGTTGTGGTATCTGAGACATTTCACTTCTAGACCTGTCTCTTTCTCCACGAGTGCTCTCCATCTCCTGAAGTATCAAACGCATCGGATTTTCTTTTCAGGAAGTACACCCATACCTTTCTTGTGCAGTCATCGACGAACATCATGTAGTACATCGATCCTCCAAGAGATGTCACTGGTGCTGGCCCCCATAAGTCAGTATGCATGAGCTCCAGGTTTTTTTGTCTTTGGAGCTCTCCCTGTGGTCATGAAGCTTACTCGCTTCTACTTTCCAAGCACGTAATGCTCGCAGAGACCCACGTCCACTGACTTCAGCTCGAGCGAAAGTCCTCTCGACTTCAGTACCTACAATCCTTTCTCACTCATGTTGCCCAAGCGGCTATGCCATAAGTGCGATTGTGAGACAACTCCTGCCAAGGGAATGTTTGAGCTAGATCCACCCGCCATGTAAAGCGTTCTTGACTTCAGCCCTCTTGCCAAAGTCATAGCTCCTCGGCTGACCTTCCACTTTCCGTTTCCAAACATTGTGTAGAAGCCGTCATTGTCCAGCTGTCCAACTGAGATGAGATTCCTCTTCAGTCCTGGAATGTGCTTCACATCCCGTAGGGTCCAGCATAACCCATTTGCGGACTTGATCTGCACATCTCCCTTCCCTACAATTTTTAGGAGTTTGTTCCTGCAAGATATACCACGCAAAAATCACCTGCGGTGTATGGCTCCATAATGTCTCTGCTACTGCAAGAGTGAAACGAGGCCCCTGAGTCCACAATCCAGTCATCGAGCGAGCTTCTCACACTCAACAAGAGTGCATCCGTCGTGTCCTCCGTCACGGCATTGGCTGTCCGGCCCTCTTTGTCCTTCCTTGGTGCCCGGCATTCGCTTTTCATATGCCCAGGCTTCTCACAGTTCCAACACACCATCTCTTTCTTGCCTTTATTCCTTCCCCTGGATTTTGACCTCCCACGAATTTTCCCTCATATGTCAGGTCTTCCTCTGGACTCTGTATGTAGGGCTGCGCCAGACAACCCACCCACCTGATTTCTGCGAGTCTCCTTGTTCAACATCATGTCTCTTATGTTGTCGAACTTCATCTTATCCTAGCCAGAAGAAGTGCTTACCGACGTAACAACCACGTCCCAACTGTCCAGCAATGATGAGAGCAAGATTAGGGCTTTTACCTCATCATCAAACGAAATATCCACCGATGCTAGCTGCGCCGTGATTTGGTTGAAATCGTTGAGATGATCGGCCACCGACTTTCGCTTCTCCATTCGCTCCTCTACCGACTTTCATGCATGCATCACCTCCTTCGTGCATTTTTTCCCCCTTCACATGGTAGGCGACGTTCCTAGAGAGCGAAAGAATTATAGAGCTCATCGCCTTCTGATCGAGCACCTTCCATTCATCATCGCTCATCTTCTCGGGCTTTTCCCCAAGAGGTGCATAAAGCTCTTTCCCGTACAGGTAAGCCTCCATCTGCATTCGCCAGAGTCCAAAGTCGGAACCATTAAACCGTTCGACTAGAATCTTTCCCTCCATCTTATCTCCAACCTCCTGGCTCTGATACCAGTTGTAGGGAAATAAGGTTGGATAAGATGGAAAAACAACAACACACAAATGTGAAATAAATAAAAGACACGAAGTTTTGTTAACCCAGCTCGGATTAAATCCTACGTCTGGGGACGAACCAAGCCAGTAGAATGAACAAAAAGAAGAGGATAAACCAAGTGTTACAAATCACACAAACCCGTATGAATACACCCTCTCAACTCTTTTTCTTTTACTTGGAATTAGTATTGTATTTTGTTGTGTTTTTTCTGTTGTGTTTTTGCTCCTACTTATAGCTGAAAATTGGTACAAAGCTGGTGCAAAATTGGTGCAAAATTTCGGCTGCAAATTTAATGTCCAGCCTCCAAATTTAATGCACAGTGCCCAATTTGTCAACAAAAGGCTGCTTATCAAATCAAATGGGCGGCAAACATTTTTTTACTCAACAGACACCACTGGGAAGAGCTCGACTAACAAGAGGCTACTGCGTTGGTCATCGACAAACAGGGCTGCGGGATTTTTTCTTGACGGACGGCAGCTCAAGCTCCCCGGCAATGGCAGATGTCGGATTACATGAGCGTTCGAAGGTTGAAGGGCATTAGATGCTTTGCAAACGGGACTGCTGCAGGAGAGTGGTGTCCGCAGAAAACAATGGCGACGGGAAAGGTACAGGCAAAGTAATGATTTTTTTTTTTTAAACGCCGGCTGCTATGCGAGAGAGAGAGATGAAATCTCTGATGAGGAGAAGAGGATTCTCACGTCCTATTCTTAAGTAATAGCTTCTACCATGCTGTGGTTTCACCCAAGAGAATCGCAACGGGATTTAAGCGAGAAGAATGAGTCAGGGGGAAGACGTGGTCGCTGTGAGAAAGGAAAAATATCTGCTTCATTCACTTCTTGTTGGGCCAAGATAATAATAAAGGAGATGGGCCAAGAGATTAATTAATCATTGGGCTAAAATATGTACATTACATTGGGCCATCACAATTTAAATCATTATGGCTAGGAAATAAATCCTTTGGGCTAAAAAATTCTTTCGATAAATTGGGCCGATTATTAAACTTAAGACTCACTCGAAAAAATAGCTCGGATACGATCCCGACGATAAATTATACTGAATAATATGTATAATACACACAATATCATTTTATAATAATAATAAGCATTTAAACACATAATAACAATTTTATAAATAAACCCAATAATATTTATAAATAAACGGGGCATTACAGTCTACTGACCTTACAAAGAATTTCGTCCTCAGAATTCGAAAATAAAAGCAACTAGAATACAAAAGAATATAAGAGACTAAAAATGAGAAAGTCGGGTATCTCCTCCTAATCTCGGCCTCCTTCTCCCAAGTCGTCTCAGACTCGTCATGTCGGCTCCACAGCACCTTCACCAGACTCACTGCCCGGTTCCTCAGCTGATGGACCTTGTGGTCCAAAATGGCCACCGGTACCTCCTCATAGGTAAGGTCTTACTCGACCTGCAGCTCGTCCAAGTCCACCACGTGGTCCGAGTCATGCACATATCTACGTAACATCGAGACATGAAATACATCATGCTCACCTGAAAAATCCAGTGGTAAAGCCAGCCGATAAGCTAAGTCTTCGACTCGGGCAAGGATCTCAAATGGCCCGATATATAGAGGCCGAAGCTTCCCATTCTTTCCGAAATGAATCACACCGTTCATGGGCAAGACCTTTAGAAAGACATGATCCCCAACGACATACTTGTGCTCCTGCCTCTTTCGATCGACATAGACTTTCTGCCTCTCTTGGGCGGACTGGATACTTCTCCGGATTGCATCAACCTGCTCCGAAGTCCGATGAATGAACTTCAGACCCATAATCTTCCTCTCTCCGATCTCATCCCAATACAAGGGTGTTCGGACCCTCCGTACGTACAAAGCCTCGTACGGGGCCATCTTGATCGAGGCGTGATAGCTATTGTTGTAAGTCAGCTCGGCCAAAGGCAGGGCATTCTCCCAAGTTAGGCTACGGTCCAAGACCACAACCCTCAAAATATCCTCCAAGTACTGGATTGTCCGCTCCAACTGACCATCTGTCTCGGGGTGAAAGGAGGTGTTGAACTCCAACCTAGTCCCCATGGCTCAGTGCAAAGTTCTCTAGAACTGACCCGTAAACTTCGAGTCTCGATCAGACACAATCTCCACGGGCACCCCGTGAAGTCGAATAATCTTATACACGAACAACTCTACATAATCACTAGCCTTCATAGTCGTCTGCACGGGCAAAAAGTGGGGAGATTTCGTGAGTCGATCCACAATCATCCAAATTGAATCATGCTCGGACCTCTATCTACGAAATCCCACCAAGTAGTCCATGGTGATGCACTCCCACTTCCACATAGGAGCCTCAAGGGGCTTCAACAACCCTCTCGATTTCTGATGCTCAGCCTTCACTTGCTGACACACCAGGCATCCATCCATGAACCTCTCTACTTGCCTCTTCATGCCTCGCCACCAGAAAGACTTCCTGAGATCCTAGTACATACAGGGCACTATGGGCATCTCTCAGAATCTCCTTTCGCATATCCCACACCTTCGGAACATATAGCTTTCCCTCGAAGATCAATGCTCTATCAGATGCACTGCAAATCCACCAATTTGACCACTAGACGCCAAATCCTTCATTCGGCACATGAAATGATCATTCGGTTGCTCGGCGACTATCCTCTCATGAAGAGTCAGTCCCACGACCAAGGTGGTCAACATACCACCGGTCGTCGAAGTCGACTCCTCTGCCTCTAGCTGTAGCCGCTCGAACTCTCGAACTAAGACGTCTTGCCCGGTGAATAGGCAAGAAAGCTGGCCATAACTCCTCCGACTAAGGGCATCGGCTACCACATTAGCTTTCTCGGGATGGTAGCTAATAGTGCAGTCGTAATCCTTGACCAACTCCAACCATCTGCGCTGCTGCATATTCAGCTCATTCTGAGTGAAAATGTACTTCAGGCTCTTATGGACCGTGAATATCTCGCACTTCCCTCCGTAAAGGTAATGCCTCCAGATATTCAGTGCGTGGACCACTGCAGCTAGCTCCAAGTCATGTGTGGGATAGTTCTGCTCGTGAGGCTTCAGCTACCATAAGCTACCACCTTCCCGTGCTGCATCAACACACAGCCTAAGCCCATCTTCAAAGCATCACTGTAAATAGTGAAGTCCAAAGGGAATAGCTAACACTGGGGCGGTGGTCAATCTCCTCTTCAACTCCTGGAAACTGGTCTCGCACTCAGGACTCTACACAAATCTTGCCGACATCTTCGTCAGCTGGGTCATCGGCTGGGATATCTTTGAAAATCCCTCGATGAATCTCCGGTAATACTCTGCCAATCTGAGGAAACTACGGATGTCGCTGGTGTTCCTCGGTGTCTCACATCTACTCACAGCTTCAATCTTGTCGGGATCAACCTCAATGCCTCTGCCCGTCACGATGTGACCGAGGAATGCCACTCGGTTTAGCCAGAACTCGCACTTCAAGAACTTAGCATACAGCTTCTCACGGCGAAGAGCCTCCAGCACAATCCTCAGATGCTCCTTGTGTTGGTCGATGTCCCGAGAGTACACTAGGATGTCGTCGATAAACACAATAACAAATGGTCCAGATAAGGATGAAAGACCCTATTCATAAGGTCTATAAACACTGCCAATGCATTGTTGAGTCCGAACGGCATCACCACAAACTCATAGTGGCCATATCTGGTACGAAATGCGGTCTTAGAGATATCCAACTCTCGGATCTTCAACTGATGTTAACCTGACCTCAAATTGATCTTCGAGAAGACGCTGGCTCCCCTCAGCTGGTCGAAGAGATCCTCAATATGGGGAAAGGAGTACTTGTTGTTAACTGTAAGGTGATTAAGCTCTCGGTAGTCGATGCACATGCGCATTGATCCGTCCTTCTTCTTCACGAATAGAACGGGCGCTCCTCACGGAGAAACACTCGGCCGAATAAAACCGAGCTTAAGCAACTCTTGGATCTGGGCCTTGAGCTCTTGAAGCTCCTTTGACGCCATATGGTAGGGGGCCTTTGAAACGGGACCAGCTCCTGGTACCAAATCAATTGTGAATTCGACTTGGCAGTCGGGCAGTCCTCCGGGCAATTCATTGGGAAAAACATCAAGATACTCGCAAACGATAGAGACTCTCTCTGGGGACCTCTCAGAAACATCCTCGGATACCATACTCACAAGATAGCCTTGACAACTACCCTTGGAAAGGCTCTTCCTTGCTCAGAGATTAATCTGTGGCTAGTCTAACATAACATGGCCTAAAATATTTTTTACTAGTATATATTTAGACTTTCCAGAAAATTAAGACAGGGCAAGAGCCCACCCCAGTCTTTGGGTGGCTCCGCCCTTGAATATACTATTAAAAATTGCGTTAAGAATTCATCTTGGTTTTCCTACATAATTGTTTAGATAGAACAATAGAAAATAATATATATACAATTATGAAATTTTAAATTAATTATTCTGTTCACTAGCTAGTGACCTCGTGGCCTAGAGGCTTGCCCTGGTCTATTCCTGGGCTGAGTTTAAAACCAATGCATACATAAGGGAAAATCCTCATCTTCCATTGCCAAAGTTTGATTTAATTCAATCTTGGCATAGTAGGTTAAGTATATACTTGCATACATAAACAAATATTGCAATTAATATAATGTAAGTTATAATGCAACTAAAAAGAGAGTGTGGAATATATTTAATTTTTCTCCCATATTCCATTACCAAAGTATGTTGGAATTCCTTCTTGGCATAGTAGGTTAAGTATATACTTGCATACATATACAAATATTGCAATCATGAAATGTACGTTATAATGCAACTAAAAAGAGAGACTAGAATATATTTATTTGTATTCATATATTCCATTGCAAAAGTTTTATTATCTTCTTTCTTGGCATAGTAGGTCAAGTATATACTTACATACATATACAGTAGTATATATAAATTATTACTGCTGATAAAGCTCATGTAGTAAACGAATGTGTTGGTGTGTCATTTTAATAAAACTAACGAGGCAATTTCCGATAAAAAATATTTGAAAACTTGAATTAAATATTTATATATTTAATTTTTAAATTTTTTTAAGACATGTATATTTTTTTTTTTTTTTCTGTGTTGTATTAGTATTAAATTAAAAAAGCTATTTCTTGTGTTGTACTAGTATTAAATTAAAAAGGCTATTTTAAGAACAGATTAAGATACAAGTGCTAACATAAGATTTATGTTGCTTAACAAGGAAGCCTCTCTTAACTCTTTTAATATTCCTTAGTCAAAGCGTGATGTAATTCCTTGCAAATATAGTAAGTTAAGTATATTTGTATACCCTTATTTATATACACTGATATCACAATTAGTCAAAGTCTGATATAATTTTCCCATTACTCATACACAACATATTATTCTTCAAACAATATATTGTTATATATCCAACTATATATTAATGGAGATCATTGAGCACTTTGGTCATGAGCAGCACAAATTGATTTTGAGAGGCCAAGGAAAAAAACAAATAAGAGATAGATATCATAGTAATAAGCCTGAGTTGTGCAGTGTGTGTGAGTTACCAATTCTATCAAGCCCTGCATACACTTGCATCAACGGTTGCGATTTCTTCATGCACAAGTCGTGTGCACAGCTGCCCGAGCATGTGAACTACCCCTACAGTTCTGAACGTCTTACCCTCAATATCAATCCATATCTCAATAACACATGCAAAAGGTGTGGCAAGTTATGCGCAAATATCATCTACACTCATGACTTTTGGAACATACTCCATCCTCTATGTGCTGCGCAAGTGGAGATCAAAATCGAGCACTACAGCCACAACGACCATCCATTGGTGGCTTTGAGTAGGGAGACTATGTCCTTGTGTGATGCGTGCGGTGAGAAACACGAAGGGTTTTTCTTCGCGTGCAGAGAATGCAACTTCTGGATACATGTAGACTGCGCGTTGTTGCCAAGCATTGTCAACATACCTTCCCATGATCACTATTTAATACTCACGTATGCTTGCATGTCTCTAAACACTACAGTGTGTCATTTGTGCTTAAAAGGTTTCCACGGCAAGGGGATGTATCTGTGTGCCGAGAAATATGATTACTATGCTCATTTGCGGTGTGTAGCAGCCAACATGGGAGATTTTACTCCCAAAGGTAATTAATTGATTGATTGATTAATTAAATAAATAAAACTTGTTTCTCTTATCAAGTCATTATATACTTTGTGAATACAATTTTTATCAATGCAGAAACCGGGCTAGTAATCCACTTGCCGCACCAAGAAGGAGGGTATATGTATTCAAGTTTGACCTTTCGTAATCTGGCCGCCAATAAACAATCTCTAAAAATAGTCGATGGTGGAAACGAAATGTGGCCAATAGAGAAGTATCACAACCATCCTTTGACCTTTCGTGACATCATTAATAATGACCATGAACATGCCAGTTGTAGTAGTTGTAATAGTAGTATAGAAGCGTTAGGATTAAGATCATATTCATGTTGTTTAGACCAAGGCACGGTGTGTGACGCGTGCATACAACCCATTATTTCACCTCCCTTTTGGGAATGCATTCGACCCGACTGTCATTTTCTTCTCCATGATTTTTGTGTGAATATTCCTTCCAAGCAGACCTGGTTTTTCGCATTCAATCTATCACTTTACCCTATAGTAAATGAATTCTTTCATTCCACATTCCCATGCGGTATGTGTTTCCGCCCTTGCAATGGATTTGGATCTAGCAACGACATCTCAATAGTCGATTTAGAATGTGCTTCCGCTCCACTTACCATAACACATGCATCACACGACAAACATAATCATTTTCTTTTCCGAGACTTAGGAGTTTTGGAGCCTACAAATTTCAATTGTTGTCGTGAACTTTGGTCTTCCGTCCGCATTTTTTCTTGGGCATATGCATGCATCAGTTGCTCCTTCAAAATACATACTACGTGTGCATTTCTACCTAAAATGGTAAGCCATAGTAAATTCGATAAGCATCCGCTAGAATTAATATTTCCAGACAACATGTGGTCCAAAAGAGATACGTGCATTTGTGAGGTCTGCGAACAAGACATCGACCAACAATATTGGTTCTATCACTGTACCGAGTGTGTGCAGTCCTTCCACATTAAATGCATACCGTCGGTCGGGCTTTTGTCCAAAGTCAAGTTTGGAACGACACTTGATGTTTCTTGCCACCCAGACCACCCGGTGGCTTTAACTCGGATGCTCATGGTCGGGAATCAGAGGTGTGGTTACTGCAACACAACAGTCGACGGCTTTGTCGATGAGATGAACTTTTATTGTTTCAACTGTGATTTCTGGATCCATTATTCGTGTGCAAAGAAATGTAACAAAGATCAACATCAATCTAAGCTTTGGTATGACGGGCTTGAGTGAATTACTGTTGATGTAACAATAACAATTTACTTTTATTGTGTTACGACTAATCAAACTGCTTGATACCATCCCGTTTAGGTTACTTAATATGTTTGAACTAATAGTACTTCTAACTTCAACGTTTATGAAATATCATAAAAATATTGTTTTTGATTGATATCCATATATCATGTCTAAGTTATCCAATTATTGACTATACATATATATACACAGTAGTAAAGTACACGTGCGATGCGCGTGATGCATGGTTTGTAATTTTTCATTGCTTTTAAATTCTGATTTTTTATATTTATATACTTTATTCATCTTTTTATTACTGTTTTTAATTAATAAAAAATTCATTGTAATAAATGTGTTCAAGTTGAAACATAACTAGTACGAATCCCGTGCGATGCACGGATAAGAGATATTCATTAATATTTATCAATTAATCTTCATTAAATCATATTTATAAATTAAGAATATGTATCAATATGTAATACTATTTACCTATATTAATTTTATTGAAAATGTTATATAAAATTTCAAATTGTGTAAAATTACATTAAAATGGCTTTTAAAATTTGCACAACCCGTGCGGTGCACATACCTAATGATAAATTACATTATATTCGTTTCAAAATCTACCTAGTGTAAGACTTGTTTGCAGGTTCCCGACGTTCTACCGGCGAGGACGAAGGCGATCTATTCCAAACCGGGCTACAACACTCACACTTGCATTATTGGCGCCGTCTGTGGGGACTTTGTTCGAAAAGTTGTGTTTGAAGCTCAGTTATGGCGGACAAAATTCCCAGAACCAATTTGCAGTCGACGTTCGATGATGTTTGGACGACGAACAGGCTGTTGGTGCAGGGCCCTCTTCCAGTTTTTCTGGGCCTTCACAGACGCCGGTTACTCCTACACCTGTCCTTCAAGGTGTGGGAGCATCGACGGCGGTTCCTAGAGGAAACGCGAGCTCCAGTCGTGCCCAAGAGGCTCGTGCAGCAGCCGCGGTGGCAATGTCGCCGCCGCCGCTGCCAAACCCAGTAGGTGTACAATCAGGAGGACCGGCGGCTCAAGGAGGAGCACTACCGCTGGCAGATGCACAAGTCCCTGGACAGCAGATGGTGGCGATGACCAGGGAAGAGATGCAGAGGATGGTAGCAGCCGCGGCGGTGCAGGCGGTCCAGCAAGCCACAAATCATACATCTCATGCTACAATTGCGCCGACCACGGTGGTAGGAGGCCAGGATGAGGATGTGTCCAGTTATAGAGGTGGAGGAGATGTGAGGGATCGTGCGATGGAGAGGATGGTGGAGCAGTTGCGCCAGTTGCTGGACAAGGTTGAAGGGAGGCCGAAAAGGAGAGCTCGAGGATATCCCTTCTCGAGGGCGATTATTACGGCACCTTTGCCGAACAATTTTCATGAGACCAACTTGGTGTTTGACGGGTCATCTGATCCGTCGAGGCATGTGAGGACTTTTGAAAATATGGTTGTGTTACATGGATATTCTTACTGTGTGTGTTGTAGGGCCTTCTTATCGTCCTTGCGGGGAGGGCGCTCGATTGGTTCCATCAGCTGTCCCCGGGGTCGATCGCCGATTTTGAGGATTTCGCTAGCAAACTCACCAATCAGTACTCGAGCTCAGTGGCTCAAGAGAAAACGTATTTGACCCTGATGGCGATGAAACAGGGAGAGAAAGAGTCGCTGAGGAAGTATGTTGCCCGATACAATCAAACGTGCTTGGAGGTGCATTCAGTACGATGAAGTGAATGCAGGGGGATTGATATGGAGTCTTCGAGCGGGGCCTTGCCGAACTTCGTCGGCAAAAACCCCTGCTCGATCATATGAGGATGTGTTGAAGAGGTGTAGAAAGTATATCAATCTGGAGGAGATGGAGGTGGAGTTTGCCAAGTTGGAGGGAGGTGCTCGACCAGAGCCAAAAAAGGAGAAGAGCCCACCACGAGGGAGGTCAAGCAGGAGGAGATCTCCCAAGCCAGGTGGACCAAAAGGGGGATCGCCCAGGAGAGATGGGCGAGATTCGAAGCAGGCAAAGCGGGACGATCGATGCAGGGGAGGTCACTGTTGTTTGAGAGGCATAGGTACCATAATTTCACACCCTTAAGGAAAGATATGGGGGAGGTGCTAGAAACGATGGAGCAAAAGATGGCGAGTGAAGATGTAACCTGGCCGAAGACGAGGTTTACAGGCCCAACTCGACCTAGGTCGGATACTTATTGTCGGTTTGATAGGGATTATGGCCACACTATGGAGAACTGTAGGCATTTGAAGGATGAGATCGAGCGAATGATTCGGGCAGGACACTTGAAAGAGTTTGTTTATCATGATAGGGCGAAGGGAAAAGGAAGGAGGAGGTGTCGGGAGGATTCAGAGGAGAGGAGTGATCGAGATGAGGAAGGCGATGATGAGTCGAGAGGAGGGAGAGATGGTCGACGGAAGAAGCCGAGGAGGGAAGATGGAGATAGAGGAGGACAAGGAGGTGAGGCACCACTGAAGAGGGGAACGATCTATATGATTTCGGGAGGACCAACAGATGGCGACTCAAATAATGCCAGGAAAGTGCATGCTCGAACGATGAAGAGGTAAAGAGAGGAGGTAAAAATTACTGCTCGCATGCCGGAGATAAGTTTTAAGGCGGAGGATGCCGAGGGAGTTGTGGTGCCGCATAATGATGCTTTAGTGATTACCGCGGAGGTGGCGGGATTCGATGTGAAGAGAGTGTTTATTGATACCGGGAGTTCGGTAGACGTAATGTTTTCTGACTGTTTTGTGCAGATTAACAAGGAGCTAAATATGGAGTTGAAGCCAGTGGCCACGGCTCTTTACGGTTTCAATGGAGGCGAAGTAATGCCGATGGGCGAGATTAGTTTGTCGGTTGCGTTGGGATCAGGGATGACGAGGAAAGTGCGGATGGTGAGATTTGTGGTCGTGGGGGCTGAATCATCTTATAACATTATTATGGGGAGGACGAGCTTGAACGCATTCCAGGCGATCGTGTTGACGTACCATATGACGATCAAATATCCAGTGGGTGAAAACATTGGCGAGAGCGCAGGGGATCAACTTACCTCGAGGAGTTGTTACCAGACGACGGTGAGTAACAACAGTCAGTTGGCGAAAAAGCAGGCACAGTCAAAAGAAGAAGAGGTTACTCGACCAGGTGGGTCGAGGTCGAAGGAAGATAAACAGAGAGTGGAGAAGGGTAAGGAGAAGGTGGATATCTAGCCTGAAGGGGAGGTGAAGAAATCCAAATGATAAAAGGTTACGAGGAGAAGAAGTTTAGAATCGGGAAAGAGCTAGAGGAGCCAGTCAGGTCGAAGCTGATTAGTTTGGTTAGAGAGTTTGTTGATGTTTTTGCTTACACGACGGAGGAACTGACGGGGATAAGTGCAGATGTGATCGAGCATCGCTCAAAAATCGACCTCAGTGTGAGGCCGGTAAAGCAGAAGAGAAGGCACCATGGGGCGGAAATGGATAAAATTATCGAGCAGGAGGTTGAGAAGCTGTTGGGAGCTAGACACATTAAGGCTCAGTTCCCGGAATGGCTATCAAATACAATAATGGTGTCCAATGCAGAAGGGAAGTAGAGAATGTGCATAGATTTCTGTGATCTGAACAAAACATGCCCGAAGAATTTGTACCCGCTGCCTAGGATCGACCAGTTGGTCGATTCAACTGTCGGGTGTGAGTTATTGAGCCTAATGGATGCCTCGCAGGGGTAACATCAAATTCTCTTGGCGAGAGAGGATAGGAAGAGGGTGAGTTTCATGACGAGCCGAAGAACCTATTATTACGTGGTGATGCCGTTCGGCTTGAAGAATGCGGGTGCCACGTATCAAAGGTTGCTGGACAAAATTTTCAAGGACCAACTGGGGAGAAATATGGAGGTGTACGTGGATGATATGCTGGTGAAGAGCAAGGAGGAGATGGATCATGTGCGGGACTTGAAGGAGACGTTCTTAACATTGAGGAGGTACGGGATGAAGTTGAACTCAGCAAAGTGCTCGTTCGGGATAAAGTCGGGGAAGTTTATAGGGTACTTAGTGACCAAGAGGGGTATCGAGGTGAATTCGGAGAAGGTTCGAGCGGTAATGGAGGTGAAATCACCGAAAAAATGTTAAAGAGGTGCAGATTTTAGCTGGTTGAATTGCGGGGTTGAGTCGATTTATTTTGAAGGTGGCCGAGAAGAGTGGTCCCTTATTCAAAACACTAAAGAAAAGTGTGAAGTTTCAATGGACAGATGAAGCTCAGCGTGCATTCGAGGAGTTACAAGGAGTGTTAGCCAATCTACCACTACTGGACAAGCCCGTTCAAGGAGAGGATTTAGTATTGTACATTTCTATTGGAGAGCAGGCGATAAGCTCGGTGCTGTTGCAAGAAGAAGGAGTAGCACAATTTCCCATTTATTATGTGAGTCGGGTTATGCAGGGGGCAGAGATGAGGTATTCAGAGATCGATGAAGTGTGCTCTGGCAGTGGTTGTGACTGCTCGAAAGCTGAGACCTTATTTCTTGAACCACAAGGTGAAGGTGAGGACGAACATGCCTCTGGGAGAGACGCTCAGGCGGCCCTCAATTTCTGGTCGATTAATAAAATGGGCAGTCGAGCTGAGTGAATAGTCATTGTTATACAAGTTGAGGAGGGCCATTAAAGCACAGGTGCTCGCAAACTTTATTGAATAGGGCACTAAGGTGGAGGAGGAATCTGGAGGATTTTTGCAGTTATTCGCGGATGGATCGGTGGCGAGAAGTGAAGCAGGATTGGGGATTGTCCTTGTTTCTCCTAGGGGAGATTACATGGAATTCGCAAATAAGGTGGGGTTTAAAATATCCAATAATGAAGCTGAGTATGAGGCGGTGATCAAAGGTACAATTAGCCATGTCAAAAGGAGCTTGAAAGGTGCAAGTGCATTCTGATTCTCAACTGGTAGTCAGGCAGTTTCAGTAAGGGTTTGAAGTTAAGGAGGATAGAAGGCAGAAGTATGTCGATCAGATGAAGAAGTTGATGAAGGAGTTTGATTCATTTGAGCTGATACAGATTCCTCGATGAGAGAATGGTCGAGCAGATCTGTTGTCAAAGATTGCCCAGAGCTTGGCGGATTGTAAGAGTCAAAGTGTGACTTTGTTACATTTGGAACGGAGTGTGGTCGAGGCAAAGGTAGTTGAGATCGAGGAAGTCGAGGACTGGAGGGCCCCTATTCTTAGGGGATTGAAGGAGGGGACGATGAAGGTAGTGAGGAGGTTCTTCAAACATGGAGGCATTCTTTACAAGCGGCCGTATGCAGGACCACACCAGCGGTGTGTGACCAAAGAAGAATGTCGATATGTGCTGAGGGAAGTGCACGAAGGGTGTTGCAGTGACCATAGCAAGTCGGGGCTTTGGTGGCGAAAATCCTGAGGGCAGGATACTTTTGGCCGACAATGAAAGAGGATGCACAGATGATGGTGAAGAAGTATTTACAATGCCAGAAGCATGGCCCATTTATTCACTAGCCAATGGAAACAATGACAACGATGAGTGCCCCGATACCTTTCGCTCAATGGGGAATCGACCTGGTGGGGCCAATGCCACAAGAAACGCGACAGAGAAAATTCTTGATCGTGGCAGTGGATTATTTCACAAAGTGGGTGGAGGCCGAACCTTTGGCAAAAATCACGGAGGAGAACGTCATCAACTTTTTATATAACAATATTTGTTGCAGGTTCGGAGTCCCCAAGGTGTTGGTGTCCGACAACGGAACTCTATTCAATGGCAAGCGGATCCGGGCATGGTGTGAGAACTAAAGATTGAATAACACTTTGCCTCAGTCGCTCATTCGCAAGCCAATGGACAGGTTGAGGTGACCAACAGGATCATACTGAACGGGCTGAAGACAAGGTTGAAAAAGGCCTTGGGGGCGTGGGTCGATGAGCTAACCATAGTACTTTGGCCATACCGCACTACCCCGAGGTCGACAACAGGAGAGACCCCATTCAGCCTAGTTTATGGGATGGAAGCATTGCTGCCGGTCGAGGTTGAGCTAATGTCACAAAGATCGAGCACATATGACCAGGAGCAGAACGAAGATTTAATGATGGCAGCATTGGATACAATCGAGGAGCTTCGAGAAAGAGCATCGATCAGGGTGGAAGCATACAAGCAAAGGATGCGAGCAGCCCACGACAAAAGAGTGAAAGTTCACCGATTCCAAGTAGGCGACCTGGTCTAGAAACGGATTGATGTGCTGAAGCATGTGGAAAAACTGATGACGAATTGGGAAAGACCATACCTGGTCGAGAAGGTGCATGCAGGAGGAGCATACTTTCTAAAAGACGCTGAAGGACGATCTCTAGCCAAGTCATAGAACATAGCTAATTTGAAAAAAAAAAATATTATGTGTGAATTTTTTCTTTTCCTAGGGAAAATTCGGGAAAGTTGAAATGATGTAACTCGCAAATTTGCTCAACATTACTTGAATTTTATTCTCTTACAATACATTCTTCTTACTCCGTACATTCTTACATTTAGCATGTTGGTGTGATTTGGATGACATGATGTTATAATTGATTTGATTGGAAGTTGCTTGCTTGAAACATCCCTTGGGGAGGGCAGGTTGGTCGAATGCTCACGACTCTGGGCTGGGTGACCTCCTATTTGGAACATTCCTCAATTGGGTGGGCAAGTGTGAAGACAAACCCACCATGACTAAGGCCTTCAGGCTGGGTGGTCGCTTGTTTGGAACATCCATTAGGGTGGGCAAGTTGGTCGAATGCTCACGCCTCCGGGCAGGGCGACCTCATGTTTGGAACATTCCTCGATTGGGTGGGCAAGTGTGAAGACAAACCCACCATGACTAAGAACTTCGGGCTGGGTGGTCGCTTGTTTGGAACATCCCTTGGGGCGGGCAGGTTGGTCGAATGCTCATGCCTCCGGGCTGGGTGACCTCCTGTTTGGAACATTCCTCGATTGGGTGGGCAAGTGTGAAGACAAACCCACCATGACTAAGGCCTTTGGGCTGGGTGGTCGCTTGTTTGGAACATCTCTTGGGGTGAGCAGGTTTGTCGAATGCTCACGCCTCCGGGCTGGGTGACCTCCTGTTTGGAACATTCCTCAATTGGGTGGGCAAGTGTGAAGACAAACCAACCATGACTAAGGCCTTTGGGCTGGGTGGTCGCTTGTTTGCAACATCCCTTGGGGTGGGCAGGTTGGTCGAATGCTCACGCCTCCGGGCTGGGTGACCTTCTGTTTGGAGCATTCCTCGATTGGGTGGGCAAGTGTGAAGACAAACCCACCATGACTAAGGCCTTCGGGCTGGGTGGTCGCTTGTGTTGGAACATCCTTTGGGGTGGGCAGTTTGGTCGAATGCTCATGCCTCCGGGCTGGGTGACCTCCTGTTTGGAACAATCCTTGATTGGGTGGACAAGTGTCAAGACAAACGCACCATGACTAAGGCCTTCGGGCTGGGTGGTCGCTTGTTTGGAACATCCCTTGGGGTGGGCAGGTTGGTCGAATGCTCACGCCTCCGGGCTGGGTGACCTCCTGTTTGGAACATTCCTCGATTGGATGGGCAAGTGTGAAGACAAACCCACCATGACTAAGACCTTCGGGCAGGGTGGAGGAGTATGAAGACAAGGACATCAACAAGGAACTCAATAAAGCAAACAAGTCACGGATAGAATTTTGAGCCAGGAGAATATGCGCGGAGGCATAGGCATCCGAGAGGAGTCCAATGGTATTAGAAACCCCATCATGTGTAAGGCCGTGAGGGTCGATGGTCGCATGCTTCAACCATCTCTGAAAGTGTGCATGTGTTAAAAGTTGAAAACCCATCATGTTTAAGGCCATGAGGCTGGATGATCGCATGCTTCGACCACCTCTGAAGGTGGGCATGCGTTAAAAGTTGAAAACCCATCATGTTTAAGGCCATGAGGCTGGATGGTCACATGCTTCGACCAACTCTGAAGGTGGGCATGAGTTAAATTTGAAAACCCATCATGTTTAAGGCATGAGGCTGGATGGTCGCATGCTTCGACAACCTCTGAAGGTGGGCATGTGTTAAAAGTTGAAAACCCATCGGGTTTAGGGCCATAAGGCCAGGTGGTTGCATTTCTCGACCACATTTAAAAGTGGGCATGTGCGTGGTAGTTAAGGTTCCAGCTGCATAAACTTTGCTAAATCCAAGGTCCAAATTTTGAAGATGACAAAGGTTGATTAAAAGCAAGTGCGTAGACATAAATACATATGTGGAAAACATATTGTTTATATGTTGAGGCTTATTGCAAATGGAGACATATCAGGTTACATGTTTCGATTAATCCACTCGAACAATTAGACAAGATTATTAAATTGTAGTATGAGCAAAGATAAGGAAGCAAAGAAACATAAATGATTCGAACAAAATATCATCAGATTACAGATAGTGCAAAAATTACAAAGGTTCATCAAAGTATAAATCGCAATTGAAATCAGAAAATACAAAGCTGCTCTACGGGGGAGGAGCGGCAGTAGGGTTTGTTGGTGTTATATACTTAAGCTTTGCTTTAGTGGATATTACACTTGTTATTCCTT
>CACSLK010027843.1:7360629-7376449 GCA_902706635.1 Striga hermonthica
ACGGCGGCGACAAGGTGATGATGATGACCGGATATGTATGTATTAGAAAGCTCAATCAATTGTACCAAAAAGCCTTCTAATGGATTACCTAAACACCTATTCCGATTAAACATGGTGGAGCGTTTAATGATCTCCCAAACTCTCGAACAAAGCAAATCTCACGTGTATGTAGATGAGAGAAATCGGCCAACATCAAGCTTGTAGGAGAGTATGGGACATGGTGTATTTATAGGCTCCATTAGGGACCTTAAGGAGGTGCTAAATATGGGCTTATTCCATTAGGCCTAGGATTCCTAATTCTAATCCAATACTAACTCAATCTAGGAAGGAGATCTGCTACTAATCCCTCTCTTCTAGAAGACTCCTAAGTCTCCTAACACTAGAGAAGATCCTTGTAGGAATTTCCTTTCCTAATTAAATTAATAAACATGGAATAGAATTAAATCCTAATTTAGGAAACCTAGTTTTACTCCAATTAATTAATATAATGTAGGAAATGTATTACCCACTAATCTTCATCTTCTAGAAGACTCCCAAGTCTCCTAATCCCAAGAGAAGATTCTAGTAGGAATTTTATTCTCCTAATTAATTAATTATTATGGAATAAAATTAATTCTTATTTAATGGAATTAAATAATAAAACATCCCACTAGAGTAATATTATTGCTCTCCCCATTTAGCCACTATTTTACAAATAAAATCGAGCCTCCATGATTAAATAATATTAATCTGATTGATCGATTTACCTCCCTATGTTTAAGATATAACGTCCGTTGATTAATTGAATTACGGACAAAGTAATTAATCAACTTCTTATTCATTTCCGAAATTAGTACCACTCAGCCTTTAACCATTATGTCAGACAATCGTCTACCTGCAGGGTTTAGCATAAGGTTCCTTTCTGAGCTCATTTCGGGGACGTCATCAATCCAGCGCACTGGAACATAGTGACTGTAAATAATCTATAATAGCACATCATACATACCAAAATACCTCGTATGTCATCCTAACAGAATAGGAATCACTTGGTAAATCAAATAAATAAGAAATAAAAATATATACCTATTTTATATTATTTTACAGCTTAAGAGAACGCATCAATCACTGAAGGTCTAGGTTACGACAACGGTCAGTGAGTCTCATATCCTTATCCTTCCGTGGTCCTGTTCAACACTTAACATAAGTGCTAGTGTAATCCTTCAGTCAAAGACCAACTGAATCGGGAATACACTACAGTCTTTTTCCAAGTGGGGTCTTACTGTCAGTCTAGACTGTGAACGAATAGTTTAGTCTTATAAGGAACCGATAGGTGATCTTTCCGTTCGAAACTCTTCGAACCACACTATCTCAATATAAGACATGGAGTATGTATTGCATAAATAAACTGCAAACATATGTACTTTGATCGAAACATGATTGCCAGATCAAAATGGAATTGATAGAAACTGCAAATCACAGCTTTTACAGCATACCTCTAACATTTGGCACCTTAGACTTGGGCACATCAACCTTAGGAGGATTCAAAGGTTGGTTTCTACTGGGCATCTTGGTCCAGTAGAAGATCATTACCAAACTTACGAGTCCTGCCTAGAAGGTAAGATGACCAAGAGGCCGTTTTCGGCAAAGGGGCGAAGGAGCCAAGAAGTGCTAGGATTTATTCATTCTGATTTGTGTGGTCCTATGTCGATCCAAGCTAGAGGAGGCTATGAGTATTTCGTCACCTTTATTGATGATTATTCTAGATATGGGTACATTTACTTGTTGCACCGCAAGTCAGAATGCTTTGAGAAATTCAAGGAGTATAGGACAGTTGTGGAGAAACAACAAGGTAAAAGTATCAAGTGTCTTCGATCTGATCGAGGAGGCGAATACCTCTTTGGAGAGTTTAGGACATACCTATCAGAAGCAGGGATTGAATCCCAGCTGACTTCACCGGGCACGCCCCAGCAGAACGGGGTTGCAGAGCGAAGAAACAGAACTCTTATGGAAATGATTAGGTCGATGAAGAGTTATTCGAAGTTACCAGATTCGTTTTGGGGATTTGCATTAGAGACAGCATGTTACATTCTGAATTCTGTTCCTTCAAAGTCAGTAGACAGTACTCCTTATGAGTTTGGAAAGGGCGCAAGCCTAGTTTCTCACAAATTCGAATTTGGGGTTGCCCTGCACATGTTTTAGTGCAGGAAGCTGGCAAGTTGGAGAAACGTTCAGATGTAAGACTGTTTGTCGGCTACTCCAAGGAAATGAAAGGTGGTTTATTTTATAGTCCTGAGGATCAGAAGGTTATCGTTAGTACGAACGCCAGATTCTTGGAAGAAGACTATATCATAGATCATAAGCCCAGTAGTAAACTTGTCCTAGATGAGTTAGGGAGAGATATCGATAGTTCCCCACCGAGTGCGCAAGTCGATACATCACGTAATACTGCAGCACGTAACACTGATAGTGTGCCAGTACAGACGATACCTCGTCGTAGTGGGAGGGTTTCTACACAACCCGACCGATGGATAGGTCTTGGAGAGTCATCAGACTCAGTTCCAGGAGACCTAGAATCGGACCCAAGAACTTATGACGAGGCACTCCAAGATAGAGATGCAAATTCGTGGAAGGTTGCAATGAAAGCTGAGATGGGGTCTATGGACACCAATCAGGTCTGGGATCTTGTAGAACCACCCGATGGGATACGTCCCATTGGATGCAAGTGGGTTTACAAGAGAAAGAGGGGATTGGATGAAAAGGTAGAAACCTTTAAAGCTAGGCTTGTTGCGAAAGGTTATACCCAGAAAGAGGGTATCGATTATGATGTAACCTTTTCGCCAGTAGCTATGCTTCAATCCATTCGGATTCTCTTAGCTGTAGCCACTCATATGGATTATGAAGTCTGGTAGATGGATGTTAAGACGGCTTTCATTAATGGGAACCTTCAGGAAGACATCTATATGCAGCAACCAGAAGGATTCATTGCAAAAGAGCATGAGCACTTAGTTTGTAAGCTTAATCGGTCCATTTATAGACTGAAGCAAGCTTCAAGGTCTTGGAATATTCGGTTTGATGAGGTAATCCAGTCATATGGATTCACTCAATGTCCGGATGAGCACTGTGTATACAAGAAGATTAGTGGAAGCGTGGTGGTGTTTCTTGTGTTATACGTGGATGACATACTTCTTATTAGCAACAACAAGAAGGAGTTGTCGGACGTAAAGGCGTGGTTGTCTAAGCAGGACTTGGGTGAAGCAGGACACATTCTTGGTATCAAGATCATTCGTGATCGTGAGAAGAGAATGATGTGCTTATCCCAGTCTTCATATATAGATACCATCTTGGCTAGATTCAGTATGCAGAACTCTAAGGGAGGTACATTACCTTTCAGACATGGAGTACCTTTATCTAAGGAGTTGTCTCCTAAGACCACTGAGGAGATAGAGGACATAAAGACAGTTCCTTATGCTTCGGCAGTAGGAAGTCTCATGTATGCAATGCTGTGCACTAGGCCTGATATTAGCTACGTCGTTGGCATGGTAGCGAGATATCAAAGTAATCCAGGAAGGGAACATTGGGCTGCGGTGAAACATATACTCAAGTACCTGCGAAGGACTAAGGAGTACATGTTAGTTTACCGTGCAG
The DNA here is from genome assembly GCA_902706635.1 of Striga hermonthica. Classification (NCBI taxonomy): domain Eukaryota; kingdom Viridiplantae; phylum Streptophyta; class Magnoliopsida; order Lamiales; family Orobanchaceae; genus Striga; species Striga hermonthica. The sequence goes on from CACSLK010027843.1 coordinate 7,364,254, forward strand.
ACAGTTTGTTTCCGCTGGGTTACAGGGATTCTGATTTTCAGTCAGATAGGGACGAAAGTAAGTCAACCTCAGGTTATGTGTTTATCTTGGGAGGTGGAGCCATTTCATGGAGGAGTGCTAAGCAGAAGTGCGTAGCAGACTCCACTATGGCCGAGTACATCGCAGCCTCTGAGGCAGTGAAAGAGGCAGTTTGGCTCAGAAACTTCTTGGTGGACTTAGAGGTGATTCCGAGTTTTCCACGTGTTATTACCGTGTACTGTGATAACAGTGGTGCAGTAGCAAACTCAAGGGAACCACGAGCCCACAGAGCAAGCAAACACATAGAGCGCAAATACCACCTTATCAGAGATATTTTCGCAAGAGGAGAAGTTGAGATCACCAAGATTGCATCAGAAGACAACCTAGCTGATCCTTTTACGAAGAGTTTGCCGGAGAAGGTCTTCGCCAAACACGTAGAGGGAATGGGAGTCAAATGTATGGTGATAGGATCGACATAGGTCTTTTAGGATACGGATTGATAGGACTATACTAGTAAAGCGGCAGCTTTAAGTATAAGTGGGAGATATATACTTAAGCTTTGCTTTAGTGGATATTACACTTGTTATTTCTTGATGAATGAGAATTATGTTTGGTTAAATAAGTTCCACGTTCTGTTGTTTTGCATGTAGATAAGTGGGTCGTCATCGGGCGTACCGAAGATCACTATATCAGTTACTTGCGAAACAAGAATCATTGGTTCACAACCTAGATGGAATTGAAAAACCCATCGGAACGGTTGTAGTGTCAACCGTACGGTTTGTCTTGACCGATTAGTTGCACTAGTACATTTATGTATTGAACAGGATCCCAGAGAGGGATGTTCGTTTTATACTGATCGTCGTAAACGAACTAGGCCTCGGTTAATTATTGCGTGCTCTTAACCCGTAAGATATTAAATAGGCATGTGCACATAATTGTTGTTGCTTTGATTCTTTTGGTGAGATCCAAGCCGGGTCGACATACTTAATGAATTGGGTAATGACATTATGTGTTCGATGTGCTATTAGGATATTTACGGTCACCATGTGCGTTAGTCTGATGATGTCCCCGAAGTGAGTTCTTGAAGGAATATTATGCTAAACCCTACAGGTGGATTTATTCCGGCATAATATGAATGCTATGAGCGAGCGCTAGCTTCGGTAATATAATATATTAATTAATTCTTGATTATTAGTGATCGAATTAATTAATGGACATTATATCTTAAACATGGGGAGGTAAATCGGATAATTATAATAAGGAGTCTCAAATGTAATTTGGGATAGGTGAGGGGAGTGCAATAATATTATTGTGGTGGACTTTAATATCATTAATATATTAATTGTGGGGTTGCTCCATAGTATTAATATATTAGAAGCCCTTATCCTATTCTCCTTAGGGTCCCTACTGTAGCTCTATATATACAGCATTAGGCTCATGGAAGAGAGGAGAGAATCCCATAACCTAAGAAATTCGTCCGCCCCCTCTCTCTCTCTCTTCCAAGGAGTTGTTCTATTTCTTGTGCTCCACTGATACAAGATCTAGATAGCTGTTTGAGAATACAGTAGAAGATCTTAAGGAATATACGGGATTCCAATCAAATCTATCATCCATCCAAACCGGAGACCAAAACCAGCAAGTGACCATACCATGATGACCAGGACGACGAATCGAAGAGATCGCCGTCGAGATCGCCGCCAGCCGCCGCCGCACGCACCCACACGCGCCGCCGGAAGATCGCAGCTGCTGGGACTCACACGCGCGCGTGAGAGCACGTGGAAGCTCCGATTTCCGACCGGTCAACGCCGTTGACTTTGCCGTGACGCCAGCTTTCTGGATTGGTCAAGTTTGTTCGATTCCGAGAAGATTTGATTTGCGGTCATCTGTTCGGGCCAGCCAGATCTACATAAATTTTAAGTCGTAAGTTTTCTACATCAAACCTTTAGATCCGCTGCGCATAGGTTTATGTTGAATGTTTATCCGTGATTTGTGCATATCGAGATCCTCATAGGTTCAAACACGTGAAAAGCCCTTTCCTTGACCAGGGTGGCCTCCAGCTCAACTCGAGCAGCTTCTGCCTGAGCTCGAGCAGTCCGCTCTTGCTCGAGCGCCACCTCGCTTTCTTTCAGGACGACCTACTTCTCTGCCAAGGCGACCTCCTTCACCGCGATGACGACATCTTTCTCCACGAGAGCTTGGTCTTTTTTAACGAGCTCTATATCAAGGGACTTAATCTTGACTTCGAACTCGGTTTTCTGCTCTGTTTGCATCTCGCGGAGCTTATTATTGTGGTGCAGAAGTCTGTCGTTTTTGTCGTTCACAGAGCGGAGGACATCCTCGAGTTTCTTAATAGACTTCCCAGAGCTATCTCGATCTTCTTTCGCCAAAGGTAGAAACATAACCAAGCCATATAACCAGAGAAAACGTGACAATTCAGTATATATATAGCAAAGAAAGATGAAAGAAGAAGATTAGATCAAAACATAGGATGAGCAATACCTGGGAAAGCCATTGTACAAGCTGGTCACCAAGCTCTGGTAGAGTGACGCCAGCGTCTCTGCAGTCGTCCTCAAGGAGTGCGCCCTCGAGACGACCAACTACCTCATTCACCGGGGCAACGAGCAGAGAGGAGGAGCTGACGGCCAAGGGGTCAACCGGAGTATGACTAGTGCGCACGCGCTTCCAAACCATCTCCAGTTGATCTGTTCGAGGATGTTTCCCCAGGACCACATCACGCCCGGGGTCATCTTGGCCACCGGACTCGACCACGATTTTGGACGAGCCAGCAGAAGGGTTGTTGGAGTATGGTTGGTCGAGGGGAGTTTTGTCTTGATTTTTGGTTTTGGATGAGATATTGGGCTCGGAAGATTTGTCTTTGGTCTGGGATTGAGTGGCATCTTTGGGATGGGTAGTTCGAGGGTCGATTCTTGGAAGAGGATTGGCTGTTATCGGTATTGGAAGTGGTCGAGATTTTGGTTCCGGTTCTCTCAGGGGCGGTCGAGGTTTTAGTCCCGGCCTGTTCGGGGGGTGGTCAGTAGTGGTGTTAGGAGGAGGAGGGGGAGTTTGTCGTTCTTGTTGGCGTTTTTGTTGGTGTTGTTGTTGTTGTTGTTGTTGTTGTTGTTGTTGTTGTTGTTGTTGTTGTTGTTTTTGCTGTTGTTGGTGTTGTTGTTTCTGTTGGGGCTGCGGTTGCAGTTGTTGTGATGGTGGTCGTTGATCTAGAAGAGGCTGCGAGGAAGTGGTCGATCCCTCGACCCTATCCCCAGTTGATCCCGAGGTGGCCCCAGACTTTTTCTTGAGAGGAGTCTTCCTCAGAGGGATGTTGAAGCTAGGCACCTATGCAAGAAAGTAACAAGAACATTAAAATCAATATCGACAAGACATACCCATACAAGGAGCAAATAAATATGTGAACACCTGAGCAAATTGGTCAAAAGTTACCTGATTATTCTCAATCTTAATCAGATTAAGAACTTTATCGCTGGGAGGAGAGAAGGCCTTGTGGGTGAGCAAGCCACAATAATGGAGAAGGTTGTCATCTTTTAGAACAGGGATTGACGCAACGGGTTTGGAATTCCAAACATGAATCTGTTGGTCGAAAAGAGGGTTAGAAGATGGGTTCGACATCTCCGAGGTCTCTCGAGGAAGTTCCTTGAGCCAAGGAGAAGGCGTCCAAGGGAAAGAAGTATCATGATGGATATAAGCAAAGGTATCTGCCCACTTGGGGATGTTAGAAGGGATGTCAGAGATGAAATAGGCGTTGTTGCGACTATTCAAATAAAGGCCACGGGCCTATTTGGAAGGGGCATAGCAGTAATGGAAGAAGGCTAGGTCGAATCGACCTAACCGGACATGGCATAGGATGATAAAGGTGGTCATGAAACGAATGGCATTGGGAGGAAGTTGGTTTAAGGGAAGCCCGAACCATTCACAAATTTGAAGCAGTTCGGGGCTAAGGGGAAAACGGACTCCAAGGTCGAATTGGATTTTGAAAAAGGTATAGCAGTCATAAGAGGGATTGTTGTAAGTATCGGAGGAAGAGGGACAAAGAACGCCCAACCGAAAGGTTGGCCGACTTTGTCACTTTTTAGCCATCCAAGTGAATGAGAGGTAGAAGAGGGAGATTTAGAGGAGTTTTTGGTCGAAGATTTTTAGGATGGAGAGTTGGATGCATCAGGTTGCGGAGTAGAAGAAGGAATGGTCGAGGATTTAGATATGTTAGGTTGAGAAGAAAAAGGAGGAATGGTCGAGGATTCTGGGGTAGCAGTTTGAGAGGAAGAAGGAATTGTAGCAACAGGAGTAGGAGTGGTGAATCGAGAAGAAAGGGGGATGGTATCAAGATCATCATCGTCCTCTGGCTCATTGAGCGAGCCAAAGGCAAGTCGACGACATCGAAAAGGAATGTTGTCCACGGTGTCCCCGGAGTTAGAAGCAGGAGTAGGGGCAGGAGTAAAGGAAGCGGTAAAGACGAGGGTAGGCTTGGTGTCACCGGGGCAGAGAATGGAAAGAGGAACAACGTCAGAGATGTAAGGACACTCTCGAACCGAGTCAGAAGAAGCAGAGGTTGAGGAGGAAGAGGGGGAACTCAAACCGGCACTAGAATGATGGTCGTTTTCACTAGAAGTTGCAGAATCTAAAAAACAAAACAAAGCAAAAATGGAATCAAAAAGGGAATTCTCGCGAAGAGAGGAGAAGGAAGGGAAGAAACTTTCAAAGACTAGGGTTTGTCGGAGAGGCAAGTTCAAAAATCTGAAGGGAAGAACCACAATCTCGAAAATTTTTGAAGGGAATAGTGAAATTAACAACATTCAGCAAGCAAACCAGAGTATTCAGAGCACAAATTCAGAAAATTTAACAGATAAGTTCGAAATACCCAACGCGAAAATTCCACGAGCATACATAATGCAGGCGTGAGCGTCCTGGCCCGGCTTAGGATGGATCGAACCTCGCCTTCACCGGTAGAACGTCGGAAACCTGCAAATAACTCTTACACCGGGGGTTGTGTCCGGTGAAGAGCCTCCGATGCTTAAGTCAGTATGTGTATGAGTATACTGGAGTTGAATAATGGAAAAAATCGTGTCAAGGAAGAAAGTCTCACCTATTTTATATAGGAGTGAGATACCTGACCTAAGGCTACCCGGATTAGGTGAGCTGGCTGCCCAAGCTGCCCGTCCGTACTCTGACACACCGCGCGCATGTCAGAGGTGGCGCGGGATGTTGGGATCTCTCATAGGTGGTTGACGCTATCAACCAATGTGTTCTCGACACGTGTCCTTCTGCACATGGAATGAATATTCTTCTGAAATTCTGTTAGAGGCTCTTACATGCGCCTGTGACTAGGCCAATTTATGGAGTGCTAAGTCCGCAGAGTGGTCGACCTGTTGAGGTCGACTAAACTGCTCGATTGTTTTCTTGGTCGAATGATGGATTGGTTGAGTGTTTGACTGGTCGACTAGTTGGCTGGTCGATTTTCCCGCCATTCGGCTTGTTTTCTTCACGGTATGGCCTCTTCGACCGGTTCAGCAGACCGATTTAGCCTTGTGGGTATAATATCCTATATCATCTAGTCCCCCCTACACTGGTCGAGTCTGGATGACTCAATCTAAGAGTGAATTTGTGCTCGCCGCTCTCCTGGATGGCATGATGTCAGATATCGACCACCCGATGAGTTTCCCGCTCACTTTTTCAATTAATTCTTCTTTAATTGCCAGCAATAAAGTTGTCTGTCACACGTCCTGGCGAGTCTGCTTTCCTGCCACGCGTCACACCTGTCTCTTTTGTCAGTTGCTTTAATTATTACACCTCTTCGCATAACGTGCCCCTTTTGAATCCCGTGTTAATTGGATATCTCCCATCGCAAGATTTTACTTTAATCCAACGACCCTTATCTCTTAAGTCTTCAAATCATCTAGGTATAAGTTCAACACTTAGCGAATTTTCTGAGTTTTCGACCTTTGCAATTTTCGAACTCTTTGTACTCTAAGCTTTCCTGCAACCCCTGCTTTCTTTCTCGGCGATTTCACTTGCACTCTTCTGGCTTCTTCGATTTATTCATCTGATACTATGATTAAGTTGTTCCTCGCTTGAATTTACATTTCATGCGTTTCAAATTTGCCTGCTCTTTGAATTTTTTCGTGTTGGGTATCCCGAATTTACTTGTTGAATTTTCTGGATTTGCGCGTTTTGTCCTGAATTTGTACTCTGAATATTGTGATATGTTTATTGATCGTTGTGAATTTTTCTTTTCCTCTACAATTGTTTGAACTTCCCGTTCTCTCCTCTTTTGATTTTTCGGAATCGCTTTCTCCCAGAAAACCCTATCTTTGAAAACCTTCTCCTCTTCCCCTTTTCTTTTCGTTGAAATTCCCCCTTTTTGTTGTTCTTTGTTGTTTTTTCAGAATCTGCTACTTCGACCACCTCCTCTGATTCGGTTCAAATATTGCCCTCTGCACTCAAAACTATTCCTCCCTCTATCCTTCGCCCCGGTGATACTGTTCCCACCATCGTTTTCACAGCCCGCGTTTCTTCTCCTAACTCTGGGTATACCATGGATAACATTCCCTCCGCCATCGTCGACTTGCCTTTGGCTCGTTAGATGAGCTAGAGGAGGACGAGGTCACCTCTTCTCAACCTACCTTCCCAACATCTTCGATCGTTCCTTCTTCTTCTTCTCAGCTTAACGCCTCCACTTCTCCCCCCAAGAAATCCTCGACCAAAGCCTCCAAATCTACTTCATCTGCCTCTCATTCAATTAACTGGTTAGAGAGCGACAAAGTTGGTCTTTCTTCTGGTTGGGGATTTTATCGTCCTTCTCCTTCCAATACCTATGATTGCCCTTCTTTGAACTGCTAAACCTTCTTTAAAATCCAATTCGACCTCGGCATTCGCTTTCCTCTCAGCCCCAATCTACTCCACATCTGCAAGTGGTTCGGGCTCCCCTTAAACCCGCTTCCTCCTAACACCATTCGCTTCATGACCACCTTCATAAATTTATCTCATGTTCGGTTAGGTCAATTCGACCTTGCCTCCTTCCATTACTGTTACGCCCCTTCAAAACAGGCCTGTGGCCTTTATCTGAAAAGCCGTAATAATGCCCACTTTATCTCAGACATCCCCTTCAACATCCCCAAATGGGCCGATACCTTTGCCTATGTCGAGCCCGATATTCCTTTTCTTTGGGCCCCTTCTCCTTGGCTCAAAGAACTTCCCCAAGAGAGTGCGGACATGACGAACCCTTCTCCTAACCCTCTTTTCGACCAGCAGATTCATGTTTGGAACTCCAAACCCGTTGCGTCAATCCCTCTCCTTAAAAATGACAACCTTCTCCATTACTGTGGTTTGCTCACCCACAAGGTCTTCTCTCTTCCCACCGATGAAGTTCTTAATATGATTAGGATTGAGAATGATCCAGGTAATTTTCGATCAGTTTGCTCAAGTGTTTATGTATTTCTTTATTTCTTGTTCAAGTGTGTTTTGTTGGCTTTAATTTTTCTTGTGATTATCTGCAGAGGTGCCCAGCTTTAATATTCCTTTGAGGAAGACTCCTCTGAAGAAAAAATCTGGTCCCAGGTCCACCTCTGGATCGACCGGCGACCACGTCCATCAGGTCGAGTGCTCGACCACACCCTCTCATCCAGAACCACATCCACAACAACAACCACCACCCCAGCCGCAAGATCAACCACAGCCACAAAAACAACAACAAAAACAACAACAACAACTGCAACCGCAAAAGCAACAACACCAACAGCGCCAACAAGAACGACAAACTCCACCCCTGCCATCCAAGACCAATGTTCGACCTCCCACTAAAAAGACAGGCACCAAAACTCCCCACGCCCCTGATAAAACTGGAACCAAAACCTCGACCGGCTCCAAAGCTGCTAATATCCCATCCTCGACCAACTCCAAAACTGTTAACATCTCATCCTCCTGCCAAAAAACTAGCAGCCAAACCACTGTTTCCCACACCAAAACCACTGACAAGTCCTCCGAGCCTACCGCCTCAACCAAAACACAAGAAAAACCTCCCCTCAAACAACCATCCAAAACCCCAGATGTCGCTGATTCGACCAAGGCCATGGTCGAGTCCAGCGGCCAGGACCATCCAGGGCGTGACGTGACCCTAGGAAAACGTCCTCGCACTGACCAACTGGAAAAAGTTTGGAAGCGCGTGCGCACCAGCCATTTCCCTGCTGATCCCTTGGCTGCCAAACCCTCCTCTCTGCTATCGGCCCCATTAAATGAAGCGGACGACCGTCTCGAGGGCGCACTCCTCGAGGACGACCTCAAGGGCACCGGCGCCACTCTACCCGAGGTTGGGGACCAGCTCGTACAGTGGCTTTCTCAGGTATTGTTCATCCTGTGCTTGCTCCAATCTTCTTCTATAATTTTCCCTCGTCACATATCTATTGAACCTCTACGTTCCCTGTGGTTATAGGGCTTAGTCCAATTTTTACCCTTGGCCAAGGAAGCTCGAGACAGCTTTGGAAAGTCTATTAAGCTGCTCGAGGACGTTGTCCGTTCTGTGAGCAACAAGAATGCCACCCTCTTGCAGCATAATGCTAAGCTCGCGAGACGCAAACTGAGCAGAAGGTCGAGTTCGAAGTCAAGGTTAAGTCTCTTGATGAAGAGCTCGTTAAGAAGGACAAATCTCTCACGGAGAAAGAAGCCATTCTTGCAGTGAAGGAGGTGGCAGTGGCGGAGAAGGAGGCTGCCTTGAAAGAAAGAGAGACGGTGCTCGAGCAGGAGCTGGCTGCCCGAGCGCAAGCTGAGGCTGCTCGAGCACAAGCGGAGGCTGCTCGAGCTGAGCTGGAGGTCACCCTGGCCAAGGAAAGGGCTGCCCACGCGCACTAACTCAAACTCTACGCTGATGCTGCTGCTCTTCGAACTCGGCAAATGATGTGGGCTACCACAACTGGGCAGCTGTAGCGCCCCGTTTGAATATGGGAATTTATGTGAATATATATAGAATATTTGAGATTATTATTTATTATCTTTATAATTATTATTATTAATATTTATATTAAATGTCTAATTTGCCTAATTGTTAATATGTGATTTAAATGTTTATACATTTATAAGTATTATATTGTGTATTATATATATATAAATAAACATTCCGGTTATTATTATTGTTACTCGATTAAGTATTTTAGCAAAACATTATATTATTTGCGAATAATATAATGTTAAATTATTTCGTTCTATTTGATTTAATTAAGTCGTTAGGAAATTCGGTTTAAAATGTTAAATCGAGATAAGCTCGAATTTTATTATTATTATTTTTTTATTTTTTTTCTTCTTTCGCGAACCATTTAATTGTTGAACCAAGTCGGACCGAGTCCTTTTTATTTTTCGAGCCCGAGCATATTATTATTATTGTCGAACTTTGGAACCCGAACTCACGCCCAAACCGCCCGGCCCAGTTTAATTGTTAAATACGGTTCATTCGTACAGGAAAAGAATCGACCCAGATAGCTTGCAAATTTAGCCCATTAATTAAGGCCCTAATGTTCCTTTTATGTTAATTAAGCCCTAAATTAATTCTATGTATAAGATTACCCCTTCTCTCTCTTTGAATCGCGCAGTCACAGAACCCTTATTCTTCTTCATATGATATCGCCCGGTAGTCGATCAGAACTTCTCCCAAAAATGACCGATAAATCCCAGCATCCAATCACCCCCGTATATTGATCATAACTCAATCTCTCATCATCTCCATCTGATTTCTTCGAGCAGCGACGGTCCATCTGAGAGCCATAATCGAGCAATCCGTGAGTTGTCCGTCGAGCAATTAAGCAACGAGATTGTAACTTTCTCCAACGTGTAGCAGCGACCTTCTTCCTTCTGATCGAGGAGCTCGCAAGCCGCCACACGTTCCGCCAGAGAAGAGACCCCACGTCTTAGCCGGGGTCTTCGCCGATCAGAAAGTCAAAGCAGCCCCTTGTCGACCTTTATCCGCCGTTGTTAGAAGCAGCCAGAAACCCTGACAACTGAAAACCACGTCACCCTCGATCGTGTTTCAGTTAAGTAGCCACCGCCGACTGCTCGTTTCTCAGCCCCGGTGAGAGTAGCAGCTGTCTCGGTCACCGTCCCTCTGCGCACCTCCGACGACCCTCGAGCAGCGATTAGCGGCTGCTTCCATCACCGAGGTCCGGTCAGCAGCGGTCTAACCTCAAGCGATGACGGGTAAAAATTGTGGTCTTCACGCTTCAGCAGACAGTTGTCAAGCAAGCAGCGGGAGCTCTCCATTCGTCCGAGCAGCAAGCTTGTTCCCGTCGGAGTGCCGAACGTAGCCGTCGAGTTTCGTCGAGTCTTGTCGGAGTGCTGATAGCCGTCGAGTGCCGTCAGAGTACCGAACGTCGCTGTCGGGTCTTGTTTATTTCTGCCCGGCCCCTCGACCACCCGTCGGTGAGTCAAACCTTGCCGGTTCTTAGATTTGAGAGCCAATATGTAATAACCCAATTTCTTATTAATATAAGTGATGTATTTTCTTTTATTAATTCCGTTTATTTTCAGCGAATACGTTCGACGTTAAGTCGAAAAGTCAATTCGGTTAATTATTAGCCGAGTCAAGTCGATAATTAATTTCTGAACCGTTTATTCTATAAACAGACATTATTAATCGGGATTAATTATTAATGGTTAAGAATGTTCAGAACTAAGTTCGAAGTTAAAACCAAGGTTAAGTTGCAAATGCTCACAAGGTGCATTAAGCATGCACGCGTACGCACACGATGCGTGCAGCCGTACACGTAGCCGCGCACGCGAACACGCGCAGCGTGCGTTGCCGTGCATCGCATAGCGCGCACGTCATTAGGCCCTAAACACCCGCTAAGCACACGCTTATGCACAACTAAGCGCCATGATCAAGTTCAAGTAATCCAAGCATTAAGCTTTCCAAACTTTCGTGTGAGTTAATCAAGGGATAAGTGCTAGGTGTGCAAGTGGTGCGGTGAGTCACCTACTTGCTTACACACATGGCACGACACGGACGCACGGGCGATGACTAAGCCCGTGCATGCCCGTCACCTCGGCAATGTCTAAGCAAAAATTCGTCCCACCTCAGCACTTGTTTGGGACACATGTTATCAAGGGAGATGTGGTCATCCATCACCTCCTTTGACCTTAATTTACCACACGGTTTTCACCTTCATAAATAACCGAGTGCATGGTCATTTTCCTCATGCATTCCCATGCAATTTCAGCCCAACTTCAGCGTACTAAATAGAGAGAAAACAGTGAGGAAAAATAAAGGAAAAATCATACAAATATAGCTAAGCATTGTCGAAGCAAGGGAGAAGTACAAGGACACCAAACCGAGCACCGAACACACGCGCAAGTCTTCGGGCGTTTATCAGCCAAACTGAAGGGTATACACTCCCTTATCCTCTTTTTATGTAATTAAGTTCATGTTAACAAGATCATGTCAAAATCATGTCGTTCGGTCTATGTCTTGGTGCAAAATGGCCTCGGAGGTGCTTTATAAGCTCCATCCGAGTGATTTTAAAATCAAACCGGCAAGTCCCGAACACTTTATGCATATTTAAGTAAGTTAAGTCAAAACACGATCAGTCATATATGGGTTACCGGAAAAAGTAGCCGGACGGCCGGTAAAACGCCGATCGTGATGCCTACCGCACACGGTGTGCGCGCAGGCACGCCCGGCAGGTCCAGCGAGTACGCAGGCAGCGTCCGCGCGCCCAGTAACGCGCACGCGTGCCCAGTACTTGGCAGTTAAGCCCTGCGATGCCGTAGTCATACGCGTGGACGTACGCAGTGCACGCCCACACGCTCGGCAGCGCACATCCCAGTTCACCCGCGTACGCCACAGTGCAGCACGCGCCTAGCAGCGTGTTCCTGCGACACCGTACGCATGCCAGCGACGTTCCACGTATGCTGGCCAAGCAGTCACGCACGCCAGCACGCTCAGCAGCGTGCCAGCAATGCCAGCGAGCCTCGGCGATGCCCGGCAGCACGCCCGAGCGCTCAGTCGTCCCAGCACATGTAGCATATGCACCAGCCGCCTATCCGTGATACGTACTAGCGTCCGGCAGTGCTCGTGCAAGTCAGGGCCATCGCCAGTGGGCACGGCAGTAACTAGTCATGCTCAGTATGTGTTTCGTCGTCACTGGCCGTGCACAGCAGCACGCCAGCGACCGTCCCCAGCGCACGCACG
>CACSLK010027843.1:7376485-7393927 GCA_902706635.1 Striga hermonthica
CCGCGCCCAGCGTGCGCGAGTGACCGAGTTGGTGGTCAGCCAGCAGCGGACCGCCCGGCCGCAGCGAGCCGGCGATCCGGCCAGAAAATAAACCGGTCGGTTTAGACCGGATTTTTTGAGCTGTTCAGTATTTACTGATACGGTCCGAGTCCCGTACAGTATTTCAGTAAATTTTTCAGTCCAGTTCACCAGTATCAGTTCAGTCCGTTTTTCTTGTCGTCAAGTTAGATACCGAGAATATTCCAGTTAAATATTTAGACCAAGTCGAGCATCTTAATAGTTATTTTCAATCAGTCTGAACGTAGTACTTAGTATTTGTTTATTTATATATATTTTTACAGATTGATCAGTAGCAACACTTACATTATCAGTTCAGGTGGAAACTCAGACTGGGTATTACATGGTTATAATTGCTCTATCATGTTTTAAGGTATGTATATGAGTTATTTCACTTAGGGTGGAGGTGCAGTAGCCTTAATATGCCATCAGAGTGTGCACATGGACGGACATAGTGTCGGAGGAGGTTCAGTTCAGTTACCGACCCAGTGTCGGGAGATTACAGTTACTTATATATACCTGCAGTCATGATATTGATATTATTATTAATGTTTACTTTAGTATTAGTTTCTACGGAGTACAGTGATTTTAGTACTCACGCTCCCACTATTATGATCTTTTTCAGATGACAGGGTCGTTCCGGAGGAGTGAGTGAAGCTGGTGGTCGCCGGTGCAGTACATGTAAATATGTATATGTTTTTGCAGATTGTTGATATGTATATATTTGCCACGTTTTACTTCCGCTGACGTTTTCAGATTTTCAAACTAGCGTGTTAATTTTCAGATAACAATTCGAGCCTTCGGGTCAGAGTTTATACAGTATCACACGCTTGTTTTATAAAAGATAATATGTTTTCCATAAATAGCATTTAATTAACAAAGATAACGGATTTTTAGAAAAGAAATGTATTTCTGTAGCATCCCAAGATATGATTTCGCAAACTACAACGTAAACATTAGAAAAGAATTTGCGGAAATCGCACTCTGATTTTAGTAAGCTAGTGGGGTGTTACACAATAACTTGTAGCGAGGCCCGATCCTACTTTCCCCATTGTATTCCAAGCGAGAGGTATTTCTGGGATGAGAATATACCTCTTTCTGACATAATTTTGATGCTCTTTATGCCTAAGTTTAAGTTTTAAAAAGATGATTTTATGTTTTAAGAATGTGTACTTGAGGTGCTTGATAAGTGTTATAGTACCTTGTTTTGTTATATTTTGCGGCTGTTGTTATGTAATTATTCATGCTGTCTGCTGAGAAGACGTAAAATTATTTATTTCATGATCAGCTGCAAGGTCTTCATATATATATACCTAAAGGGTTAAGTTGAGCATTTATTTTTTAGATTTTTTTTTTCAGGTGTTAGCAAATATGTTTAAGTTGGTTGAATAGAGGGCTAGTTGCTGTGATCTTTTTGGCCGAGAATATTTGAAAATTTTATTTGTTTAATTTATTTAGGAGCATGCTGATTGGTAGTATAGTGTGAGCAAAAGAGAAGCATGATGTGTGCCTAATTGTCTTGTTTAAATTGACAAAACCTAGGGGCTGTTATCATATGATAATACATGCTGAGGTTATGTGTTTTCCATGATTTATTTTTAGCCCAAATACGTTGGATTTCATGCCCAGATTCATTAATTCGTGGAGGAGCATAGCCTGTTTTATGTGAATTTTGAAATAAGATTTCAGTTTTAAGCCTTAGATGAGTGCGTAAACCCTTTAGCAGGTGGTTCGGTATTTGAGAATAAAGAAGAAGAAATGTGAAGGCATGTAGGTTTCATTTTATTATTATTTTTTTATTGTTAAATTGGTACCATGTTTAAATGCTTATTTGATGAACCTTTGGCATGTTTAAGTTGCTAAGTAATGGGTACATTTAAGAGGTTTAACCTCAACTCATATAGCCTGAACTTGAGTGTTGATTTTGATAATAAGTATTTTTTTCAAATGTCATAATCTAAGTTTTTAAGGCCAAGTTGATTTAGGAGAATAAAGAAAAATACATTTTCATGTGGCGTTTGATTCTCGCTTTTGCCTTATTTGTTGATGTACTTATGTGAATTTATCTCCTTAATTTGTCAGAATTATGTGCTTTGATCAACCGTAATTGCCTGTCTTATATGTTGTTATTAATTGTTGTGTGTTTTAAATGCGTGTCTTTATTAGCTGGAATCAAAACCCTTATTAATAATTAAACCCCTAATTTGTAGATTAACGAGGAGTCGAGCCCTCTACTGATCATTGTGTATCTAGTCGAGATTCATTGTGTATCTATCTATCTCGACCGACCAGGTGGGTTATTCAAAATTGTCTATGCCTTGAATGATAATTGCTTTATTTATGTCGGTATGATCAATGTATGCATGTGAGCATGTAATCTTCGATGTGAGCTGTACCGGCCGTCGAACGGTTATCCCCGTAGCTATAGAACGTACCCCAGAAAGGTAATCTCCACGTTTTTCCTTTGCTAAGGACCACGTCATCTGTAAGACCTTGGCAATGTGCCCTGGCCGGTGATGAATATCCTGTCCAAGCACTAGGTGCGGGTTGTGACGGTTGAGCCTCCTGCTGTTTGGGCACCCTATTTATGTTCGCCGAAAGGCATACGAGCAGCAGATTGTTATAGGTGTGCACATGAGAATTACTTTGGTTAGGAGATGGGATGTTTATTGATTATGTATGTTCATACTGCGACCATGACATTTAATTTCTCGTATATTATTATTTTTCATGTTCATAGTAGTGAGCACTACAATTCATCTTGCTCACTCCCACCTACTCTTCATAGTAGTGAGCACTACAGTTCATCGTGCTCACTCCCACCTACTCTTCGACCGTATCTGGGCGAACGAAATATTATTGTTCGACCATCCCTCGCTTCGACCAGATCTCTTATATTCTGAGGTTCGTTGAACCCTCCAAGGGTCTACTTATCTCCGACCTCGAGGCCTCCTTGTCCGTACATATATTCCATTTGACTGATTCGATCTACCCGGTTTATTCTCTTGTTCCAGCGGACCGGTTGGGTATATAACACTATATAATATCCCATATCATCTAAGAGTAGACTTTGTCTGTGCTTCTAAGTCCCATTCTGTTTGTTTCGACCAACAAGCGTTCTTTTAACTTTTTCTCGACCATCTCATGTTGTAACCGCCCTCTCGCCTTTTTGAATTTCAAATTTGCCACTTGTCCTTTTTGTCAGACGCGACTTTTCTCTGTCAAGCGTCATCATTGCTCTGTTATTCGCGTCCCTCGAATCCCGTATCTACTTTAATATCCCTTCTGTAACAGCCGTAGGATTTGCTCCATTTAATCCTACGGCCAACTCTTACACACTTGTTCGCTTGTCCCTCAATTGCGAGCCTTAAATTCTTGTGATTCGACGGTTGACAACCTCCTCTTTTCATTTCTGCCTCTTATAAATATCTTGGCACCAACACTTAGAAAATTTTTACTTCCTGCAATTTTTCTTAATCAAATCTTCCTTGTTGTCTTGCACGTTCGAGCATCCTACACTTCGTACCTTGCAGTTTCGTCGCTGGTTCATTTTCATTCATCATGAGTAAGTTCTCTTCGATCTCCGGATCTATGTTTGTTATGTTTTTGTTTTGATTTTCTGTGAATTTTACCGATCTTCTCCTTCATGCATCCTAGCGATTCCCAACCTCTCTTCTCGTTGCGCGCTCCTCCTTTTCCCTCTTACTCTCTTTTATGTAAAAATTTCTACGAAAAATCCTTTTGGCTTCTCCTTTTGTGTTGATATAAGATATTATACCCACAAGGCTAAACCGGTCTGCTGAACCGGTCGAAGAGGCCATACCGTGAAGAAACCAAGCCGAATGGCAGGAAAATCTACCATCCAACTAGTCGACCAGTCAAGCAGTCGACCAATCCATCATTCGACCAGGAAAATAACCGAGCAGTTTAGTCGACCTCAACAGGTCGACCACTCCACGGACTTAGCACTCTATAAATTGTCCTAGTCACAGGTGCGTGTAAGAGCCTCTAATAGAATTTCAGAAGAATATTCACTCCATGTGCAGAAGGGAACGTGTCGAGAACACATTGGTTGATAGCGACAACCACCTCTGACAGCTCCCAACGTCCCGCGCCACCTCTGACATGCACGCGATGTGTCAGAGTACGGATGTGCAGCTTGGGCAACCAGTTCACCTAATCTGGGCAGCTTTAGGTCAGGTATCCCACTCCTATATAAAGGGGGTGAGCCTTTCTTCCTTGACACAGTTTTTTCCATTATTCAACTCCAGTATACTCATACACATACTGACTTCAGCATCGGAGGCTCTTCACTGGACACAACCCCCTGTGTGAGAGTTATTTACAGGTTTCCGACGTTCTACTGACGAAGGCGAGGTTCGATCCATCCTAAGCCGGGCCAGGACTCTCACACTTGCATTATTGGCGCCGTCTGTGGGGACGTTTGTTTGAAAAGTTATCTTTGAAGCTCAGCTATGGCAGACGGAATTCCCAGAACCAACTTGCAGTCGACGTTTGATGACGCTTGGACGACGACCAGGCCGATTGGGCAAGGTCGTCCTCCAGGTTTCTCTGGCCCTTCGCAGACGCCGATTACTCCTACACCCGTCCTTCAAGGCGTGGGAGCATCAACGGCGGTTCCCGGAGGAGAGGGAAGCTCCAGTCGTGTCTAGGAGGCTCGCACAGCAGCAGTGGCGTCGATGCCACCGCCGCCGCCTCAAAACCCAGTGGTGGCGCAACGAGGAGGAGCGGTGGTGCAAGGAGGAGCACCATCGCAGGCGGGTGTGCAGGCCCCAGGTCAGTAGGTGGTGGCGAAGACCCGAGAGGAGATGCAGAGGATGGTGACGGCCGCGGCGGCGCAGGCGGTGCAGCAAGTCATAAGCCACACGTCTCGCGCCACAACCGCGCCGACCACGGTGGTAGGAAGTCAGGACAAGGATGTGTCCAGTTATGGATATGGAGGAGGCATAAGGGATCGTGCGATGGAGAGGATGGCGGAGCAGTTGCGACAGTTGCAGGACAAGGTTGAAGGGAGGCCGGAGAGGAGAGCTCGAGGACATCCTTTCTCGAGGGAGATTCTCGCAGCTCCTTTGCCGAATAATTTCAGGGAAACTAACTTGGTGTATGACGGGTCATCTGACTCGTCGAGGCATGTGAGGACTTTTGAAAATATGGCTGTGTTGCATGGATATTCTGGTTCTGTATGTTGCAGGGCATTTTTGTTGAGCTTACGTCGAGGAGCGCTTGATCGGTTTCATCAGCTGCCTCCGGGGTCAATTGTAGATTTTGAGGATTTCGCCAGTAAGCTGACTAATCAATACTCGAGCGCGGTGGCTCAGGAGAAGACATATTTGACCTTGATGGCGATGAAGCAGGGAGAGAGGGAGTCTTTGAGGAAGTATGTTGCTCGATATAATCAAATGTGCTTGGAGGTACACTCGGCGTCAGACGAGGTGAAGGCAGGAGGGCTAATAAGAAGTCTTCGGGCGGGGCCTTGTCGAATCTCACTGGCAAAGACCCCTGCTCGATCATATGAAGATGTTTTGAAGCGGTGCAGGAAGTATATTAACTTGGAGGAGATGGAAGTGGAGTTTGTTAAATTGGAGGGAGCTGCTCGACCAGAGCCAAAGAAGGAAAAAAGCCCGCCAAGGGGAAGATCACCGAGGAGAAGTTCGCCCAGGCGGAGTGGGCCGAAAAGAACGTCGCCTAGAACAGAGGGGCGAGACTCAAAGCAGACGAAAAGGGATGATAGGTGGTAAGAGAGGCCATTGTTGTTCGAGAGACAGAGGTACCATAATTTCACGCCTCTAAGGAAAGATATGACAGAAGTGCTCGAGGCGATGGAGCAGAAGATGTCGAGCGAAGATGTGACATGGCCAAAGATGAGGTTTACAGGCCCGACTCGACCTAGGTCGGATATCTATTGTCGTTTTCACCGAGACTATGGCCATACCACGGAGAATTGCAGGCATTTGAAAGATGAGATTGAGAGGTTGATTCGGACAGGACATTTAAAGAAGTTTCTATACCATGATAGGGTGAAGGGGAAAGGAAGGAGAAGATGTCGGGAGGATTCGGAGGACAGAAGTGATATAGACGAGGAGGGGGGCGATAGAGATGGTCGAGACGGTCGAGAGGAGAAGTTCAGGAGAGATGGAGAGAAAGGAGGTCAAGGAGGCGAAACTCTCATGAAGAGATGAACAATTTATATGATCTCAGGAGGGCCAACGGATGGTGACTCGAATAATGCCAAGAAAGGACATGCTCGAGCTGTTAAGAGGAAGAGAGAGGAGGTCGGATTCACGGCTCGCATGCCAGTGATAAGTTTTAAAGCGGAGGATGCTGAAGGAGTGGTCTTACCACACAATGATGCTTTGGTGATTACGGCGGAAGTGGCAGGCTTTGATGTGAAGAGGGTGTTTATTGATACCAGGAGTTCAGTAGATGTGACGTTTTATGATTGTTTTTCGCAGATCAATATGGAGCTTAATATGGAGTTAAAGCTAGTAGCCACAACTCTTTATGGCTTCAATGGAGGAGAGGTGATGCCGATGGGCGAAGTAAGTTTACCGGTGGCGCTAGGATCGGGAATAATGAGGAAGGTGCAGATGGTGAGATTCGTGGTGGTGGGAGCTGAATCATCTTACAATAACATTATAGGGAGAACGAGCTTGAACGCATTCCAGGCGGTCGTATTCACGTACCACATGACGATCAAGTATCCTGTGGGCGAAAATGTTGGTGAAATCTGTAATGCCCCAAACTCATGTCGTTCATTTCTATGCTTAGTATTATTTTCATAGATATTATTTATGTTTAATTTAATAATTTATGATGTTTTATTTTAATTTTGTTGAGCTCGATGGTATTTATTTTTATCAATTTAGTGAGTGTCCTCACTCAATTATAATTTTTAATTACTGAAGAATAAATGATAATTTATTTAGATGTCCACATCTATTTAATTTTCCTAGGTATTAAACAACAATATTATTAAAATAATTTTTAAATTTTTAATAAGATGGATTAGTTGATTAGTATATTATGCAGTTAAGGGATAAGACTAATTATTTAAGATATTAGAGCACATAAATTCGGCTCTTTCAGTTCCTAACCGTGTGGAAAAATAAAGAAAGAGTCCTTAAGCTACCCCAATTTCCTTTTGATCAAGCAAGAGAAGAAGTTGTTTCCATTCAAACTCTTAAGAGTTTTCTCTCACCCAAGACTCCTTAATTAGCTTAATTTCAACTCCATCAGATGATATATTACTTCATCAGAAAACTTACGTGAAATACCCCATCAGCGCTCTTTTCCCTCATATTGAAACTCACGCAATTTACACAAACTCACCTTTCTTCCCGCATTAAACTCTCGGCCAAACACCATCTCCACCGGTGAGCCCGAGCAGCAACAGGCGCAAGGAAGCTGAGCCAAGAAGCCAGCGAGCAAACAGCCACGGAGACGAGTAGCAGACGTTCGCAAGGTAGCAACCCCGGTTTGAGAGCCACCCTTTCGAGCCTTACCTGTTATCCTTAGTCCCGAGCACGGTAAATAGATCTATTTCCTCCATGGGCTGATGTTTTGTGTTCTAATAATCAAGAATAATCAATAACTAAAAGATTTATATAAAGTATAATGAATTCAAGGATATAGAGAGTTCAAGTTCAATTTTGGATTAAATTGTTTATCAAATTGTTTTTAAAAGAGTTTAAAATCTGGATGAACGAGTCTCTTACTCTTGCTTAGGGTGGAGGATAAACCATGAATTAGGATCGAGTTTCAATGCTTTTAAATTTATCGAAAGAGGAGAAATTCCGAGTTGTGTATATGTTATTGTTGTTCCGTGCTCGTGCGTATGTTATGTGAATTGGATGATGGAATTGATGTTATATTTATCATGTTCAGAGTGGTGGAAATCGACATTAGTCGTGTGGTCTAAGTTGCTTTTGATATGCTATGAAGTTCGGAAAAGTATGGTCATGATCACGTGTGAATTTGTCGTTTTCCGCTGTCTGTTCATGGGCTATTTAGACCCCTGAGATCTCGTTTTATGTTTCTACGTTCAACATATGAATTGTAGATGGGATTGTTAGCTTTCTATGTACACCGGAATCACTTGAATATCTATTTTGTGTAAAAAGTTATGGCCGTTTTAAAATCAGTAGACAAGCAGTTTTTTGTAGTTTTGACAGCATGAACGTGTTGATGTTTGGTCTGTTTTTTGGCATTGATTTGTGCTTAACCGAACTTGAGGTCTGTATTAGAATTGTAGCTACTTGAGTTAAGTTTTAGAGGGCTTTGGGATCTTTAAGAAAGGAGTTAAAATGAATTTTATGTGATCTTTACAAGTTGATTGAGTATGCTGTTTTTAGGAATATTCATATGTTTAATGTGTGATATGTTTAAGGGAGTCAAACATGGTTATATGAGAAAATGTTCAAAATTAAAGTTGTGTCTCTATATGTTAGCTTTCATTTGGTTCAGGAATAGTGTGAAAATATGGTATGAGTAGTGAGTGGTACTCGTTTTGGTGAAACCGCGCATGAGTTAATTTTATTTTTTTGGCAGCACCTTTATTTCGAATGTTAGCCGGTTTTTGACCATTTGTATGACCTTATTTGCTTTCGAGTTCTAAATAAAAGTTGTAGTAATATGTCTTAGGATCCATTTAAGTCTTGAATTATGCTAATACGATTTGTGTGTTGAAAAATATACATGTTTTAAAAACGCTGCGCATAGCGGATTTTGTCGAGTTCCCGGAATGATTTCGTAATTGAGTTTTACCCTAATTATGCATGATTAGATGACATGTATGAGTTGTGTAGTATAATGTGAGGTCATGATGAACTTTAGATAATTAAAATGGTGTCCTTAAGCAAGCTAAGTGTTCAATTTGTCTAAATATTTTAAGCAAGAATATTTTCAAAAAGAATGCAAGCAAGACGAAGCCAAGCGAGCAAAGTTTTTCCAAACATTATGTATTATTATAAGTACAAGAAGTGCTATGTTAAGACACTAAGACATGCCTCAATTAATGTAGTTCTACGAGGAATCGAGCCCTCGAATTTCCAGTCAAGTTCAAAGCCTAAGTCGAGCATTCTACAAAAAGGTGGGGGAAGTTCTACGTTATTTATCCTTTTCGATTATGTATGTTTTGAATGAAGTTAAGTAGCTTGCATAGTATCCACGTTTACATAATGTTACAACATTCGAGCAAGTCGTTTGTTGTAGTACCAAGGTTCACGGACTATAACTCTAGAGGGTGGCTAGGTGCTAGGGTTAGAGGGTGTAAGTGGTTATATGTAACCTTCGTTGGTGCACACTTCGAACGGTTTTCCCCATCGATAAGACTGTATGGAACCTAATGAAAGGTTGTCTTCCTTCAACCTACTGAAAGGTACTCTCATCAAGCCTAGTTGGCCGTGACATCTGCGAGAGGTATTGTTCTCCCACCACCATAAAGTGGTATAAGGAGTTTGATGAGGGGTGGGAGTGTGACAAGAATGTAACACCTGCATGCAAAGACTCTAGTGCTTAGTTATCTAATAGGGTTGTAGAAGCAAGAAAGTCTTTCGACTTGTGGGCAACCGCTTGTCGAAAGCTCATGATTATGTTGAGTATACCAAATGATTTCATTGCATGATAGATGGTTAGGATGGTAACATTAGAAGGGTCCTTCACGGAGTAAGTGGAAATGCTCACCCCTTTTATTTTCCATACCTAGGGTTTTTGCGAGCTGGCAATGGAGCGATGGCGAGGGTGGTCAAATACTTAAATGTTCATGTTTGTATGTTTTAAATGCTTCCGCTGAGTAAAGATTATCTTATGTAGTAAGTTGAGATTCATGAAAGACAAGTTATTGTGTAAGTCCTCGAGGCAACCCATGAAATGTTTTATGAGAGGTTCATGTATTTATTTATGTATGCAATGTTTTCAAGATAGTAGCGCCCTAAGTTCAAGAAAAGTTTGCAAATGTTTTATAAAAAGAAAAATTTATTCTAGAAATTCAATGTACGAAAAGTGGGGCGTTACAGTTTGGTATCAGAGCCCACGGATGTGGTTCTGTAGACTCGTAAATTATTTTTAAAATGTTTCCAAAGGAATTGACCACTCGCCACCGTCGCGCCATGCCAACTCCGAGGTAAGTTATTTGAGTTAAAGTTATAATTATACCCATAATAGAATAGCATGAGTTGGGGCATAAGATTCTATCCATAAAGGAAGTCGAACTCTATAGATGATCAAACATAGTGAGCCTTAGGAGCTGTTGATTAACTCTAGTATCTTCTAGAAATGGCAAGAGGAAATCAAAATGTGGTGCCACCAGCCACCGGCATGGATCAGGCTAAGATGATGGGACATTTCCGAAAGATGGATCTGCCAATCTTCACTGGAAAAGAAGGACTGGCACATGTAGACGAGTGGTTCAGGACGATGGAAGACATATTCGAGGTATTGGGTTGTACGAATGAACAGAAGATAACTTGCGGTCAATACCAACTGAGGGAGGATGCTAAGAGGTGGTGGACCACCTATTGGAGGACGAAGCCGGTAGCTGAACGCACGGCCTTGACTTGGGAGAGACTTAAGGAGATTAAGGCGAAAAAATACTATCCTCAGCACTACCGCGAACAACTTGAGAGTGAGTTCTGGAACCTGAATCAAGGAAGCTTGACGGTAGATGACTATGAAAGGGAGTTCACTAGGCTGAGCTACTTCGTGGAGCACTTGGTAGACACGGATAAAAAAAGAGCTAAGAAGTTTAGAAAGGGTTTGAAACCTTCCATCCGACACTTGGTGGCGAGCCACGGAGACCTGCCTTATGCCAAAATCGTAGGTAGAGCCCAACAGATCGAGGCAAGCTTCAAGCTGGAAAGAGAGGCCACTCAGGTCATGGAGGCTCAATCTTCGGGCAGTCACAAAAAGAGGAAGTTTGAACATCCGAAGAAAAAAGAAGAAGGTGGCCAAGCTCTTCAACCACAACCGCTACGGCAAGTGAATGGCATGGATAGGCAGGAATGCAACAATTGTGGCAAGAGGCACCGAAGTGAGTGTCTTTTGGGGCAAAACATATGTTTTCGTTGCAAGAAGCCTGGGCACTTGAGGGTAAATTGTCCAGGAATCGATCAACCGCCACCACCACCACAGCAGAACTTGCCTCCGGCAAGACAAGGGAGGCTTGGAGAAAGAGCTCCCGCGAGGGTCTACACCTTGGCTCATTATGAGGAAGAATTGAAGAGGGAGCCGAAATAATTGTCTTTTTACTATTTTAATTGTTTTTATTTCTAGATTGGGTTTTTTTGAATTAGTACTTTTGTTTGCAAGAGATATTGTTTTTTTTTTTATTTTATTTTCTGCATTGAGTATGGAATTGTGGGATAATTTATTCTTATGGATCGTGGTTATTGTTTAAATGTTCTACGCAAACATACATGTAATGTCCTTATGTTAACTAGATGGCGATCGTCCGAACAACGCAAACCGTGCTAGGACCGGGCTGTGCCACGTCTCAGAAAATTCGTGAGTTCCAGCGGTACAACTATGACTCTCAGAAAACGGTCGGGGCGAACATCCAGGAGATTTTGGATTTATGGAAAAAGGCAAGGAAAATGGAAAGGGACAGAAAGATTGAGAAGGCTGCACTATCCCACTGGGATGGCTGCAAAAAGTTACTACTCGCTGCATTGACGATAGCATGGAGGGTCGATGCCAATAAACTCTATATAGAGCTCCTGATAGAATGTATGAGAGATAGAAACAAAAAAAGGAAGATGTGGTCAACTTTTATGATCTAGTCCTAAAGGTGGGAAACTTGTGGGAAGAAATGGAAATTCCATTAGAGACTGGACTGAAATCCACTGAAGAGGAGCCAACTGAGGAGGAGTTTTGCTCGAACGAAAGTCTTGGAAGTAGTTAGAAGGCTAAGCCATTTATATGTTTGATCAACTTTAGAAATAAGAGCTTTTTCAGAGGACGGAAAATTTTTAAGAATGGTAGATTGTAATGCCCCAAACTCATGTCGTTCATTTCTATGCTTAGTATTATTTTCATAGATATTTATTATGTTTAATTTAATAATTTATGTTGTTTTATTTTAATTTTTGTTGAGCTCAATGGTATTTATTTTTATCAATTTAGTGAGTGTCCTCACTCAATTATAAATTTTAATTACAGAAGAATAAATGGAAATTTATTTAGATGTCCACATCTATTTAATTTTCCTATGTATTAAACAGCAATATTATTAAAATAATTTTTGAATTTTTAATAAGATGGATTAATTGATTAGTATATTATGCAATTAAGGGATAAGACTAATTATTTAAGATATTAGAGCACATAATTTCGGCTCTTTCAGTTCCTAACCGTGTGGAAAAATAAAGAAAGAGTCCTTAAGCTACCCCAATTTCCTTTTGATCAAGCAAGAGAAGAAGTTGTTTCCATTCAAACTCTTAAGAGTTATCTCTCACCCAAGACTCCTTAATTAGCCTAATTTCAACTCCATCAGATGATATATTTCTCCATCAGAAACTTACGTGAAATACCCCATCAGCTCTCTCTTCCCTCATATTGAAACTCACGCAATTTACACAAACTCACCTTTCTTCCCGCATCAAACTCTCGGCCAAACACCATCTCCCCCGGTGAGCCCGAGCAGCAACAGGCGCAAGGAAGCTGAGCCAAGAAGCCAGCGAGCAAACAACCACGGAGACGAGTAGCAGACGTTCGCAAGGTAGCAACCCCTGTTCGAGAGCCACCCTTTCGAGCCTTCCCTGTTATCCTTAGTCCCGAGCACGGTAAACAGATCTATTTCCTCCATGGGCTGATGCTTTGTGTTCTAATAATCAAGAATAATCAAGATATAAAAGATTTATATAAAGTATATGAATTCAAGGATATAGAGAGTTCAAGTTCAATTTTGGATTAAATTGTTTATCAAGTCGTTTTTAAAAGAGTTTAAAATCTGGATGAACGAGTCTCTTACTCTTGCTTAGGGTGGAGGATAGACCATGACTAAGGATCGAGTTTCAATGCTTTTAAATTTTATCGAAAGAGGAGAAATTCCGAGTTGTGTATATGTTATTGTTGTTCCGTGCTCGTGCGTATGTTATGTAAATTGGATGATGGAATTGATGTTATATTTACCATGTTCAGAGTGGTGGAAATCGACATTAGTCGTGTGGTCTAAGTTGCTTTTGATATGCTATGAAGTTCGGAAAAGTATGGTCATGATCACGTGTGAATTTGTCGTTTTTCGTTGTCTGTTCATGGGCTGTTTAGACACCTGAGATCTCGTTGTTTTCTGTTTCTGTGTTCAACATATGAATTGTAGATGGAATTGTTAGCTTTCTATGGGCACTGGAATCACTTGAATATCTATTTTGTGTAAAAAGTTATGGCTGTTTTAAAATCAGTAGACAAGCAGTTTTTTGTAGTTTTGACAGCATGAACGTGTTGATGTTTGGTCTGTTTTTCTGCATTGATTTGTGCTTAACCGAACTTGAGCTTTGTATTAGAATTGTAGCTACTTGAGTTAAGTTTTAGAGGGCTTTGGAATCTTTAAGAAAGGAGTTAAAATGAATTTTATGTGATTTTTAAAAGTCGATTGAGCATGCTGTTTTTAGGAATATTCATATGTTTAATGTGTGATATGTTTAAGGGTGTCAAACATGATTATATGGGAAAATGTTCAACATGAAAGTTGTCGCTCTATATGTTAGCTTTCATTTGGTTCAGGAATAGTATGAAAATATGATATGAGTGGTGAGTGGTACTCGTTTTGGTGAAACCGCGCATGAGTTAATTTTATTTTTCTTGCAGCACCAATATTTCGGACGTTAGCCAGTTTTTGACCATTTGTATGACATTATTTGCTTTCGATTTCTAAATAAAAGTTGTAGTACTATGTCTTAGAATCCATTTAAGACTTGAATCATGCTAATACGATTTGTGTGTTGAAAAATATACATGTTTTAAAAACGCTGAGCATAGCGGATTTTGTCGAGTTCCCGAAATGATTTCGTAATTGAGTTTTACCCTAATTATGCATGATTAGATGACATGTATGAGTTGTATAGTATAGTGTGAGGTCATGATGAACTTTAGATAATTGGAATGGCATCCTTAAGCAAGCTAAGAGTTCAGTTTGTCTAAATATTTTAAGCAATAATATTTTCAAAAAGAATGCAAGCAAGGCGAAGCCAAGCGAGCAAAGTTTTTCCAAACATTATGTATTAGTATAAGTACAAGTAGTGCTATGTTAAGACACTAAGACATGCCTCAATTAATGTAGTTCTACGAGGAGTCGAGCCCTCGAATTTCCAGTCAAGTTCAAAGCCTAAGTCGAGCATTCTACAAAAAGGTGAGGGAAGTTCTACGTTATTTATCCTTTTCGATTATGTATGTTTTGAATAAAGTTAAGTAGTTTGCATAGTACCCACGTTAACATAATGTTCCAATATTCGAGCAAGTCGTTTGTTGTAGTACCAAGGTTCACAGACTATAACTCTAGAGGGTGGCTAGGTGCTAAGGTTAGACGGTGTAAGTGGTTATATGTAACCTTCGTTGGTGCACACTTCAAACGGTTGTCCCCGTCGATAAGACTGTACGGAACCTAATGAAAGGTTGTCTTCCTTCAATCT
This sequence comes from Striga hermonthica, assembly GCA_902706635.1. Lineage (NCBI taxonomy): Eukaryota > Viridiplantae > Streptophyta > Magnoliopsida > Lamiales > Orobanchaceae > Striga > Striga hermonthica. The sequence goes on from CACSLK010027843.1 coordinate 7,391,185, forward strand.
ACTGAAAGGTACTCTCATCAAGCCTAGTTGGCTGTGCCATCTGCGAGAGGTATTGTTCTCCCACCACCATAAAGTGGTATAAAAAGTTTGATGAGGGGTGGGAGTGTGACAAGAATGTAATCACCTGCATGCGAAGACTCTAGTGTTTAGTTATCTAATAGGGTTGTAGAAGCAAGAAAGTCTTTCGACTTGTGGGCAACCGTTTGTCGAAAGCTCATGATTATGTTGAGTATACCAAATGATTTCATTGCATGATAGTTGGTTAGGATGGTAACATTAGAAGGATCCTTCACGGAGTAAGTGGAAATGCTCACCCCTTTTGTTTTCCACACCCAGGTTTTTGGCGAGCTGGCAATGGAGCAATAGCGAGGGTGGTCAAATACTTAAATGTTCATGTTTGTATTTTTTAAATGCTTCCGCTGAGTAAAGATTATGTTATGTAGTAAGTTGAGATTCATGAAAGACAAGTTAATGTGTAAGTCCTCGAGGCAACCCATGAAATGTTTTATGAGAGGTTCATGTATTTATTTATGTATGCAATGTTTTCAAGATAGTAGCGCCCTATATAAGTTCAAGAAAAGTTTGCAAATGTTTTATAAAAGAAAGGTTTATTCTAGAAATTCAATGTACGAAAAGTGGGGCGTTACAAGATCGCTGGGGATCAACTTACTTCGAGAAGCTGTTACTAGACGACGGTGAGCAAGAACAAACAATTGGCGAGGAGGTAGGCCAAGCCGATGGAGGAGGAGATTAATCGACCAGGCGGGTCGAGGTCGAAGGAAGACAGGCAGAGATCGGAGAAGGGTAAGGAGAAGGTGGATATCCAGCCAGGAGGAGAGGTGGAGGAAATTCAAATGGTCGAAGGATATGAGGAGAGAAAATTAGAATCAGGAAGGAATTGGAGAAGCCAATTAGGTCGATATTGATTGGTTTGGTGAGGGAGTTCGCCGATATCTTTGCTTACACGGCAGAAGAGTTGACTGGGATAAGTGCAGAGGTGATCGAGCACCTCTTAAAAATCGACCTCAGTGTGAGGCCGGTGAAACAAAAGAGAAGGCACCATGGGACGAAGATGGATAAAATTATCGAGCAGGAGGTCGAGAAGCTGTTGGGGGCTGGGCATATCAAGGAGAATCGATTCCCAGAATGGCTATCAAATACTGTAATGGTGTCCAAAGCCGAAGGAAAAAAGAGAATGTGCATAGATTTCTGGGACCTGAACAAAGCATGCCCGAAGGATCTGTACCCGCTGCCCCCCCAGGATCGACCAGCTGGTCGATTCAACTACTGGGTGTGAGTTTTTGAGCTTGATGGGTGCCTCCCAGGGATACCATCAAATTCCCTTAGCGATAGAGGACATGAAGAGGGTAAGCTTCGTGATGAGCCGAGGAACTTATTGTTACGTGGTAATGCCATTCGGCTTGAATAATGTGGGTGCTACGTATTAAAGATTGGTGGATAAAATTTTCAAGGAGCAATTGGGGAGGAATATGGAGGTCTATGTGGATGATATGTTGGTGAAGAGTAAAAAGGAGATGGATCATGTGCGGGATTTGAAAGAAACATTCTTGACTTTGAGGAGGTATGGGATGAAGTTGAATCCAGCCAAGTGCTCATTTGGGGTGAAATTGGGGAAATTCTTGGGTTACTTGGTGACCAAGAGAGATATCAAGGTGAATGAGAAAGTACGGGCGGTAATGGAGATGAAATCGCCAGCGAGTGTTAAAGAGGTACAAATCTTGGCTGGTCGAGTAGCGGGGCTGAGTCGTTTTATTGCCAAAATGGCGGAGAAGAGTAGCCCATTATTTAAAACACTGAAGAAGAGCGCGAAGTTTCAGTGGACGGATGAAGCTCAGCGCGCATTAGATGAGTTGCAAGGAGTTCTAGATAACCTTCCTTTGTTGGCTAAGCCGGTACAAGGAGAGGATTTGGTCCAATATATTTATATTGGAGAGAGGGCAGTGAGTTCAGTGCTGTTGAGAGAAGAAGGGGTAGCACAATTTCCTATCTATTATGTGAGTAGGGTGATGCAAGGAGCGGAGATGAGGTACTCGGATATTGAGAGGAGTGCTCTTGCGGTAGTTGTAACTGCTCAAAAATTGAGGCCTTATTTCTTAAATCATAAAGTGAGGCTGAGAACGAATATGCCGCTGGGAGAAACGCTCGGGCGACCTTCAGTGTCTGGTCGATTGGTGAAATGGGCGGTCGAATTGAGTGAGTATTCGATAATATATGAGCCGAGGAGGTGTAACACCCCGACTTTTACCATATCATATCAGAGTACGCGATTTTTCGCAATTTTCTGAAATAAATACTTATTTTGCGAAAACTGATTCGGGATGCTACCGTGAAGAAACTTGATTTTTGAAAACCATTAAAATTTAAACTGGTACATAAAAACAGTCCTAATGTCTTATCCGACTAACGTCGGAGCAAAGTCTGATAATAAGTACTTGAAAGTTTTAGCGGAAACAAAGCGTGGCTAAACATAAATACAATAATCATAAATGTCCTGAACAGCTCGCCCGCTCACTCCTCGTCTCCGACCCTGCGACCTGAAGAACATGAAAGGTGTGGGGGCGTGAGCACTAAAACACTTATGCTCCGCAGAAACTCATACTAATGTAAACATCGTGAATAATAACAATATCATGAGCTAAGCATATATAACTGAACTGAAACTGAAACTGATATCTGATACCGGTTTGATCTCGTGACATAAGTCACGTAACTGATAACTGAA
>CACSLK010027843.1:7395467-7409853 GCA_902706635.1 Striga hermonthica
GGAATAACAAGTGTATTATCCACCAAAGCAAAGCTTAAGTATATAACACCAACAGATGGATCTATGGCGAGAAGCGGAGCAGGATTGGGGGTTGTTCTTGTTTCCCCTAAGGGAGATTATTTGGAGTTTGCAGCCAAGATGGGATTCAGGGTGTCCAATAATGAAGCTGGGTATGAGGCGGTGATCAAAGGTTTGCAATTAGCTATGGCGGGGGCAGCCCAAAAGGTGCAAGTGTATTCTGATTCTCAATTGCTGGTTGGGCAGTTTCAGGAGGGATTCGAAGTTAAGGAGGACAGGATGCAGAAATATGTGGATGAGATGAAGAAGTTGAAAGAGGAGTTTGATTCATTCGAGCTGATACAGATCCCTCGAGGGGAGAATGGTCGAGCAGACTTGTTATCAAAGATTGCTCAAAGTTTGGTGGATTGCAAAAGTAGAAGTGTGACTCTATTGTATCTGGAGAAAAGTGTAGTTGATGCGGAGGTGGTTAAGATCGAGGAGGTTGAGGATGGAAGGGTCCCAATCTTGAGGGAGTTGGAGGAAGGGGCGTTGAAGGTAGTAAGGAGGTTTTTTGAGCATGAAGGTATTCTTTACAAGCAGTCGTATGCCGGACCGCATTTGCGGTGCGTGACTAGAGAGGAGGGTCGATACGTGCTAAGAGAGGTGCACGAGAGATGTTGTAGCGACCGTAGCAAGTCGCGAGCCTTGGTCGCGAAAATTTTGAGGGCAGGGTATTTTTGGTCGACGATGAAGGAGGACGTTAGGGTTATGGTGAAGAAGTGTTTGCAATGCCAGAAGCACGGCCCACTGATTCATCAACCTGCAGAAGCCATGACAAAAATGAGTGACCCTATACCATTCGCGCAGTGGGGAATCGACCTGGTGGGGCCAATGCCGCAGGGGACGGGACAGAGGAAATTCTTGATTGTGGCAGTGGACTATTTTACGAAATGGGTAGAGGCCGAGCCCTTGGCAAAGATCATGGAGAAAAAAGTCATCAATTTCTTCTATAACAATATTTGCTGGAGGTTTGGCCTGCCCAAATTGTTGATATCCGACAATGGAACTCAATTCAATAGCAAGCAGATTCGAGCATTGTGTGAGGATATGAAGATCGAGCAACACTTTGCCTCTGCGCTCATCCACAAGCCAATGACCAAGTCGAGGTGACCAACCGAATTATACTGAATGGGCTGAAAACAAGACTAGAAAAGGCCTCGGGGGCGTGGGTCGACGAGCTAACCTCAGTACTTTGGGCATACCGCACAACCCCGAGGTCGACAACAGGAGAAACCCCTTTCAGTTTAGTCTATGGGGTTGAAGCACTGCTTCCAGTCGAGGTCGAGCTATCATCGCAAAGGTCGAGCACATATGACCCGGAGCAAAATGAAGATCTCATGACGGCGGCTTTAGATACTATTGAGGGTGGAGGTACAAGCAAAGGATGCGAGCAGCTCATGACAATAAGGTGAAAGTCCGCAGATTCCAAATGGGTGACTTGGTTTGGAAGCGCGTGGATGTGCTTAAACACGTGAGGAAGCTGGAACCAAATTGGGAAGGACCATACCTGGTCGAGAAAGTGCATGCAGAAGGAGCATACTCTCTAAAGGATGCAGAAGGATGATCACTTGCCAGGTCATGGAACATAGCTAATTTGAAAAAATATTATGTGTAAAATTTTTTCATTTTTTAAAAAGATTTTGGGAGTTTGAGCAAAGATGTAACTCGTGAATCCTGTTCAGAAGTTAATGTCAGTTATCTTTCGGTATTACTTGCTTTATTGTGCACCTTCTTATGCTCGGAACACTGGTATGATATGGATGACAGGATGTATGATATGGTTTGGTTCGCAAGTCGCTTGTTTAGAACATCCTTTGGGATGGGCAGGCTGGTCGATTACTCACGCCCTCGGGCTGGGTGGCCTCTTGTTTGGAACATTCCTCACGGGTGGGCAAGTGTGAAGACCCAAACCCACCATGACTAAGGCCCTCGGGCTGGGTGGTCACTTGTTAGGAACATCCCTAGGGGTGGGCAGGCTGGTCGATGCTCACGCCCTCGGGCTGGGTGGCCTCCTGTTTAGAACATTCCTCGTGGGTGGGCAAGTGTGAAGACCCAAACCCAACATGACTGAGGCCCTCGGGCTGGGTGGTCGCTTGTTTTGAACATCCCTTGGGGTGGGCAGGCTAGTCGATTACTCACGCCCTCGGGCTGGGTGGCCTCCTGTTTGGAACATTTCTCGCGGGTGGGCAAGTGTGAAGACCCAAACCCACCATGACTAAGGCCCTCGGGCTGGGTGGTCGCTTGTTTGGAACATCCCTTGGGGTGGGCAGCCTGGTCGATTACTCACGCTCTCGGGTTGGGTGGCCTTCTGTTTGGAACAATTCTCGCGGTGGGCAAGTGTGAAGACCCAAACCCACCGTGAATAAGGCCCTCGGGCTGGGTGGTCGCTTGTTTGGAACATCCCTTGGGGTGGGCAGGCGGGTCGAATACTCACGCCCTGGGGCTGGGTGGCCTTCTGTTTGGAACATTCCTCGCGGGTGGGCAAGTGTGATGACCCAAACCCACCATGACTAAGGCCCTCGGCTGGGTGGTCGCTTGTTTGGAACATCCCTTGGGGTGGGCAGGTTGGTCGATTACTCACGCCCTCAGGCTGGGTGGCCACCTGTTTGGAACATTCCTCGCGGGTGGGCAAGTGTGAAGACCCAAACCCACCATGACTAAGGCCCTCGAGCTGGGTGGTCGCTTGTTTGGAACATCCCTTGGGGTGGGCAGGTTGGTCGATTACTCACGCCCTCGGGCTGGGTGGCCTTCAGTTTGGAACATTCCTCGCGGGTAGGCAAGTGTGAAGACCCAAACGCACTATGACTAAGGCCGTGGGGCTGGGTGGTCGCTTGTTTGGAACATCCCTTGGGGTGGGCAGGCTGGTCGATTACTCACACCCTCGGGCTGGGTGGCCTCTTGTTTGGAATATTCTTCGCGGGTGGGCAAGTGTGAAGGCCCAAACCCACCATGACTAAGGCCCTCGGGTTGGGTGGTCGCTAGTTTGGAACATCCCTTGGGGTGGGCAGGGTGGTCGATTACTCACGCCCTCGGGCTGGGTGGCCTCCTATTTGGAACATTCCTTGCGGGTGGGCAAGTGTGAAGACCAAACCCTCCATGACTAAGGCCCTCGTGCTGGGTGGTCGCTTGTTTGGAACATCCCTTGGGGTGGGCAGGTTGGTCGATTACTCACGCCCTCGGGCTGGATGGCCTCCTGTTTGTAACATTCCTCGCGAGTGGGCAAGTGTGAAGACCAAATCTATCACGACCGAGATCCTAGGACCACGTGGAGGGACATGAGGATGAGTCGCAAGTGAAGCCAATGGAGCTACAAGTAAACTTCCGAGCCCAGGAGATGAGTACAAAGGCATAAGTATGAAAAAAAAAAATCCAACAAGGCATAAAACCCATCATGTTTAAGGCCATGAGGCTGGATGGTCGCATGCTTCGATCACCTCTAAAGGTGGGCATGTGTTCAAAATTTAAAACCCATCATGTTTAAGGCCATGAGGCTGGATGGTCGCATGCTTCGACCACCTCTGAAGGTGGGCATGTGTTAATAATTTTAAACCCATCATGTTTAAGGCCATGAGGCTGGATGGTCGCATGTTTCGACCACCTATGAAGGTGGGCATGTGTTCAAAATTTAAAACCCATCATGTTTAAGGCCATGAGGCTGGATGGTCGCATGCTTCGATCACCTCTGAAGGTGGCATGTGTTCAAAATTTAAAACCCATCATGTTTAAGGCCATGAGACTGGATGGTCGCATGCTTCAACCACCTCTGAAGATGGGCATGTGTTCAAAATTCAAAACCCATCATGTTTAAGACCATGAGGCTGGATGGTCGCATGCTTCGACCACCTCTGAAGGTGCACATGTTTTCAAAATTTAAAACCCACCATGTTTAAGGCCATGAGGCTAGATGGTCGCATGCTTCGACCACCTCTGAAGGTGGGCATGTGTTAAAAATTTAAAACCCATCATGTTTAAGGCCATGAGGCCAGATGGTCGCATGCTTCGACCACCTCTGAAGGTGGGCATGTGTTCAAAATTCAAAACCCATCATGTTTAAGGCCATGAGGCTGGATGGTTGCATGCTTCGGCCACCTCTGAAGGTGGGCATGTGTTCAACATTTAAAACCCATCATGTTTGAGGCAATGAGACTGGATGGTCGTATATGTGTGGTAATTAAAATGGCGGTTATACAAATTCTGTTAAATCTATGGTTCAAAATTGGAAGAGGATGAAGGTTAAATAGTAGCACATGGATAGTCACAAGTTAAAATATGGAAGGTGTGTTGATCACATATTGAAATTCATTCCAATTACCCCATTGAAGAGTTATGCAGATGTACCAAGTCAGATCATCACAAGAATTATCGAAGACAGAAGCAAAATCGAACAAAACATTTCCATTTCGACAAGATTACTAAAGTTCATCAAAATACAAAGCTGAAACCTAGGAGGAATAAAATACAATATAAGCTAATCTAGGGAGGCGGAGCAGTAGTGCTGGAAGAGGCGTGCGGCTCGAGCGGCTAATTGGTCCTAGAGATCGAATCGCAGGCTTCATTAACAGGACGTTGTCGAATAGACTCAGCCAGTGCTATTAACATGGGAGCTGGAGGGGTCATACCAGCGGGCTAAGTGAAAGTCTTCCTTAAAATATCAGATCGAGCCAGAGTTCCCTCGAGCAGCCCCGACCACCACTCGTGCTCGAGTGGTAGGCTAGGATCACCGCGGAAGCCATGAGGTACTTTGGGTAAGGCGTCCCAGATAACTCCCGGGTCGAGTTGTTCGAAACCGTCCTCGGCGATCTGCTCGTCGGACTTCTGCAGGGCAAACTGAAAACAGTCCACCCCAAAGTCTTGAACCTCCTTATTGCGGTGACTACACGAAGTCAGCCACCGTTTGCCCACGATACTCTTGGAGAAAGAGCTGCCCAGTTGTGGTAGCCCACATCATTTGCCGAGCTCGAAGAGCAGCAGCATCAGCTAGCATTTGAGTTGGTGCGCGTGCGCAGCCCTTTCCTTGGCCAGGGTGGCCTCCAGCTCAGCTCGAGCAGCCTCCACTTATGCTCGAGCAGCCTCCGCTTGTGCTCAGGCAGCCCGCTCCTACTCGAGCGGCGCCTCTCTTTCCTTCAAGGCAGCCTCCTTCTCTGCCACTGCCACCTCCTTCACCGCAAGAACGGCTTCTTTTTCCGCGAGAGCTTTGTCCTTCTTAACGAGCTCTTCATCAAGAGACTTAACCTTGACTTCGAACTCGGCCTACTGCTCAGTTTGCGTCTCGCGGAGCTTAGCATTATGCTGCAAGAGGGTGGCGTTCTTGTCGCACACAGAACGGACAATGCCCTCGAGCAGCTTAAAAACTTTTCAGAGTTGTCTCGAGCTTTCTTGGCCAAGGGTAAAAATTGGACCAAGCCATATAACCACAGAGAACGTAGAGGTTCAATAGATATGTGACGAGGGAAAATGATAGAAGAAGATTGGAGCAAGCTTAGGATGAAAAATACCTGAGCAAGCCACTGTACGAGCTGGTCCCCAACCTCGGGCAGAGTGGCACCGGTGCCCTTGAGGTCGTCCTCGAGGAGTACGCCCTCGAGACGGTCGACCACTTCATTCAATGGGGCCGCTAGCAGAGATGAGGGTTTGGGACCCAAGGGATCAAGAGGGTAATGGATGGTGTGCACGTGCTTCCAAACTGTTTCCAGTTGGTCGGTGCGAGGACGTTTTCCTAGGGCCATGTCACGCCCTGGATGGTCTTTGCCGCTGGACTCGACCATGGCCTTGGTCGAATCAGCGGCATATGGGGTTTTGGATGGTTGTTCGAGGCCAGGTTTTTTTTTTTGTGTTTTGCTTGAGGCAGTAGGCTCGGAGGACTTGTCAGTTTTTTTGGTGGGAAACAGTGGTTTGGCTGCTGGTTTTTTGTGAGGAGATAAGATGTTAACAGTTTTGGAGCTGGTCGAGGATGGGATGTTAGCAGCTTTGGAGCCGGTCGAGGTTTTGGTTCCAGTTTTATCAGGGGCGTTGGGAGTTTTGGTGCTAGTATTTTCAGTGGGAGGTCGAACACTGGTCTTGGATGGAAGGGGTGGAGTTTGTCGTTCTTGTTGACGCTGTTGGTGTTGTTGCTTTTGCGGTTGTGGTTTTTTTTGTTGTTTTTGTTGTTGTTTTTGTGGCTGTGGTTGATCTTGTGGCTGGGGCGGTGGTTGTTGTTGTGGTTGTGGTTCCGGATGAGAGGGTGTGGTCGAGCCCTCGACCTGATGGACGTGGTCGCCGGTCGATCCAGAGGTGGACCCGGGACCAGATTTATTCTTTAGAGGAGTCTTCCTCAGAGGAATATTAAAGATGGGCACCTCTGTAGAAAATCACAAGAAAAATTAAAGCCAACAAAACACACTTGAACAAGAAATGAAGAAATACATAAACACTTGAGCAAACTAATCAAAAATTACCTGGATCATTCTTAATCCTAATCAGATTAAGAACTTTATCGGTGGGAGGAGAGAAGACCTTGTGGGTGAGCAAACCACAGTAATGGAGAAGGTTTTCATTTTTAAGGATAGGGATGGACGCAACGGGTTTGGAATTCTAAACATGAATCCGCTGGTAGAAAAGAGGGTTAGAAGAAGGGTTCATCTTGTCCACACTCTCTTGGGGAAGTTCCTTAAACCAAGGAGATGGGGCCCAAGGAAAAGGAGTATCGGGCTCGACATAGGCAAAGGTATCAGCCCATTTGGGGATGTTGGAGGGGATGTCTGAGATAAAGTGGGTGTTATTACGGCTTTTCAGGTAAAGGCCACGGGCCTGTTTTGAAGGGGCGTAACAGTAATAAAAGAAGGCTATGTCGAATTGACCTAACCGAACATGATAAAATTATGAAGGTGGTCATGAAGCGAATGGTGTTAGGAGGAAGCTGGTTTAAGGGGAGCCCGAACCACTAGCAGATGTGGAGTAGATCGGGGCTGAGAGAAAAGCGGATGTCAAGGTCGAATTGGATTTTAAAGAAGGTGTAGCAGTTGGAAGGAGGGCAATCATAGGTATCGGAAGGAGAAGGACGATAGAAGCCCCAACCAGAAGGAAGACCAACTTTGTCGCCCTCTAACCAGTTGATTGAATGAGAGGCAAAGGAAGTAGATTTGGAGGCTTTGGATGAGGATTTCTTGGGGGGGGGGAGAAGTGGAGGCGTTAAGCTGAGAAGAAGAAGGAGGAATGGTCGAAGATGTAGGGAAGGTAGGTTGAGAAGAGGTGACCTCGTCCTCCTCTGGCTCATCTAACGAGCCAAAGGCAAGTCGACGATGGCGGAGGGAAATGTTATCCATGGTATCCCCGGAGTTAGGAGAAGAAACGCGGGCTGTGAAAACGATAGTTGAAACAGTATCGCCGAAACGAAGGATATAGAGAGAAACAGCTTCGAGTGCAGAGGGCAATATTTGAACCGAATCAGAGGAGGTGGTCGAAGTAGCAGAATCTGAAAAAACAAAAAAGAACAATATCAAAAAGGGGAATTTCGACGAAAAGAAAAGGGGAGAGAAGAAGGTTTTCAAATCTAGGGTTTTCTGGGAGAAAGCGATTCCAAAAAATCGAAAGGGTAGAGAACAAGAAGTTCAAAAAATTGCAGAGGAAAAGCAAAATTCACAACGATCAACAAACAAATCACAATATTCAGAGTACAAATCCAGGACAAAACGCATAAATCCAGAAAATTCAACAAGTAAATTCGGGAGACCCAACACGAAAAAATTCAAAGAGCAGTTTGAAATGCAGGAAATGTAAATTCAAGCGAGGAACAACTTACTCATAGTTGCAGATGAATAAATCGAGGAAGCCGGAAGAGTGCAAGAGAAATCGCCGAGAAAGAAAACAAGGGTTACAGGAAAGCTCAGAGTACAAAGAGTTTGAACGCTATGTGTTGAATTTATACCTATAAGATTTGAAGAGTTAAGAGATAAGGGCCGTCGGATTAAAGCAAAATCTCGCGATGGGGGATATCCAATTAACATGGGATTCAAAAGGGGCACGTTATGCGAAGAGGTGTAATAATTAAAGCAACTGACAAAAGGGACAGATGTGACGCGTGGCAGGAAAGCAGGCGCAGCAGAAAGGACTTGTGACAGACAACCTTATTGCTGGCAATTAAAGAAGATTTAATTGAAAAAGTGAGCGGGAAACTCATCGGGTGGTCGATATCTGACATCATGCCATCCAGGAGAGCGGCGAGCACAAATTCACTCTTAGATCGAGTCATCCAGACTCGACCAGAGTGGGGAGGGACTAGATGATATAGGATATTATACCCACAAGGCTAAACCGGTCTGCTGAACTGGTCGAAGAGGCCATACCGTGAAGAAACCAAGCCGAATGGCGGGAAAATCGACCAGCCAACTAGTCGACCACACAAGTAGTCGACCAATCCATCATTCGACCAGTAAAATGATCGAGCAGTTTAGTCGACCTCAACAGGTCGACCACTCCACGGACTTAGCACTCCATAAATCAGCTTAGTCACAGGCGCGTGTAAGAGCCTCTAACAGAATTTCAGAAGAATATTCACTCCATGTGCAGAAGGACACGTGTCGAGAACACATTAGTTGATAATGACAACCACCTCTGACAGCTCCCAACGTCCCGTACCACCTCTGACATGCACGCGGTGTGTCAGAGTACAGACGGGCTGCTTGAGCAGCCAGCTCACCTAATCCGGGCAGCCTTAGGTCAGGTATCTCACTCCTATATAAAGGGGGGTGAGCCTTTCTTCCTTGACAAGATTTTTTCCATTATTCAACTCCAGTATACTCATACACATACTGACTGAAGTATCGGAGGCTCTTCACCGGACACAACCCCCGGTGTGAGAGTTATTTGCAAGTTTCCGACGTTCTACCGGCGAAGGCGAGGTTCAATCCATCCTAAGCCGGTTCAGGACGCTCACACTTGCATTATGTGCTTTCTTAATTTTTTTTTTCTATTTTTCTTCAGATTCTGCGAATTCAAGTGAGAATAATCGTTACAGCGGCGAGTATTTGTCTTCTCCTTCCTCCTCTCCGACCGCGAGCTTGTCGAACGATTCCGTCCAAGAAATCCTCCAACCCGAACCCCTTAGCATCATTCGGCCCATGGGCATTAGCGATAGTCCTATGGCCACTTTTTTCTCTCCCTTCTCCTATTTGGACGACCAGCCTGAGGAGGAGGTCACTAGTCGCCCCCCTTCTCCACCTACCGAGAGTCTTGTAGAATTATTGGTCAAGATGACGAGATCGAGAACGATCTGGAAGATTTTATCTCTTTTTCCTCCCGTGATCCGACGGATTTCATTCCCCTGTCCTCTCGCATGCCCTCTTCTTCGACCACTCCCTCCAAAAAATCCAAGTCGCCCTATCTTAACAGTACCAACTGGCTCGACCTTGACCTAGTTGGTCATCCTGGGGCCGCCTACACTCCTAATGATGACAACACTTATGATAATCCTTCGTCTGACTCTTACACCTTCTTCCGTACCCAGTTTGACCTAGGCTTACGCTTCCCCATTTGTCAGTCTTTGCTCGACTTGTGCGGCTTGTAGGGTTTAGCTTTGAATCAACTTCCCCCTAATGCTTTTAGAATTTTGACGACCTTCATCATCCTGTCTATCGTTCGCATAGGTCAAGTAGATTTAGAATTTTTCGTGTACTATTACCTGGCCTCAAAACAAGCTGACAGCCTGTATTTGAAAAGTCAGAATAACGCCCACTTCATTGTCGATCGACCATCCAACATACCAAAATGGAAGGACCAATTTGTATATATAACCCCCAAACAACCTTACCCTTGGGCGTCCACTCTGTGGCTTAAGGAGGTGCCTATTAAGCGTGCCACTCCTCCTTCGAACCAATTTTCGACCGCCGTGTCGTTCTCTGAATTCCAACCCTGTTGCTACTGCTTCCCTGCTTAAGGATAAAAACCTCCTCCACTATTGCGGCATACTTACACATAAGTCCTATTCTGCTCCTCTCCCTGAGACCATAATTAGGTTACGCATCGACCAGGATCTAGCTAACCTTGTTATAAAAGATCGAGCAGGTACTTGAGTCGATAATATTATCTCCTTGAGACTTTAATACCATCCTCGCTTTTGTGGTGTCTATCATCGTCGACCAATCCCTTATTAACTTTTTGCTATACTCATGCAGAAAAATTTTTGCACAAGCCATTCCTCAAAAGGTTTGCGGATAAGAGGTCCACCAGCAAGGATACCTCGACGACGTTTGAGAAGGCTAAAGGGTCGTCCTAGACCAAGGATGCTCCCTTTAGGCCTGACAAATATGGGTGGAATCCCATTTCGATTAAACAGAGGGTCCCTTCTTCACCACCCAAACATGTCGACCATCCTGCGAGCCATTCGACCAAGGATTTTGATGCGTCCAGAAAGCAGCCTCACTCGGTGGTGGTCGGTTCTCAGTCTGCCAACCCAACATCTGACCATCCCAAATATCCCTTTGTCCTCTACTGTTGCCGCTGCCTCGTCGACTGTCACCACTCAGTCGACTTCTGCTGCCGCCTTTGTCTCCTCGACCGCCGCTGCACAATCGACTGTCGTGTCTCTGTCGAGCACCCTGCTCTCTCCAAGTAGTCTAGTTTTTTTAGGATGTATTCTTGTATTTCACTGTTGTAGCTTTCGGACATGATTAATGCAAATTTGGCGTTCTTTTCTCATGGTATTGGTTTTTCTTTGTTATATGTATGAGCTTCTTTACTTTCGTCTTTTGCATTTCGCCCTGGGTTTTTGAGAACTCGTCTCTTACCAGGATAATATGGTCGATCTCGAGAGTATGCAAACTCTTGCTCTATCCAAACTTAAATGAGTTTAAGTAAACAACATAAAGGACCCATCCGATAACTAGTTGTGATATCTCGTTTCTCTTAAAAACATGAACGTATTCTAGTGTCTACCAAATCGCTTTAAGTGGCTTGTGACTACGCTCGATCCGTGTGTGCTAAACTTCATTGTTGCTCCTCATGTAATTGGATCTTTGAATTGGATATTAAACTTCCTCCCTTTAACTGATGCGGGTTTCAATTTTCTCCTTCTTCTGCCCTTGTCTTCTTCTTCGGTTGTTTCGACCACCTGCCCACCCCAAGGAATGTTCCAAACAAGCGACCCTTCGCCCACCCCTATTGCGGGATGTTCCAAATGAGGGACTTTGGTCTTGATACTTGCCCACCCCAAGGGATGTTCCAAAAATGGTGGTCGTCCTACCCAGAGATGTGGACTTTTTCGACCACCTGCCCACTCTAAGGAATGTTCCAAACAAGCGGCCCTTCCGCCACCCCTATCACGGGATGTTCCAAACGAGGGACTTTGGTCTTGACACTTGCCCACCCCAAGGAATGTTACAAACATGGTAGTCGTCAAGCCTGGAGGCGTGGACTTTTTCGACCACCTGCCCACCCCAAGGAATGATCCAAAAACGCGACCCTTCGCCTACCCCTATCGCGGGATGTTCCAAACAAGGGACTTTGGTCTTTACACTTCTCCACCCCAAGGGATGTTCCAAACATGGTGGTCGTCTAACCCGAATACGGGGACTTTTCGACCATCTGCCCACGCCCAGGAGTATTCCAAACAAGCAACCCTTCGCCCCACCCCTATCACGGGATGTTCCAAACGAGGGACTTTGGTCTTGGCACTTGCCCACCCCAAGGGATGTTCCAAACATGGTGGTCGTCCAGCCCAGAGACGTGGACTTTTTGGACCACCTGCCCACCCCTAGGAGTATTCCAAACAAGCGACTCTTCGCCCACCCCTATCCCGAGATGTTCAAAACGAGGAGCTTTGGTCTTGACACTTGCCTACCTCAAGGGATGTTCTAAACATGGGGGTCGTCTAGCCCGGAAGGATGGACTTTTCAACCATCTGCCTACCCCAAAGAATGTTCCAAACAAGCGACCCTTTGCTCGCCCCTATCACGGGATGTTCCAAACGAGGGACTTTGTTCTTGACACTTGCCCACGCCAAGGGATGTTCGAAACATGGTGGTCGTCCTGCCCGGAGGCGTGGACTTTTTTTACCACTTCTCCACCCAAAGGAATTTTCCAAACAAGTGACCCTTCGCCCACCCCTATCACGGGATGTTCCAAACGAGGGGCTTTGGTCTTGACACTTGCCTACCCCAAGGGATGTTCCAAACATGGGGGTCGTGTAGCCCGGAAGGATGGACTTTTTTAACCACCTGCCCACCCCAAGGAGTGTTCCAAACAAGTGACCCTTCACCCACCCCTATCACGGGATGATCCAAATGAGGGACTTTGGTCTTCTTCCTCGATCTATATTGTACCAAGGTTATATCCACGCGTCCCCATGCATAATACAAGAAATTCCAAAGATAGCATATAAGCGAATTTTTCATACCATAAAAGTAAGACCCATGAAACCATATAAGAAATCGGGAAGTTAGGTTAATACTTCTAAGTAAACGATATCCATATCTCGAATAAACCAAATTGAACTTTTTAAACGGATCATATAAGAAAGTTATGCAAACCATAAAAGGATCCATTAAGAAATATAAGAACACCATAGAAACAGAAATGAGCGATTCTGATAATCCTTAGGAAAATTGCAATTCTGCATTACATCAATTTAATTTTTCGACCAAAAAAGAAAAAAAAATTAAACATAATATTTCTTGAGATTTGGCAACATTCCATGACCTGGCCAATGATCTTCCCTCGGTATCCTTCAAGGAGTATGCTCTTCCAGCATGAACCTTCTCGACCAGATATGGTCCCTCCCAGTTGGGCTCCAGTTTATCAACGTGTTTAAGCACATCGACCCTCTTCCAGACCATATCGCCCACTTGGAATCTGCGGATCTTCGATTTCCTATCATGGGCCGCTCCCATTCTCTGTTTATATGCCTCGACTCTGGTCGAGGCTTGCTCTTGAAGTTCCTCGATTGTATTAAGGGCAGCCAGCATGAGCTCCTCATTCTGCCCTTGTTCATAGTGCTCGACCGTTGGGATTGCATCTCCACTTCGACTGGCAGGAATGCTTCCATTCCTTAGACCAGGCTAAACGGCGTTCTCCCGTGGTCGACCTCGGGGTGAACCTATATGCCCAAAGTACTGATGTCAACTCATCGACCCACGCCCCCAAGTCTTTCTCCAATCTTGTCTTCAACCCATTCAAAATTTTCCTGTTGGTCACCTTCACCTGCCCATTGGCTTGTGGGTGGGCCACAGAGGCAAAGTGCTGCACGATCCTCATATCCTCACACCAAGTCGTGATCTGTTTGCCATTGAATTGTGTTCCGTTATCGAATATTAGGACCTTCGGGACACCGAACCTGCAACAAATGTTGTTGTATAAGAATTGAATTACTTTATCCTCTGTAATTTTTGCTAAAGGCTCGGCCTCCACCCATTTCGTGAAAAAATCGACCGCCACGATCAAGAATTTCCGCTGCCCAGTGGCCTGCGGCATTGGTCCTACCAGATCGATTCCCCAATGCGCAAACGGGATAGGGGCACTCATCGTGGTCATCATATCTGCAGGCTGGTGGATAAGTAAGAAATGCTTCTGACATTGTAAGCATTTCTTCGCCATCTCTTTAGCATCAACTTTCATTGTCGGCCAGAAATATCCCGCCTTCAGTATCTTGGCGACCATCGCCCGCCTTACTGTGGTCACTACGGAATCCTTCGTGCACCTCCTTCAGGACATACCTACCTTCTTCCTTAGTCACACACCTCAAGTGTGGCCCAGCATATGATCTCTCATAAAGAATTCTCTGTGCTCGAAGAATCTCCTCAACCCCTTTACTACCCCTTCTCGCAGCTCTCTCAAGATTGAGGATCGCCCGTCTTCCACTTCCTTGATCTCTACTACCTCTACCTCGACCATACTTTTCTCCATATGAAGCAGGGCTACGCTTCGGCTTTTGCAATCTACCAAACTCTAGACAATTTTTTACAGTAGATCTGATCGACCATTCTCTCCTCGCGGTATTTGCACTAGCTCGAAAGATGAAACTCTTCCTGCAACTTCTTCGTCTCATCCCGTAGCGCTGCAACCTCTCCTCCTTCACCTCGAAACTCTCCTGGAATTGCCCTACTACCAACTGGGAATCTGAATGGACTTGTATCTTTCGAGTGCCCCCAGCTATAGCCAACTGCAAACCTTTAACCACCGCCTCATACTCTGCCTCATTGTTCGAAACTCGGAATCCCATTTTTGCAGCAAACTCCAGGTAATCTCCTTTGGGCGAGACAATGACAATGCTTAGCCCAGCCCCATTTCTCGACACAGTCCCGTCCGCAAACAGTTGCCACACCTCTTCTGATTCCTCCTCTGACTTAGGTAAATATAT
>CACSLK010027843.1:7409916-7444988 GCA_902706635.1 Striga hermonthica
TGGGTTCACATGAAAATGGTTTTCAATGAAAGAAATGAGAATACATCACATCCATTCATTCTGATCATCCAATGGACAAAAAAAATCAATATTTTAACATTCAAATAAGGGCACTACAGACATTTAACCACCACACAATCAACACACCACAATCCACATCCGTGACCCGTCTCTCTCTTGTCTCTCTCTCTCTCTCCTCTCTCTCTCTCTTTCATTCACAAATCACACACTCCAGCCTGTCGACCTCTCTAGCGCCACCCACAGTCTTCGTCCACGGCCTCCAAAAGCGACCATCGTTTCGCTAGCCACCACCGTCCACGGCTGTCTGAACGGTAATTCGATGGACGAAATGTCGACACCACCGTGGACTCATGTGTCGATGCTGCCGCCTCCTGCATCTAGTTCAGCGATCTAAATCGACAGCGACCGCCCATTCCTTCTCCCTCCTCGGCTTGGCATACTCGATGTCGAGCTGCGAGTACATGGAATTGAACTCGTCGATGGCCATGAAGCACGCGCCGACGTCCATCTCCACCCTCCCCGATGCCCGCGTCCGCCGAGATCCTGATTGAGCCGTCCGCTGGGGCTCATAAGAGGAAATAGTCAGCTACCAGATTCGAACAATTAGGGATTAGGCGTGGGTGAATTTATTTTTATTTTTTTTTTTTTTTTTTTGCAAAATTGGGGATGGGCTACATTTTGTAAATTAGATAAGTACAAAGGACTTATCTACAAAATAATAAAATTACTTGTGTATGTATGTATATTGTATACTTACCTTTCTTATTAGTGCAGAGGATGCTGGTACATATTGGTCAGGTGTGCTAGGCTTATCATCATTTGTTTAACTTTTGTCATGTAAAGGATGTTTATTCACTTTTCCTTTTGTTTTGATTGCGAACTTGCAAAAAACACAGTAAAAATGGTGACTACAAGGAAATAAAAGTGTTTCAGCAGGGGAGACTTATGAGGTGTGTTTTCTGTTATTAAAATCATTGAGTAAATCCGCAATTTATAATAATGTTCGTAGCTTCGTGTCTACTATCTATTTTTCTCGCTTGATATTTTAAAAATGGTACCATACACCTGCATTCAGAATCTTATATGTTTTGGTCACTATGAACAAGAGTGGTAAAAGTATTAATTTAAAACGTATAAATGTTTGTACCGAAAAAGTAATGCATAAATGTCATCTTGACTTACCAATTGAAACAAACTTAAGATCAAATATTTTAAAGATTTGTTTTAATTTCTTTTATTAGACTTAAATATCGTAAACAACATGCCACACTTTATAAAACACCGTGTTACACTTTATATAACATCACGTTGCACTTTATAAATGATCATGTTGCACTTTATAATACAACACGTTACACTTTCTAAAACAACATATTTTAAATAACCGATGAACTATATATTATCGCACTTTATAGATCAGAATATTGCACTTTACAAAACAACATGTGCACCGTATAAAATAACATCTTTTAAATAACCGATCAAACTATATATAGCACTTTATATAGCATGATATTGCACTTTATAAAACAACATGTTGCACCTTATAAAACAACATGTTTTAAATAACCGATCGAACTATATAAAAAATATTTATTTTTATAGTTTATCTATATATATTATTATTTATTTTCATCAAACAACAATATAAACTATTAACTAACAAAAATACTAATACAAATATTTTATTACATATAAAAATAATTGCATTTCGAATGCGCATTAGTGTTAGACCGATTGCACGTTAATGTATTCAAGAGTGCACTTTAACGTTAGACGGATTGCACTATATCAACCGAACCCGACTGACTTTGGTTTTTTGTATTCGAATTTATGTTGGATCGATTATATGTGTTTACCTTTAAAATTTTAGTTATTTCGGTTCGATTTTATTTTTAGTTTAAATAACAAAAATAACCGGACAGCCCGAACCATATAAACAATACTATTTTTTTATATTTTTTATAAAACTATTATTTTTTCAATTGAATTAAATAAAATATTAGATAAAAAATATTAATGTGCAATTTACATACCATTAACGTGCAATTTACATGGCATTAATGTGCAATTTACCATAATGTTGGATGAATTGTACCTTAATAACTGTTATATTGTACAATATTTTTCGTTCACATATACAATTTTTTTTGGTTAAACAATAATATAAAATATGAATTAAAAAACAACATTAAATACAAATCATGTTTTAATATAAAAATTACTTATCCATATTGTGGCTTTATTAAATTTTTAATAATTTTGTATAAATATTTTGCAAATTACTTATTGCATTTGTGCGTTAATTAAAATTTTAATACATTACAAAATTGACCTAAGAACTAAATTGCAAAGTAGTTATATTTTTGTAATTTGCATACAAGTCCCTGGTAGATATCCAATTCTCAAAAGTAAGCCCCTCATCCCCTCAAATTCATCCTTCTCGTTCAGCCCATTCTTTCGGCAGTATTCAGGCCGCGACCGTCGGTTACAACACTGAATTGATCCCGGTGGCCACCGGCGAGGCCTGAAACATAGCCCGTCGCCAATTTGACCAGAATTAGCAATTAGGTAAATCTGCAATTTTGGGTTTCTTAAGCCGATGTCGCCGTTGAGGAGATGACACGAACTCGTATCATACCATAAACGTCGGCCGAAGCCCGTTTTGAGTTCGTCGGAGAAGAAAGGCCGACGATAACCATTTCTAAAAAAATAAGCTGAAACGACTGGGATAAATCGAGATAGATAGGATGGCGCGAGAGAGTGATGATGGCGGTGAAGAAGGAGGCGATTGCGGCGTCGCCGGAGGCGGTCGGCGGCGGGTGTCGGGGCGGTGACCGCGTGCTTGTGAGAATGTGCGTCTTGTGTGAGAGGTTCTATGTGAGGAATGAGCGTGAGAGATAATTCTGATTTGGGTGGGATTGGGTGGGACCCACTGTATTGGAGTCTGAGTTTTATTTTTTGTGTATTGACCCTTTTACCCTTACTCAAAGGTCAAATGTAATTATTTGACCATGATTTGTATTTTTAATCACAAAAATGCCATTACATATTTGACTACAATTAATAAAATTTGACTTGATCCTCACCATTGGTATGATATATCCAATAGTCCAAATTCATTCTTATTTCTTTCACTATTTACCATTTTTATGATCCTAACCCTATATATATATATATAGAGAGAGAATTTTTCACATTATTGACATGATGTAACTCGTGGAAAAGAACTTGGTTCTTTGTGTTTGACCATTTATAATGTATTAAAAAATTGTGAAATAAAATTATTCAAATTAATTTTTTTTTATTAAAATATATTTTCTATATTTTACTTTTTCCATGTAACAAATATAGACTTTCATTTTTTTTTGACATGGTTGGAAATATATATGAACAAAATCATATGATAAGTAGTGAAGAACTCAACATTTGTTAAATTTAAAATGTAATAATAAATATTACCATTTTATTTTATTGGTCACATCTGTCATAGTTTTTGAATTTGTTGCCATTTAAAGTAGATACAATTCGTTGACTTTTAAAAAAAATAATGTCGGTTAAAGCATTTGTTTATTTTATTTTTGTAGTATATTTGTTGGATGTTTTTATGGTCACAAATTCTGGAAATTAGTTTTGAATTTGTCATGTTTATTTTCCTCAAACAATTTGTTCATCATACACCATCAATTTTACCCATTATTGGAAAGGAAAAAAATTTAGCTGACCTATTAGAAATTGTCTTCTATTAATATTTTTCTAATTAAAATATTGATATGTCGATTGTGCAATAAAATTTTATTTATACATTGATCCACTTAATACGGATCAAACTTTATTTATAAAGTAAGTTGGTGTTTTCTTGTTATTTCTATTTACTACTTAAAATAGTTATTAGCCTCTTTATATATTTATAGATAATTAGTTATAGATAGATATAACAAAATCATTAATGATGTATTTGTTTGTCTAAACATAAGGATATTCTCGTATATAATAATATGATGTTATGAAATTATACATAGAAGATAACTAATGATTATTTTATTGTGATTAATTTATACCAATTACTATATAATTGCTATAAACATTTTAATTATACTTGTACTATTAAACCATACTCGAGCATATACAATTGGTTATCAATAATTAAGAAATAATTATAAGCATTTGGTTATTTGTAATGATTTTTCGTAAAATCATAAATGATTTTCTGAAAAACTACAAATGCGTATTGTTTAAGATCATATTGTCAAATATATTATTTTCTATTTAAAGCAGAACTAAATTCAATAATGAAATCATATTTTTTGAAGACCAAATCCTCTAAGCAATAACGATATTATATTATTATTGTATAAAATAAAACAATTAAAATATCTACTATGACTATTCTATTGTAAGTAACAACTACGTAGCCCATGCGATGCACGAGATAAAAATATTAAATGAGTTATTTTCATAGAGTTTGTCCTTAAAATAGTTCGTGCGACGGGATACATATATTAAATGAGTAATTTTCATATGGCTTATTCGTTAAGGAATAAAAAATAATAGAGTTTTTTTTTTTTTTTTTCAAACGATAGAAATCTCATAAATAAGAATAACCAAATACAAAGTTCAAGATTACAATCCTAAGAACACGGGAACCAAAAAACACCAAACAACACAATAAGCCGGGGAATGAGAGAACCACACCAACGGTGGCCTAGAGCCCAACTAAACCACAAGACCAGACTAACCAAATTAAACTACACACAAGGAGCAAGGCAGTCACGAGACCGAGCCCTTGCTACCTAAACCAAGAAAAAACAGAAAAAAAAAAAAAGAAAACAACAAGAAACAAAACAAAGACTTAAGAGCAAGGCCTAGCCATTCTACTTTTCTTGAAGGATATCAAGTCCTGGTAAGCTGCTTTGACAATGGATTCAGCCGACCTTCTGATCTTCCCAAACAGCCACAAGTTACGGGTTTTCCAGAGCCACCAGAGTATGTAGGTTGATAATTGAATCCTTGCATCTGATGTCTCTGACTTGTCCAATTGGCAAATTGACCACCACCAGATTTGAAAGTTGCTTCTTCTTGGTGCCCTTCCCATTGCACAGGAGAAATTTTCCAGACTAGCTTGGCAAGAGGGCAGTGGAAGAACAAATGCTCAACAGTCTCATTTTCATATCTTTGACTTGGAGATTCCCGGTCTTCTGTCTTAACCCTGACCCTATTCAGAGAGACTCTTCCTTCACCACATGAGCTCAAATTCCATCAACTTCAAACCCTCTAGCTATCAAATTCTTATTCACAGGGAGGCTGCCATTACAATATTTCCAAATAAAATGCTTTAGATTGCCCATTACCTGCAGTTTCCAGCTCCTGGTTCTGACTTTGGTGTCCCTGGCCATGTCCCCACTTCCTTGAGCTTGCCCACTTTTGAGGAATTTTTCTTTAATGAGATGCGCATAGGTTGATTGCGCGGAGAACATGCCTTTTCTGTGGAGCTTCCAAGTCCATCTATCACCAAGATTTGGATTGAGGGATTTTGTTTTCAGAATATGATAACATATGTGTGAGGGAAAAGTCCTCTTGAGCTTGCTAACATACCAGTGCCAGCCATTTGAGGTGAGAAGATCTTTCACTAATACAGTATTCCTATCAATTCCTGGCAACAGATCCACAGGCTTCCCAATAAAAGTGGCAACTAATGTTGATCCCAGATTCTAGTACTAGTGCCATTTTTGATTTCAATCTGCATCCACTTGGAGATAACTTGCAATATAGAATGCCAAATTCTCCAGAGCCAAGAAGAGCTTTGAGGCAGATGAGACTCAAAGATAGAGGAGTTAGGATATTATTTAGATTTGAGCACTCTATTCACTAAAGACTCTGGCACTGTAAGAAGCCTCCAAAGTTGGTTAGCAATAAGAATTGTATTGAAAAGCTGGATATCTTCAAAACCAAGACCCTCATATTACGAAGGCATTGACAATTTGCTCCAAGCCATCCTAGGAAATTTTTTGTGCTGCTCAGAGCCCTTGCTCCACCAGAAATTCCCACAAACACTAGAGATCTCCTTGCACAGAGTAACAGGCAGCACAAAGCAAGACATAGCAAAGACAGAAAGTGCACTAAGAACATATTTAATGAGTATTTCTTTACCTGCAGTAGAGAGCCACTTATTCTTCCAGTTGCAAATTCTTGATCTGACCACATTGAGGATGTAATCAAAAGCCTCTCTTTTGGATTTCCCAATTCCCATTGGTAAGCCAAGATACCTGGTGGAAGACTGAACTTGAATACCCGAGAGGATAGAGCAGCATCTGGCTTTAACCTCAGGTGGAGTGTTCCTACTGAAAAATACTAATGATTTGGCCATGTTCACCTGCTGACCTGTGAAATGATGAAAGGTTTGGAGGATAACGAAAAATTTTTAGGCATGTTGCACATCAGCTTTACAAACAACAATGTATCATCTGCAAATAAGAGGTGAGTGAGAGTGGGGCCATCTCTAGAGAGTCTAACACCTCTGTAACAGCCTTTATCTACAGCATCCTGAATCTTGGCAGACAATAATTCAGAAATAATAATAAAAAGGTAGGGGGATAGAGGATCCCCTTGCCTTATCCCTCTAGAAGCAGTAACAAGGCCATAAGGGTTGCCATTCAGATTAAACAAAAATGTGGGAAATTGGATGCAAGCTATGATCTATTTGACATATAAAACACTGAAACCCATCCTTAACATTGTCAGCTGTACTGATTTCCACTCCAAGCTATCAAATGCTTTCATCATATCTAATTTTAAAGCCATAAAATGGTTTTTACCAGATCTATGCCTGTTAATAAAGTGAAAAACTTCATGACCAATAACTACATTGTCAAGAAGCTATCTTCCTGGGAGAAAAGTTGCTTCATTGACTGAAATGCATTCCTTGAGACAGGTCCTTAGCCTCTGAGCTAAAATTTTGGAAATTAGTTTATAGAAAATAGCAAAGAGGCTAATTGGTCTATACTGATTGATAGAGATAGGGTTGACACACTTGGGAATCAACGTGATTAAGGTGTGTTTTCAATATTTAAGCACCTGCCAAGACTTAATGAAACTTTTAACTGCATAGATAATATCATGACCAATGATTGGCCAGAAGCGTTGATAGAACAGACCTGTCATGCCATCCTCACCAGGGGATTTATCAGAGTGAATACTAAAGATAGCCTGTTTAATGTCTTCTTCTTCTTCTTCTACAGGGGCAGTCAAAATAGCATTCATCTCTTCAGTGACAGAGTTTCTGACCAAGGGAAGAAATTCATGGCCTCCTGTAGAGCCCTTGGAAGAATATAGTCTGGAACTGGAAATGAACTCAGTGGTGTTCCTCTGAATAGCATCTAGGGTATCACACATCAAATTATTCTCTGAAACCAGCCTCACTATGGAGTTCATCTTCCTCCTCTTGGAGACATATGCATGGAAAAATTTGGAGTTTTGATCTCCTTCTTTGAACCAGAGAGTTCTGGCCTTCTGCTGCCAGTAGATCTCCTCAGAAACATTGGCTGCATTCAACTCATGTTGTATCCTGTCCCAAGTGTCCTAATACATATCCCCTCCAGCCTTCCTAAGTTCTTCCAGTTGTAAAGTGAGCTACTGAATTTTGGTGTGTGTTCTGCTCTAAAATATCTGCTCCAATTCAAAAGAGCCTGTCTGGTTCTCTTGATCTTCTCCTTCAGAATGAACATGGGTGTGCCTAAGGCAGGAGCCTTCCATGCTTGTTCCACCATTGATTTGACTTCTTTCTTGTGGATCCAATGCTTATCAAACTGAAATCTTTTTTTTAAACTTCCCAGCTCCCTTTGAGGTGTTGATGACTAGCATGGTAAGGTCAGAGGCACTTCTGAACCAGCTAGTGACTTTAGTGTTTGGGAATTTAGCTAGCCAGCCCATGGAGACAAATAATCTGTCGAGAGTTTTCTCCATATATCCTTGTCCTGCTCTATTATTGGCCCAAGTGTATCTCAGGCCCAGTAAGGGAATCTCTTGAACACCTAGTTGATAGAGGAATTGATTGAACTCTCAACAACTTTTATCAGATTTAGTGTGGCCTCCCTTTCTTTCAGATGGACTGCAGATGGCACTCCAATCCCCAACTATGCACCACAAGGCTCCCCATTTATCTTTTTCATAAATAAGACATTCCCATTGAGCTGCTCTCTCTTCCTTAGATGTGCTGAGGTATACAAACATAGCCCAACAAGAGAATCCTCCTGTTTTTTTCTTGAAATTGACAGCAATAAAAAAACTTTGGCTATAAATATGCAAAACATCAACATCATTATCCCATATTAACATAAGCCCCCCACCAAAACCCCTAGGCTCCACTATATAGTACCTCCCAACAAAACCCAGTTAAATGCAAACAGAAGAGGAATTTTTTTTTTTTAATTTCAGACAAAAAAAAAGAAGGGTGATGGATCCTCAAAGAATCCTTGATCTGAGGAGCTATAGAGGGCCCACCCAGACCTCTACAGTTCCACACTAGAGCATTCATGGGGACTCTGAGGGCTTAGAAAGGCAAGCCCTCTCCACCTTTGACAAGCTCAATTTTACATTCTTATCATGTTGCTCAGAATCATCTTTGATACCTGAAGAATCAAGACAGATGAGACTTAAGTCTCTAGGTCTCCTAGCCACCATTGCAGAGATGTCCATAAGACTATCCTTAGTGCTTCTAAGAAGTGTGCCTTCAGTTTGACCTGCTCTTTTCCAGGTGGCTCTTCCTCTGATTGCTCCCCTTCTGCCTCTCCCTCTCAATCCTTTCAAACCTCTAATAGGTTGATCTCCCTCCCCTGCAGATTTCATTGCAGCTTGCATCTCCTTTGAGGGGTTGATCTCTTTTTGAGCTGAGTTAGGGCTGTATAGAACTAACTCCTTCACAACTTGACGAGGCTCTGCCTTGGAAGTAATCCCTTTGGATGTGCTGGACTTCTGTTGCTTTTGAGCCTCACTGTAACACCCAGCCTAGAATTACTAAAATACGAGTAAATTTTTCGTGCTATAAATTGAAAGCACTGACTTAATTTTCAAAAACTCATATTAATTTTTCAAAAATACTTTTAACTTTAAATGCGAGATGCTACTCAACTTTAATCTTTATCTTTATCTCTTTAATCTAACACGCATGCGACCAAGTAACATTCATTCTAGAATTAAAGCCATGAAAATTACTGGAATTACATATGCATTCTGAAATACTCAAATACTAAAATACTGTCTGAAATACTGGAATACTGACATACTGTTCTGAAATTCTGAAACATAATTCTGAAATGCGGAAGCAAAGATATTTCGGAAAGCACACACAAGCATTAATAAAATGCAATGACAAAAGATAGTTCAATCATGTTCAAATAACTACATGACATGATCACTCAAAATACACTGGTTGATGACCACCACCACATATCCGCTCACGCTCCACGCGGGACTCCATCACCTGAAAAATAGGGTAGTGAGGAGGCGTGAGCATAAAGGAATCAACGGTGCTCCACCGATACCGACACTGAATACTCAGCACAATTAATAACAAACTATTAAATCAACACACACACACACACACATATATATATATATATATATATATATATATATAAATGAATAAAATGGTCTGGCTATAGGACTAACGGTAAACCGGTACTCATGTGAACACTCTGGGGGTCCCTCCTACATAAATCCAGGCTGGGCATCGCCCACTCATCTAAGTCATAACTGACATCTGACATCTTGACCAAGACGGGATCACTCATCTGTCTCGGTCCTTTAATTTAATCACATATAGACCTCAGACATGGTAAATTATTAAAAGCGATGAAATACATAGTACATGGTCCCCACCTGGAAACTGGCGAATACAAATGCTGAGAATGCGGAAATGGGTAGCTGACGGAGGATCGACTCTCCTCAGGCTACAAAATATATTGAGAGAAATATTCTAAGTACTGGCTTAGAATAAAACTCAAATCTTTAATATCTGATTTTCTAGGTTCGCTCACTCTGCTTTAAAAATAATTTTAGGGATTTACGAGCTGGTTTTGAAAATATTATTATCTTTGAGGCATTCTAGTGTTTTCTGAAATATTTCTAAGTCTGGAACTAAAAATATGACTTAAATCTAATCTGACTGAAATCTAAACTATATATGGATCTTTAATCTATCTGGAATCTTAACTATATCAGAAATCTTAATCTGACTGGATTTGCAATTTATCTGAAGATATCTGAAATTTATCTCGAACCGTCCGGACAGACCGGACCGGTTCGACTGAACTGGACAGACGACTCACTAGGAGTCGGTTGATCATTTGCCTGACTATGTGCAGCTCGGTTTGACCGTGGTCCGAGTTCGCCGTGGCAACTCGGCCAGCACGAACTCGACTGACACGGCTTAGCCGATGCACGGGTTCGATACGGTGCCACGGTCACTGACGCAGGGGCGCGCTTGGACTACGGCTAACGGATACGGCGTGTAGACGGTAAGTCGGATGGACTCAGTGCACGGGCACGCACTCGGTGGTTTGACTTGGACTCGTTGCACGGGCACGCACTCGGCGGTTCGGCTCCAACAGTCGGTCGGGAGTCGAGCTCGTGTGCAGGACGACGATACGAATTTCGAAGTAACGATACGACATTTGATAAATATTCAGACGGTACTAGGGTTCAGTCAGTTATATTCGGATCCGAAAAAATACCCGGTTATCGGAATTGGATAAAACTAGGGTTTTGATTCTCGAATATCCTAACTCATTTAAGGCTGATATTTAATATATAATTTCTATGTGATTTATAATGAATTTATAATCCACAACTGCAGCTAAAATCGCAATCGGACTATTATCCTATATTTATCGCGATAACGGCTAAAGTCCCAATTTTTAAATCTAAGTCAAACGACATCTTAAATTCACGAAATTCGAAACATAACATCCTCAATATATATATAGTCCACGGTCAACAAATCAAGTCAATCAGCAACTCCTAACCTAGTCAACTCACAATCGTTACGACCGGTCAAGACATTTGACAGGCTCATTTGCCTACCAAACAAAATCCGAAAATTCTCAAATTCGCACCTAAGCCTTAAGACAACGCAACGAATTTAATGGTACTTATTTCAACATTTTATCGCAATTATTTAAAAAGTCCCGAAAAATCGCTTTAAGCCTGAAAATCCCGTTTAATTCGAAATCGCTCAAATCAAGAAATTCTTTTCTCTTATCTCAATTATATCATTTAGTCTAAGCCATAAAAATTGATTTTTAGCTATTATACCTTAAAATGCTCGAAAACGAGCGTATCGAGAAATAGCTCGGATTAAGAAATTGTAGGTTAGTGTTTTCGTTTGGGCTCTTTACATGTGCGTCTATGTCCTGTGTTTTTTTTTTTGTTTGGGCCGTTGGTTCCTGTGAGCCCGAGTGTGAACTTATTATGCTGTTGGGATCCCACACTCGAGTATTATCCCGTTGGGATCGTTTCGTAGTTTTTTGTTGTGTTTGTGGTAGTGTAGTCGTTTGAGTTTCTATTCTAGCTTTGCTAGTTTAGGATTTAGGCGATCTTCGGATTGTCCTCTCAGTTTTAGGCCTCTGGTTGTACTATTCAGCTGTTGGTTGCTTTCTTTTCGCACATTGTGCGGTTTTAGTTATATATTACCACTATCGTTTTGGCAAAAAAAAAAAAAAAAAAAAAAAAATGGTCAAAGGAAGAAAGACGTCCGGATCTTGGAGCTGTGGAGCTGCTAGGACCAGACTGAGGTCCTTGGTCGCGCGTTGGGAGATGCTGGTCAGGTCGCCGATACTGCAGTGACGCGGATGAGCTCTTTTTCCGGCGAGTTTGGGCCTGGGTGCGCGGAGGCGAGCTAGACGCGGGGTGGCTGGTCGGGAAGCGCCGGAACTTGGCTGGAACGCTGCTTGGGTTGCAGACCGGAGCTGGGACTGAGTGTAGTGGCGGCCTGGTGGTGAGCGGCGGTGCGTGAGCTCGGATTTGCAGGTTCCTGGCGAGGATGGCGTGAGGACGAAGCTGTTCAGGTCTCCTGTAACACCCCACTTTGATTTAAAAGAAATTTCGTATTATCCAAAAATCAGTAAATAATTTTTCGAACTCATTTACGAAAACATGGGCGTTATTCATACAATTAAGATCAACCAAGTCATATCTGGTTGCTCGGGGATTCATTACCCGATTTTTCAAATGGTTTTCATTAACCTGATTTTCAACATAAGTTATTCAGCTCAACCACAAAAGCACGAAATAAACAAACACATGATGACCAATTCATATTAGGTTCATAAAAAACATCCCAAAAATCCAACATGCTCAAACAGGAGTTTTCAAAACGTTTTTCATGTCTCAACCTAAAACAAGGTTCAAAAGACTAAAGAATTTATTCATAAGCGGAAGTATAAATAAGCATAATCAATAACCGACCCACTCGTCTTTCCTCGTCACCCGACACCTGCTTAACTTGCATCCATGAAGAGCAGGTGGGAGTGAGCACAAAATAAAACATAGTGCTTACTACTATGCACATATATAACAACATGTCAAGATGGTATGGTCACAACATGAATATAAATAATCACATCGTGTCTCATCTCCTATCAAAATCACAACAAACCACATTACTCCTATGCAAATCTATCGCTAGCCGCTGAACAGGGATTCATTACCTGAAGGCGGGAGTACATGCCACGCTACGGACACGGCCTTCCATATGGCTTTCGTACCTCACAAGGGCACGAACATATCAGGACTTAAGGAGACTTGCCTCACAAGGGCAACCGTGTTACATCGACGTGGACAACCTTACCAACGGCCGTAACAGCTCACATTGATAGGCTACATATCCCACACTCATACATAGATCATACCGACTCAACTAAACGGAACACACATATGCATAGCAAGTTTTTAAAAAGTAAACCCACCTGGTATCCGGAGAACGAAATCACAGAAATTGGGGAAAAAGGTAAGCCGAGAACACAGCTCGTCACACACCTACATTACACAAAATAGTCTTATGAAAGACTATCCTTCACACGAACACTTAACTACACTCATGCGATACAACTTAGCCACATAGTTCAACAACGACACAAAACATAGTTGCAGTTCAGAAATGAAAATGAACAATTCGCATGGTCCCAGTATTTCCAAGATAACATGAGCTATATATATGCTATTGAGGTGATTTCAAAACCAATGAGCAGCTAACATATATCCACAACTTTATAGTTGATCACTTAATCTAAAAATAACTTTAAAACCAAGTTTAAGCATAAAACACATAGGTCAAGAAATCTGTCAACGTAACTATTTCTCAATTTACATCATTTCACTAAAGCAATATTTCATGTTATAAAACTCCAAATCATTCAAACTCAAAACCTGCAGAAACTACTCTTGGAATGCTACAAGTTTCAAGAAGAGCATTTTTACAAATAGTCACGTTAAGGGCCTCATTTCAGAGTATACATTATGAGCATAGTCACAGCCACTGTTTTAATAATTGTGGGCATAACCCCAACTTAGAAAAATCATATAAAATCAACCAAAACTCCAAATTACATAATTTCAACTCCTAATGAACACTTATAACGTGTGCTACAGGTTTCATGATGATTACATTTTCACATAGCCACGTTAAGATCGTCAAAAACAGCCCAACATCATGATCCACAAATCTGCCCGGAATTACAAAAACTGCATGCATGTACAACTTAAAAAATTCATTATAAATACAAATCAACTCCAAATTTCGAATTTCGAACTCTCTCTGAACCCTAACTCAAAATACTTCAATTCTCATGCAGAACACCTGTACAAGAAACAGCTTCTTGGTTACGAAAAACTGAGTACAAATAGAGGCTTAAAGATAGAGTTTACAATTAAGTTTCGGCGTAAGACATATATTTATAACGAACGAAATAATCACCTAAGAACACAACTCATATAAACACGTAGAGTACAAAAAACATGATAAATAAACACGTAAAAATTAATCTATGGGTCGAGAGTCGATACCGTTCTCGGGAAACACGAGAATGGCCTGAATGGAAAGAAGAACGGTACGACGGCTCGACGGCTTCGCGCGGCTCGCTGGGGAAGGAGGGCAGCGGCTCGGGACTGCACGGTTGACGAGAGGTTGCAGTGGATCGGGAATGCATGCTTGACGAGAGGTTGCAGCGGCTCGAGACTGCACGCTTGACGAGAGGTCGCAGTGGCTCGGGACTGCACGTGATCAAAGGGTCGCCGGAACTTGCTCCTGATCGTGGCGGAGGGCAGCAGTTCGTCGAATGGAGATCGAACGTGGTTCACGCGGGACCACAACCAGCTAACGACGACTTGATGCTGATTGACGGACGATCAGTGAAGGAGACGTACGCCAGGCTTCTGTGCACGAACAGGGACCGCCGAAGAATAACGATGGCGATGGTGGCGGACCAAGGTGATGATGGCGAGATGGTGATGGCGATCAGAAGGAGACTTTTTCCTGCTCTGTTGCGAGAAGCACGAGCGATTGCTATCTTTTTTTTTAAAAAAAGGCGATGGTGAACGATGAAGATGAGTACGAGAGAGAGTGCGAGCGATTTCTGTGAAAGTTGTGGGATCAAAAGTACGAGAGAGCTGCTGAGGGATTCTCTCCCTTTTATACACTTAGGGTTAAATAAATTTCCTAACTTAGCCATCAAGCAAGCCAAGGAAAGAACCGTGTAGGGCTTACGGCGGCTAACTGGGCTTGGCGGGGTTCCGATGACGGGTCTCGGTTAATCACCGCACTATTAATTAAATTACAACCGGATAAATATATATTATACACATTTAAACACATTTTAAATAATAAAAATATTAGGCAATTAGACAATTAATAACAAATAAATATACAACCAAAATAATAATAATAATAATAATAATAATAACAATAATCACATTAGCAAATAATAATAATAATAATAATAATAATAATAATAAAGAAATAAATAAATAAATAATAACTCCAAATAACCCATAATTCAACGGGGTATTACATCGTCGGTGTGAAAGGAGCTGCTAGGGTCGCTGGAAGGCGGCGTGAGCGGGAGGTGTGGTGGGGAGTCGCGCTAACCGAAGTGGGTTGAGGAGTTGGGGCCGTGGCGGCGTGGCTGTGACGAGAGCTCGAGCTTGGACTGTGCAAGGACGTGGGTCGCGGGTCTATGCGCGAGAAGGAGCTGGGAACCGGGGCTGCGGGCTGAGCACGAGGATGGTGAGCTCGGTCTGAGGTTGGTGCAGCTGGAGGGCTCGACGCCGGCGGCGGTTTGGCCGAGAAAATGGGTGGGCTCGCCGGAAATGGCTCAAGCCATGGAAGAGGTGATGGAGAGCTTATGTTCTTGGCTGTTGAAGGTGGGTTTTGTACTTTTGAAACTAGATATTTGAGTAAGCTAAGACATGATATATAATAAAACACAAGATCTTGAAAAAATGAGGGTTTTTAGTGTTTGGATCTTGAATGTAGCTGAAGAAGATGATGAATAGTGACTTGGGGGGCTAGGGTTTCTTTTTTCAATTTTGAAAAATATGAGCTAAGGGTTTGTGGTATTTATACACACATGTAAGATTAGGGTTTGATGCTCTTGTTTGGCTTGAACTTGGGCCTCTAAAAACGGGCTAGAATTTTTAGTCGACTTAGGCTAGGATAATTACAAGGGTAAGGTCTGCGTACAACTGACCCCCCAGACCCCAACCTGTTGGGAATATACTGGGTATGTTGATGTTGATGTTGATGATGTGTTAGGCTAGGATAATTATTAGACTCGATTGAGGAATATAAATGGTCGGTCAAATAAAAATCTTGTAGTATGAAAATTAATATTGGGCCCAGGATTAAAATATTACGAGGACTCAATATTTAAAATATCGTTTGGGCTTGGAAATTAATTCGACTACTCGAATTAAAAATGGGCCGACTAATAAATTGGATTCGATCAAAGTACATTGGGCTCGAATAATTAAATTATTCGGCTTTGATTCGCTTAAATAAAATTCTGATTAATCCAAGGCTCGGTTTTAAAAACACAACCGACACTTGGGTTAGTTGAATCCGACTTTAGTAATTAAAATCGAATAAATTTTTCATGACTTAGACTTTAATACCAATTATTTATTTTAAAGCAAATAAATATAATAGATGCATCAAATTTAGAAACTTAATATTTATGGAAATATAGTCGAGCTCCATAAATAGTAAATAAAAATCTGGGCGTTACACTCACACAGGCTATGATTGGTATGCTTGGTTGAAACTTCATTAGTCATAACCTCCTCTTCCCTAACTGTGTTAAAATCCCCCTTAGTGTTACTTGGGGAAGAGGCAGGATCCTTCGTCTGCCCTGAAGAAGAACCAGCATTGTTCCAGTTCTGGTTTTGTAGTCCATCAGTAGCTCGCATCCAATCACCGAATTGCTCCTGTTTTAATACTTTGTTTCGTATATCCTCCATCCTCAAAGAGCAGCTCTTTTCAATGTGTTCAATTTTGCGGCAGTAGAAACAAAGATTGACTAAGTGCTCATATTTAAAGGTAACTGTAACAGTTTGTGATCCCAACCTTAAGGTAGTGCATCTGGGCAAGGGCTCATTGAGATCGACTGAGACTAGCAGCTTAATTAGTCTCTCTCCTTTGTAAGCTAAGTTACTTACCACAACGTTGAAAACTTCATTGAAAACTTCCTCAATTTTGAGACCAACCTCAGATATGAGCCAATTGAGAGGGACATGATGTACCTGGACCCAAAGTTTTAGTTCTGAAAAGCATTTGGTAGAGCTATTCATTCCAGGTTCCCAACGTCGGAGGATGAGAAATTGATTTTCGAAGATCCAGTTTGTGACTCCCACTTTCTTGAGATCCTCCAAATTAGCGAAGATAAATTGAAAGAAATTCTCTCCCAGCTCACGAACATCAAGCGAATATTTTAGCTTCCAGATTTGAGTCATGGCTTTCTTGATCACAGCTAAACTCGCTCTTTTGTCTCCCACTATGCGGCCGAACAGACTGTGATGACATTCCTCCACACCTATTTTGACATCGTCGTCCTTCAGATCGATAATTTTATTTTCAACCTTTGAGAGCGAAAGAACCCTAAGCCTTTGTTCCACCTCGTCCGCAGCAGAATTTGAAGATTGGCCTTGCATAGAGCAAATAGAAAACAGAAGAATGATGAATATCAAGGATTAAAACCTCTCCTACGAGAGGAAGGAAGCTTTCCGGCGAAAGAAATGGCTCTCCGATGAGAGAAGTTGTTCCCCTAGAGAGAAAAATAATAGAGTTGGATCATCTATTTTTCACATCTTTTCATCAACGTCATTTTTTGTCGGGAAGTCAAACCTGAGCCGCTAGCCTGTAAATTAATTAATATATTATCACGCTAAGATATAGTAATATAAATTTGATTTTAATATATATATATATATATATATATATATATATATTTATTAATTGATATAAGAAAAAGTAAAAATTTTACTTATTATTGTTCCTCGTATAATACTCAATTGTTGTTTAAAAGGATTTCATTATGATAACAAATCAAAAAAAAAAAATTAATAATAATAATAAAAAAATAATCATGGTTAACAATAATATACAAATAAATCACATGTTGAAATTTTAAAGTATAGTTAATTGATATAGCCACACTAACTCATAACGGTCCATATCATCACGGTTCAGAGATTATCAAGTCGACTTTAGCAAAGTCGACTCCGCCAATAAGGCTCTTCATGATACTCATGGTCAAGGATCCTGGTTCTCGTCTAAGTCGACACACATATGTCGACTAACATAAGTCGATTTCTTCCAGGACGATGGTCAGACATATCAGGATCCACTGGCGGTTGAATACGATCCAGTCGACTCGAGTCGATATCTCAGGTCGACTGAAAGGATCTTGCAGTTCATAGATCTCGACAGCTTTGATACATCTCAGCATATCGAGAGAAAGTTAAGGATAAGAAGAAAGTTAAGGAAGGATCTAGATGCTGACTAGGAAGTGAGTAGAATGTGAACCGA
Organism: Striga hermonthica; assembly: GCA_902706635.1. NCBI lineage: Eukaryota > Viridiplantae > Streptophyta > Magnoliopsida > Lamiales > Orobanchaceae > Striga > Striga hermonthica. Next base: position 7,428,014 of record CACSLK010027843.1, read on the forward strand.
CCAGGGTATTTTGGACATTTCCAGTAAGTCGGCCGGGGCACTTTGGGAACCTTAGGTAAATGTTGCACTTCTATATAAAGGATTGAGGTAATCCCAAAACCCTAACTCCCATTCATTCCACATTTCTTCTCCATTGCTGCTGCTGCTCCCTGAGAGCAGCTCTCTTCATCTTTTTCACATACTGACTTGAGCGTCGGAGGCTCTACGCCGGAAACCCCTCCAGCGTTGAGTTCTTGCAGGTGTTCTTGCGGCTCAACAACGGTTCGAAGCCCATCAAATCAGATCTAAGCTCATTCACACCGGTTCATCCCAGATCCGAACGTTTTCCCATTGGGCTGTTCCAGATCTGAGAAGAGACCCATCATTTGGCGCCGTCTGTGGGAAGTTCTTGAAGGAAGTAAGAGCTTTACACCTAGTTTGGATCTGTTTCTAATGGCTGACAAGGAAGGACCGCAGAAAAACTTGAACGAAGATTTCAGGACGGCATGGACCGACAAACGACCTCCGCCGATTCCCAACCCTAGACCACTGCTCCAAGTGTTCGGTATCCCACCGTTTGGGACACAGGCGCCGTCAGAAGGGCGTACGGGGGAAGAAACGCCTATCACCCCACCAGGAGTCAAGATCCCAGTGCTCACTCAAGGGGAGGTCAGTCACGTGAGGAGCACGAGCGGAGAAGTCAACGGTCTTGAGTCAACCGAGACGCTCCTAAGTTTGGGAAAGCAGCCTGGACCGCTCGAGCCAGGAAAGAGACCGCCGCCCCAAAATGAGGAGCAAATGTTAACCATAACACGGAACGAGATGCAGAGGATGATTGCCGAAGCTGTAGCTGCCCAAATCAAACAAGCACCAGTCGAGCAACCCAGGGTGGAACAACCCCGGATCGAGCAAGCTAGGATCGAACAGCCTCAAAACGAGCAGCAACCCCCTGAGCGCGAACAACATGCACAATCACAAGAAAGGCAAAACAGGAGGGTGGATGAGGAAGAGTCCTCTGCCAGAACCGTTAATCCACAAGCCAGGAACGACACGCTGGAGCAGCTGTTAGCACAGGTCTGAGACTTACAGGCTCGGGTGGAAGGAAGAAAAACGGGAAGCTCGAGGGGACACCCTTTCTCACAACATATTCTAGATGCCGACTTGCCTCAGGGGTTCAGGGAGCTCAATATCTGGTATGACGGGTCGACTGATCACTCTCGACATCTCAGAAGTTTTGAAAACATGGCTGTATTGCACCGATATAACGACCCCGTTCAGTGTCGAGCATTCCTGACGACCTTGCGAGGACCAGCGCAGGATTGGTTTCATCAGTTGCCCCAGGAGCCGTCAGGGACTTTGATGGATTTAGCTCGAGTTTCCTAAACCAATTCGCAAGTGTAAAAGCCCAAGAAAAATCTTACCTTACCTTGATAGGTATGCAGCAGAAAGAAGGGGAATCAATGAGGGACTACGTGGCAAGATACACACGGGCGTGTGTCGACGTCCCCTCGGCTACGGAGGAGATCCAAGTCGGGCGGACTCACTCGAGGGCTACTCCCAGGACTGTGCAGAAATTCCCTGGCGAAACGACCCGGAAGGACGTTCGATGAAGTATTGGGAAGGTGCGCTAAGTACATGAATGTCGAGGAAGCCGAAGCTGACTTTTTACAAGCGGCTAAAACAAAAGATGAGTCTCGGGATGAAAAGAAGGATAGAAAGCCGGTCTCGACGGTTAAAAGGAAGGGATCCCCAAAGTCCGAAAGAGAAGGCCGTTCGAGGGGATGGAGGGCAACCCAATAAACCCCTCTGTTAGCCTCGAATGCAAGGATATTGGAAGTGATGGAAAAGGAGATACGCGAGAATGTTGTCAGATGGCCACGAACAAGAAAGGACGGGCTGACAAAACCTAAAAGTAACCTGTATTGTCGATTTCATAAAGACTACGGCCATAACACCGATGAATGTCGGCACCTGAAAAATGAAATCGAAAGACTAATCAAAGCAGGCCATCTGAAGGAATTCGTTTATAAGGATCGAGAACGAACCAGCCGACGAAGGGAGAGAAGCAAAAGCCCTCATAAGAGGGCAAGAACACCCGATAAGGAGGAGCTTCCCCAGAAAAGAGGAGTAATTCATATGATATTCGGAGGGCCAACCGATGGTGATTCAAATCAGGCTAGAAAAGCTTATGCTCGAGGGCATCATGGAAAAACCGAAGTGCAGCAGGTCGAGGAAGATGGTCCAGTGATGAATTTTGGACTAGCAGACATGGGAGCGGTCGAGAGACCTCACAACGATGCCCTGATGATCACAACTCAGATATCAGGCTATGAAGTCCAGAGAATCTTTGTCGACACAGGAAGTTCGGTGAATGTGATTTTTTTCGATTGTCTTAAACGGATGGAACTCGACATTGAACTCTCGCCTCTCCACACTTCACTCTTTGGCTTTAATGGCTCGGAAGTCGCACCCCTAGGGGAAACCACGCTAGCTGTCTTCCTCGGGGAAGGCGACTTAAGGAAGGTGAAAATGGTGCGATATGTCGTGGTAGACGTCGAGTCGACTTATAATGTGATTCTGGGAAGGCCAGCACTCAACACATTCCAAGCAGTAGTGTCAACCTATCATATGAAGCTAAAGTTCCCCGTTGGGGATAAGGTAGGGGAGGCCCGAGGGGACCAGATGCTGTCGAGAACTTGTTATCAGATTGCAGTAAGAACAAACAACGAACGGAGGTAAAAGAAGGAAAAAAGCCAGTGTCGAATGAGAAGAGACGAAGGGAGAATGATCTCGAGCCGCATGGGAGTTAATGGAAATCCAAATTGGGGAAAGAGAGGAGCAGACAACTAAAATAGGGCGAGAATTGGAAGAAGAGTTACGTCGACAGTTGGTGGGACTGCTGAAAGAATTTAGGGACATATTCGCGTTCTCCCCTGAAGAGCTAACAGGAATCGACCCCGGTGTCATGGAGCACAAGCTTAATGTCGACCCCCTGAAAAAGCCCGTGAAGCAACGTCTTAGACACCATGGCGCAGAAATCGACAAAGCCATAGAAGTCGAGGTGGATAAATTGCTGAAAGCCAAACATATCAAAGAAATTCAATTCCCAGAATGGATATCGAACACAGTGATGGTGAGAAAAGCGCTAAATAAGTGGCGTATGTGTATTGATTTTCGCGATTTAAATTTAGCTTGCCCGAAGGACCACTACCCCCTGCCGAGAATCGACCAACTGGTTGACTCTACTGCTGGCTGTCAATTGCTAAGCATGATGGACGCGTCCCAGGGGTACCACCAAATTCCCTTGGCTCCTGAGGATCAAAGCAAAGTTAGTTTCGTGACGAGCAAAGGGACGTATTGTTATGTCGTTATGCCTTTCGGACTTAAGAACGCAGGGGCAACATACCAAAGGTTGATGGATCGAATGTTCAAATCACAGATCGGGCGAAATATGGAAGTTTACGTGGACGATATCTTGGTGAAAAGTAGGTCCTCGATCTTGCATGTAGAGGACTTAAGGGAAACGTTTACGACACTAAGAACATTTGGAATGAAGCTGAACCCGAGTAAATGTGCCTTTGGTGTGAGGGCAGGACAATTCCTGGGTTATATCGTAACGGAAAGAGGCATCGAAGTGAACAAGGACAAAGTACAAGCCATACTCGACATGACCCCACCAAAGAATGTTAGAGAAGTGCAAGTCCTGACGGGTCGAATTGCAGGCTTAAGTCGATTCATAGCCCGGGCGGCGGAAAGGAGTTTCCCATTCTTCAAGTTACTCAAGAAGAAAGCCTTCAAGTGGGGTGACGAAGCTCAGATGGCGTTTGAAAAGTTGAAGGAGTTTTTGAGCGAGCTACCATTGTTAACAAAGCCGGAGCCTGGCGACGAATTGGTGCTCTATATCTCGGTGGGAATCTTTTCTTTGAGTTCTGTCCTACTGCGGGAAGTTGAAGGGACCCAGCAGCCGATCTATTATACAAGCCGAGTGCTTCAAGGCGCAGAGGCAAGATACTCCGAAGTCGAGAAGGCCGCATTAACATTGGTACTCACAGCCAGAAAATTGAGACCATATTTCCTGAACCATGTGATAATAGTAAGGACAAATTTCCAGCTCGGTGAGACACTGGGTCGACCTACCGTGTCGGGTCGACTCGTAAAATGGGCAGTCGAACTCAGTGAATTTTCCATCAAATACGAACCTCGACGAGCTATAAAGGCCCAAGCTCTAGCCGACTTTATTCAGGAAGGGACTAAAGGAGCAAGCAAGAAATGGATTATGCACGTTGACGGGTCCTCGTCAGCCAAGGGATCTGGTCTGGGAGTAACCCTTGTATCCCCTGAAGGCGAACAGCTCGACTTCGCCATCAGAATAGGGTTTAAAGCATCAAACAACGAAGCAGAGTACGAGGCTCTAATTAAGGGAATCCAACTGGCAATCGCGGGCGGAGCGACAAAAATCATGGCACATTCTGACTCACAACTAGTTGTGGGACAAGTATTGGGAAATTGCGAAATCAAAGAGGATCGGATGATAAAGTACGTCGAAGAAATTCAGAGCCTAGTACAAGGCTTGGACAGCTTTGAGCTAACGCAAGTACCTCGAGAAGAGAATAAGCGGGTCGATTGGCTCGCGAGAATTGCAAGCTCGAACGAAGGAAAGATGGGGAATCATGTTACCACACTACACTTGGAAGGAAGTGTCCTGAGTGAGACAATGGAGGTCGATGAAAACCAAGATTGGCGAAAAGCAATTCGCGAGCTATTGCAAAGTCGAGTACCAGAAGGAGATAAACAGGAGGTTGAGAAAGCAGCCCGATATTTGAGTAAATATTTTGAGATCGAAGGAGTCTTGTATAAGAAGTCGATGGCCGGGCCCCACCTGCGATGCGTTTCTGAAAGAGAAGGGGATCATGTCTTGAAGGAAATCCATGAAGGGTGTTGCGGAGCACATATAGGATCACGAGCCCTAGCTGGCAAAGCCCTTCGGGTAGGCTATTATTGGCCCAATATCCGAAAAACAGCCGAACGATTAGTACAAGGATGCGATAGATGCCAGCGCCATGGTCAAATTCCCCACGTTCCAGCCGAAACAATGACAATCAGCTGCCCGATCCCTTTTGCTCAATGGGGAATCGACTTAGTAGGCCCGTTGCCAATGGGAACGGGGCAACGAAAATTTATGGTGGTTGCCGTCGACTACTTTAGCAAATGGGTAGAAGCAGAACCTCTGGCAAAAATCACTGAAGACAAAATGATACATTTCCTGTTCAATAATATCTGCTGTCGATTTGGGATTCCAAAGATCTTGATTTCAGATAATGGGACGCAATTTCAAGGAAAGCGGATCCAGGCGTGGTGTGTCGACATGGGGATCAAACAGCGATTCGCCTCAGTTGCGCACCCTCAGGCGAACGGCCAAGTCGAAGTGACAAACAGAACCATTTTGCAAGGGCTAAAGAAAAGACTGGAGAAAGCATCTGGTGCCTGGGTCGACGAGCTGACAACGGTCCTATGGGCCTATAGGACGACCCCAAGAAGTTCAACGGGGCAATCACCATTCCACATGGTTTACGGAATGGACGCCCTATTGCCCATCGAGGTTGGATTGGAATCTCACAGGTCGACATTCTATGAGGAAAAGACCAATGAAGAGCTAGCAAAAGAGGCCCTCGACATGATAGAAGAAATGCGAGAGGAAGCCTGGCTGCGGTCCGTAGAATACAAGCAAAAGATGCGGGCAGCCTTTGACAGGAAAGTTCGCACCAGGCGATTCCAAGTGGGAGACCTTGTCCTCAAGCGGGCAGATGCTCTTAAACATGTCGGGAAGCTCGAAGCCAACTGGGAAGGACCGTACACCATCACCAAAGTACTCGAAAGAGGCGCATATGAACTCGAAGATAGTGAAGGACGATAGCTGCCGCGATCCTGGCACGTGGTTCATCTCAAACGCTTTTATGCTTAAGAATTTCAAACTCTTTTTGTACCGAACGGCTAATCAAATCCAGTAATACAATGACTCTCGATTTTATGTTTATGTTGGGATTTTGTATATTTCCGTGTCAATTTTATCATCAATAGAAAAATCAAGTCATTCAGAGCGGCTATAAAGCCGGTTAGCGCAAACGACTACAAAGTTGAATTCCTCGAGCGAAATCTCGGTAAGGCCGTAAAAGCCCGCGACTATAAAAGTCGACTCAAACAACTAAAAAGTTGAATGCCTCGAGCGAAATCTCGGCAAGGCTATAAAAGCCCGCGACTATAAAAGTCGACTCAAACAACTAAAAAGTTGAATGCCTCGAGCGAAATCTCGGCAATGCTATAAAAGCCCGCGACTATAAAAGTCGACTCAAACAAAGTTGAATGCCTCGAGCGAAATCTCGGCAAGGCTATAAAAGCCCGCGACTATAAAAGTCGACTCAAACAACTAAAGTTGTCTCAAACATAACCCGCCTACGGCTACAAAATCACTTAAACTACAAAATGTGCAAGCAAAGGAAATGTCGATAAATCTACAACCACGCAATTACATGTAAAAACTCGAGGAATGCACGAACACAACGTTGCGGGAGCGTGACGACTTAGGCAAGGATAAAATAAGGAATAATATTTAAAATAGATTCATTACAAGAGTCGTCTCAACCTTTACAATTTGGAAAATCAGATTGAGACCAAACAGTATAAGAATGAACGACAAATGAAAGGCAATAAGCCTCGAAAGTACAACTAAGATATAACATCTTCGTCGCTCCCCTCGAGGATGGTCACGACATGATCATCATGACTGGGCCCGACAGGATGGATAGGGGAAGGCAGGGGAGCATCCAGTTGATAGGTGAGCTTAGCCTCTCGGAAAACCTTCGCCTCGAGACCCGTCCACCAGGGGTAGTCGTCCGGAAGGGACGGATCGCCCTCATAACCATCGGGGTCGGGAAGTGCACGCCTCATTGCCTCCCGATCAAGTTTTCCAGCAAACTCAGACCCCGCCACCACAGCCTCCCATGCGTCGAAGGCATAATCGAAATATTGAACGGCGGCAGGGCAGAGCTTGTCGAGGAACTCAGGAGAATTGCAGAAAGCCTTGACGACTTCCTTACGGTAGGCGTTGACAAAGGCAGCGCCTATGCCGGTCCTTAGGAACGACTTTCGGCCCTGAACGATACCGATGTCCACTTCATACATGTTCGCCTCCTGAGCCTTCTCAAGGTCGGCCTGGAGCTTCTCATTGTCATGCAGGGCAACAGCTTTGTCGGCTTTCAACTTGTCGACCAAGGCTTTAGACTCCTCCAGCACTTTCTTTAGCTGGGCAATCTCCCTGAGCTGCGACTCGCATTTGTCCTCGAGGGCCTTACTGGAGGAAGTGGGGGGTCGAGTACCGGCCTTGAGACCAGGGAGAGCGGCCGCTAGGAACTAAAAAAAAAAAAAAAAAAAAGAGGAAAAAGAACACAATTACGTAAATAATGAGCACAAGCATACACAAACATGAACGACTTAAGCTAAGAACAAAACACATACCCGAGTAAGGCACTGAGTGGCATAGCAAGAACGCTCGTAGTCGTTTCCCTTGACATGGGCCTTGTCAGCCTCAGGAAGCACAGAATGAAGGTAGTCTGCCACCTCGTGCGGTTCCGGGTGGTTCCAGAGCCGAGAAGGCATCCGGATCGTCACGTCCTTGTAAGTAACGGACGATTCTGTTCGTTTGGACGCAACATTCTCTTCGGCCGCCTTCCCCTTTTCTTTGTCGACCTTACGATGCTTAGGGTCGCCAAGAAGTAGGGAAGGGGCGCGATCGTCCTGAGGTCTCTTGCGGGCACTGAGACCCGAGGACTTGCAATTCCGAGCCGGGGCAATCGACTGTGTACCGGATCTGCCAGGTGGAATAGGAGCAGTGGGCGTTTTCTTCACCTCGAAGCGTTTAAGAGCTTTAACTGAAAACAAAAAGCGACGAAGGTTAAAAAATAGGGAATGAGACTCGATATTATAAAGAATATTAAGCAGCTTACGGGGATCATCGAGGCGAGAGATATCGTCATACAGAACGATTCGAGCACGATTGACCAACTCACGGTCTCTTATTATGCGACGAGCGCTATAAGTACACTTATTTAACTTCTCTAAGAGCTTTTCGAGGTCCTCGGATCGAGACCGTTTATTTTGTTTAACTTTGGTACTTATCCAATTATTTGCATATGGATAAGCACGAACGGGAGGCCGAATGAAGACAAATTTCGATTTCCACTCTGGGACATTCGAGGAGAGGTCATCAAGAAAGGTGACGCCGGGACGACGGATCAAACAGTGGGCCCCCTTTTGAAGTCGATAACTATAACAGTAATGAAAAAATTCGGCCGAGAAAAAATGAAGAACTATACGAGAAACGACGATAAAAGCTATCATGATACAAAGAGCATTGGGAGAAAACTGGTTTATTGGGATTTTATACAAGTCGCTTATCTCTAAAAGCTCGTCTTGTACAGGGAAGCGTAGACCGAAAATGACTTGGTCGACAAAGAAAGTATGGCAACCCTCGGAGGACAAGCGAAGTTACTGTCGGGACCCGGAGTAACCAACTCCCAATCGGAGGGAAGCCCACTAAACTGCCGGAAGCTCTCGACTTGACCAGCAGAAGCGTAGAAAAAAGGGTTCAATGTGGCCAATTTGGCTAAAGTACAGGCTACTGAAACAGTCTTCCGGGGGTCGAGGGGAGTAACTAAAGATACAGGTACAGGACTGGTACTATACACGGGAATATCTAACAAACTGATAGGAATACCTCGAGGAATTAAGTCGAGGCGAGGAGAACCTTCCCGAGGACTCCTCATTAATTCTACAAGACCACCATCCAACAAGGCCTGATCATATTCGGCCCAGTCGACTTTGGGGGTGGAAGCACGCGATGAGGAGGAAGGAGGAGAAACATGGGCCATCCTATAACCAGTTACTTCAACTGAACCCGAGTCAGATTGGTCGAGGCCCCTATCAATTAGTCTGTCGAGCGTATCAGAAGAGCCGGAGTGAGGAGCTAGAAGGAAAAGAAACAAAGGCAAAAATCAGGCATGACGAAACAAAATTAAACAAAGCACAGTCGACTCATCTAAGTCGACAAAAATATAAGACGAAGAATAATATGGTTTGATCCGATGGAAACGGGATGGTGAATCGACACGAAGCCAACCCAAAGGAAGCGTAAAAAGAAAGAAAACGGGTGTCGATAAAAATCGACATAATAAAAGTCGACAAAAGAATTACACGCTGCAACCCAGCCGCGCGGAAACAGTTAACCTAAAAGGAGGGTATGCACACGAAGATCTAACACAGAACCTTCAAGAAAAAAGTTGAAGAACACAAAGAACAGGGGCCCAGAAAAACCCGAAAAACCAGAAAATAAAAGAAAGAATATAGTAGAGAAAGTAGAGCACTTACACGTATTACTCATGACGATCGGAAAGGATGCCGGAACTGTGAGCAAAATCGCCGGAGAAAAAGAAAAAAAAAACTTGGATCGCTGAAATCGCCGGAAGTTGCACAGAAGATTCGAAAGAAGTTAAAAGTGTTATAAGGAAGAAGTTCAATTGCATTTATAGGAGACGAGGATGGGTGTTGACCGTTAGATCAACAAGAAAACCAACGATCCTGATGAAGCACAGAATACGAAGAGTCAGCAATTGATGGGACACGCGTCACTAGTAGGGATCTTTTTGAAATTCAAAATTCAAAAGGGGTGTCAATGTCAGGCTCGCCTGGAAGAATAATCATTGATAAAAATATTCGACCCAGAAAGCGAGACATGATAGGTAACCGAGGAAGTCGGATGTCTTAAAGTCGAGAAGAAGTAACAACCACCCCCTTTTTCGCATCGATTTCGACACAATAGCCAGAATATCGAGTTTTTTGAAACGGCTATATAGCCGGTCCAACTACTCGAAAAACATAGTTCAACAACTATGAAGCTGTCGAAACTATTGCTCGACTTCGACCATCTCGCAAGATGGGTTGGGAGAAGACGACTCGAAAAACTTAGTTCAACAGCTATGAAGCTGTCGAAACTATTGCTCGACTTCGACCAGCTCGCAAGATGGGTTGGGAGAAGACGACTCGAAAAACTTAGTTCAACAGCTATGAAGCTGTCGAAACCATTGCTCGACTTCGACTAGCTCGCAAGATGGGTTGGGAGAAGACGACTCGAAAAACTTAGTTCAACAGCTATGAAGCTGTCAAAACTATTGCTCGACTTCGACCAGCTCGCAAGATGGGTTGGGAGAAGATGACTCGAAAAACTTAGTTCAACAGCTATGAAGCTGTCGAAACTATTGCTCGACTTCGACCAGCTCGCAAGATGGGTTGGGAGAAGACGACTCAAAAAACTTAGTTCAACAGTTATGAAGCTGTCGAAACTATTGCTTGACTTCGACCAACTAGCAAGATCGGTTGGGAGAAGACGACTCGAAAAACTTAGTTCAACAGCTATGAAGCTGTCGAAACCATTGCTCGACTTCGACCAGCTCGCAAGATGGGTTGGGAGAAGACGACTTGAAAAACTTAGTTCAACAGCTATGAAGCTGTCGAAACCATTGCTCGACTTCGACCAGCTCGCAAGATGGGTTGGGAGAAGACGACTCGAAAAACTTAGTTCAACAGCTACGAAGCTGTCGAAAGTATTGCTCGACTTCGACCAGCTCGCAAGATGGGTAGGGAGAAGACAGTAAGGTGAAGAAAGAAAACCAAACAATAAAATAAAAAGCTACAGCTACGAGAAGGCGGCGATATAAAAATAGCACAATAAGCATTATAACTAAAAGAAAATTCATTACATTCGACACCATCTCACCCTTTACATAGGGAAAATAGGATGAGATGGTAAAACAATAAAAGAAAGAACAAGCAGAAACATAAATAGAAAAACTAAAAAAGGGAAAAATCTAAGCCTTCTGGGAATCGGCCGTCGACTTGTCATCAGCATTCTCGCCCTCATCACCGATCGGCTCAGTCCGAGCTCCTCCCTCCTCCACAATCGGCTCCGTATTAGGCCGCTCGACTTCAACCTCCTCGTCGAGCGACTCATCTTCAAAGTTTGCACCAATCGGCTCGACTAATTCAACGGGGCCGACCAGAGGAAGTGGTGGAACCTCAAGCTGAGAGGATAGCCCAGCCGAATGGATGGCCTTGGCCGCCAGGCCACTCCCCCACGCATGGCCGTGGGGAAGAACTGCTTCCCGAAAGCCCTCGGGGTCGGGGAGAGTTAGCTTTACGGCGGCGCGGTCAATTTTCCCCGAGAAGTCGGGCTTGGTCACGGCTTGCTCCCACGTGTCGCAGGCATAATGAAAATATTGGACGGCCGCGGGAACATGTTCGTCGAGAAACTCCTCCGAGGTGCAGAATCCCTCGACCACAGCCTTACGGTAGTGATCAAGAAAAACTGCTTCTGCAGTGGACTTCAAGAAGGTCCGTCGACCTTCCTCTATCCTGTTCTCCCTCTCGACCAAGACTTCATCGTGCGCCTTGACCAAGTCGACCCTTAGTCGCTCAACCTTACGGACAACCGCCTCCTTGTCAGAACGGAGTTTTGTGATGACGGCGTTAGCGGCTTCAAGCTCCTCTTCCTTGGCCGCGAGCTCTTTACACTTAGCCGTGTACTTCTCCCCCAAGACCTTGACATTGTTCTCAGAAGAGGTCGCCTCCTCGATCATAGTTGGGAGAATACAGGCAAGAAGCTAACAAAAAAAAAGAGAGAAGAGAACGAACAGATAAAGCGGCAAGCCGACTGGAAATAAAAAAAGAAAGGGAGGAAAAGCACGAAGATTAAATTTACCTGAGGAATGAGTCGAGCCGCATAACGGGCCCGAAGACAGGGATTACCATCGGTCCGGACTTGGTCATCCTCGGGAAGAATCGACTGAAGGTAGTTGAGAATCTGGAGGGAGTCGGGGTTATCATAAAGCCGAGAGGGTTGTTGGATGGTTACCGACTGCACCCTCACGGGCGACGGCTGCCCCACATTCTCTCCAATTGGGGGCGGAACCGTGTCGACCTCAGCCGTCGAATCTTTCCCCTTTTGGCGCTTTGAAGAGTCGGAAGCTAAGACTTTGTCCCTTTGATCATGAGACCTCTTGCGGGAAGGAGGACCCGACGGCTTGCTAGGAACAGAGGTGGAGGGAAGAACTTTAGACTTTTTAGCGGCAGTCGTCTCGACCGCTGCCGGTGAAGCAGCAGAACTCGAGCCACCTCCAAGCTCTTGAGCAACCGATTTGCGGGCCGCTCCAGTATTCTTCTTCTCAAAGCGAGCCAATGCTCTTACTAAAAAAAAAAAAAAAGGAGGAACGATCAATACAAACAAACACACCAGCCGTACATGTGTTTCAAGACAAATAAGCGCAAAAACGCGAGAGCAAACAATCAGTAAATAAATCGGAGCAAAAAACGACAAACAAAGGAGCTTACAAGGATCGCTAAGACGAGGTGCACTTTTGTCAACGCAAATACCAACATGATTAAGTAAAGAAGTATCTTTGGTAAGTCGACGAGTGCTCCATACGTGTCTATTTAACTCTTCCAGCATATCAGCGAACTGTGAAGAGTCGAGACGCTTACGTTGCTTTGTCTTGCTGGTAATCAACTCATTCGAAAAGGGATATTGGCCGGGAGCAGGTCAAATGAAGAAATACTTCTTTTTCCATTCGGTAATATTGGAAGAGAGGTCGTCAAGGAAAGTAACGCCTACTCGACGGCCCAGACAATGGGCGTCCTTGCTAAATCTATACCCGTAGCAGTAAAGAAAAAACTCGGGTAGAAAATTACCTAAAACTATGCGGGTAACAACTATGAAGGCTACCATTATTCGAATAGAGTTGGGGGTGAACTGGTTTATTGGTATATCGAAAAGGTTACTTAACGATTGCAGCTCAGGTTGAATCGGGAAACGCAGGCCCGAAATTATTTGATCTACGAAAAAAGTAAAACAACCCTTAGGGGGCGACGGAAGTCATCTTCGGGTTTAGGAGCAACTACAGCCCAATCCGAGGGAAGGCCGCTGAACTCCCTGAAGCCATCGATTTCGGCTGCAGGAGCATAAGAAAACGATAGTAAGAACTTGACCACGAAACATGCTATAGTTGCAGACTCGATTAAGGGAAGTCATTATCAAGTAAAGGAACAAGGCTGGCCGCATATATGAGGATGTCTAGAAGAATCTAGTGGAAAATACCTCGATGAGTCAAGTCGGGGTAAGAAGATTCAAGGACTTGGAGAACTTCGGGATCCTCAAAAGCGTGCCCGAAAGCAACGCCTGATTGTATACAGCCCAATCGATATCGAGAGGTGAGGCATTGGAATGGACAGAGCCCTCCGGCTCGACGTTTCGATGAAAACATGGTTCGACATCGTTTGGGTGAACAAAGTCCGAACCCGAATAGTTATCGATTTCACGGGCAAGAGAGCCGGAGATGGGGTCAGAAACAGGGTCGATATTGGAATCTAAAAAGAAAAAGAGAGAACGACAATCAAGAAAAATTATTAAAAAGCATGGTCGTGATTCGATTTAAAGAGATAAGGGTCAACAAAATAGCCAAGATAGCACGAGAAGCGTCTCGACAACGGAAAGAAGGGGAGAAGAAACAAGAAAAACATTCCCTATGTCGATTCGACTCGACAAATGAAGACCAAGCCAAAATCGCCAAGAAGACTAACAAAGAAGAACACTTGAGGAAATAAAAAGCCTATGATCAAATATCTAACAGGAAAATCGCCAAGAAGATTCACATGTAATTCCCAGAAAATGGAAGATGTTCTTACTTCTAGATAATTTACCCAGAAAAATAAAAGGCGTTCTTATCTCAAAACACGAAAGCAAGTCGAACAGGCAAAGAAAACTTACTCATGCTCATGATGGTTGACGGAAAGTCTTGAAAAAATCTGAGGACGCCGGAAAGCAAGAGCGCCGGAAAGCTTGAGATGCTGTGTTTGCCGGAGAAAACAGAAAGCTCAAAGAAGATGAGTGCGAAAAGTAAAGACGAGAAAAGGGGAGGAGTATTTATAGAGAAGGCAGAGAAACCCCAGCCCTCAGATTAAAGTCATTTTCGACGGTTAAGATGGTGCACAGAATACGAAGCGGTGGAGAGAGAAAGTGTCTTATCTTTTGAATTTTGAAATTTGAAAAGATCCAGACTTATCTAATCAATTCAAAACACAAGGGGGTAAACATCACTTTGCAAGTCATAAAAACAAGCGGGTACAGTTTAGGACAACAACAGGCAACAGAATATGAGAAAAGACTCGAGGAAGACATTCGACCGCCAAAACTTACTCTTAAGCTCAGAATCGCTTCGAGTAATTTTTGGGGGGGACTAGATGATATAGCCACACTAACTCATAACGGTCCATATCATCACGGTTCAGAGATTATCAAGTTGACTTTAGCAAAGTCGACTCCGCCAATAAGGCTCTTCATGATACTCATGGTCAAGGATCCCGGTTCTCGTCTAAGTCGACATACATATGTCGACTAACATAAGTCGATTTCTTCCAGGACGATGGTTAGACGTATCAGGATCCACTGGCGATTGAATACGATCCAGTCGACTCGAGTCGATATCTGAGGTCGACTAAAAGGATCTTGCAGTTCATAGATCTCGACAACTTTGATACATCTCAGCATATCGAGAGAAAGTTAAGGATAAGAAGAAAGCTAAGGAAGGATCTAGATGCTGACTAGGAAGTGAGCAGAATGTGAACCGGCCAGGGTACTTTGGACATTTCCAGTAAGTCGGCAGGGGCACTTTGGGAACCTCAGGTAAATGTGGTACTTCTATATAAAGGATTGAGGTAATCCCAAAACCCTAACTCCCATTCATTCCACATTTCTTCTCCATTGCTGCTGCTGCTCCCTGAGAGCAGCTCTCTTCATCTTTTTCACATACTGACTTGAGCGTCGGAGGCTCTACGCCGGAAACCCCTCCGGCGTTGAGTTCTTGCAGGTGTTCTTGCGGCTCAACAACGGTTCGAAGGCCATCAAATCAGATCTAAGCTCATTCACACCGGTTCATCCCAGATCTGAACGTTTTCCCATTGGGCCGTTCCAGATCTGAGAAGAGACCCATCATTAATATATTTCAATTTTATTATCTGACAATTATTAAAATTATTTAATTTATATGGTCATTATCTTCCTAAATGGTAAATTATATATATTAATTTGAAGAATAATTTGTTTTTCTTTATTATATATATATATATATATATATATATATATATATATCGAAATAAAGATGATGAAAAAAATAGTTAACCTCGAAATAAAGATGATGAAAAAAATAGTTAACATTTTACCATTTTTCATAAATATTTTAGGATGAAAAGTCAATATTTGTGAAATAAATAATTTTCTTAGAATTGAAATATGTTTTCATGTCTACCTTGACAATAAATATTCAATATGAATCACGAAAATTAAACTTTTAGTTTATTATAATGGATATCAAAGAATTATTGCAAATGTTAATAAAATTATTAAAGAAAATAATCTTTTTGATTTGATTTGAAATTGTGTATATGGAAGCAGTTAATGCATATATTTTAAAAATTTCCGAAAAAACATTCATTTAATGTTCTAAAATTTTTTACTATTATTTTTAATATATGGTTATTCTCGTTCTATATATATAGATATAAATTTCAAAATTGTATACTCGAGGAGTAAGCGAAACCCAATTTTTTAGGATGATTGATTTTATATTTAAAAAAAATTAATGATATTTGAAAAAGTTATACGTGATGCAATCATGGAAATCAATAGTCTATAGCCAACATTTTAGGGACAAATTAAATATTGATTCAGGTTGTATATCCAAAATATTAGGAATCATTCAATGTTGCAAAAGTTTTACATGTTGCAATCTGATTTCATTTTGAATTTTAATTATTTTGAAATTGTAAAATACCTTCATGAATTATTTGATTTGGCGTATAAAAATCCTATTTTAAATATTTTTAAATCTTAAACATTAGGATGCTACGTTGTAAAAAATGTTTGAATTTCATGCTCATCCGTATATTTGAATTCTAAGAATCCGATTTCAATTGATTTTGTTCACTCAGTTTCAAAATTTGAAAAATATTCCTAAATTCCTATTGTATACCCAACATTTTAGGAGCTAATTAAATGCAAATTTGAAATGTATAGCCAAAATATTAGGAACTATAAGAGCTAAGTGAATTGTGTACCCAAAATATTAAGATGCTTTAAATGCTCATTTAGTGTTATGTTTAAAAACAAAATTCCTAATATGGTATCTAATAAATATTGTTGAAATTCTTGATTACTATTTTTAGTAAATAGTTAATCTTTTTAGATATATATAAATATAGATATAAATTTTCAAATAACCGTAAAAAGTCATGATAAAAAAGATTACATGAAAATTGAGGTTAATCTTGTCTATTGATTTATTTATTTACTTATTTATTTATTTTTGTAATTTACACAAACTGCAAAATATGTTCGTTAGTGAATATTTCTGCAATCACAATTTTGCTTTGTCATCCCAAATTGCAGGATATAGTATGTATATTTTATAATTTTATGTCCTATTTTTAATATGTTAAATGTTTCAACATATATTTAAATTTTACAGTCTCAATATCGTCTTTATTATCATTTGAAATAGTTATTGATAATGCTATTATTTTATTTTTTTTAACAATATTTCAAGCACCATTCAGTATTCTTTCACCCCCAAACCCCTATATATAGGGCGCTTGAGAATGGTGCTTAGTGAAAGAAATAAGAATAAATTTCAGTCATTGAATCGGATGATCTAACTGCTTAAAAAAATAAAATTATATTTTCATTAAGGACACTATGGTAATTTTCTACATCACAACCAATGAGGTCGAGCCCACTTCAATAAATAGACCTGCCGATTTCCAACAACGAACCGGTCAATTAGCCTACCCCAACTCATAACCGGTCAATTTGCAATAAGGACTCTCTCTCTCTCTCTCTCTC
>CACSLK010027843.1:7449297-7460467 GCA_902706635.1 Striga hermonthica
CAATCCCTCACACATAATGGCCGGTAAATAGGACTAGATGGCTCCTCCAACATATTTTCTAGCCATATATCGAGACCATCGCCACCTTCATCCTCCGACTCGCCTTGGTTGATGACCACTTCCGTATCATTCCCCTCCTCTTCGAGACTTTCCTTGTCCTCAAGGATTATAAAATTCAGCTCTCCTTCATCTTCGTGGTCATGAGCATCGATCACCATCGCTTCTCGGGCTTCCATGAGTTGACGCTCGTACTCTTCAATATTCCTTCGCTCATGAAGCTCATCAAGATATGTTGCCTCCCATGGTGTGAGCTCTCTTTCCAAACCTTCCAACATCTCAAGATCTTCCCAATCTAACTCATCTAATGGTGGGTAAGACATTTTTTTTTTTTTTACTCTAAAAAAAATTCGAACACAAATTCGAACCAAATAAGAAATAAAACAAAGAGAAATTCGGCCTCTCAACAAAAGGTAATAACCGAACAAAAATCAACAAAGGACTAACAAGATGACACTTTTTTTTAAGACACGAAAAATTGAAATATTCGAACAAGAATTTCGGAAATTTCGACCCAAAAAAGAAAAGAAATTCGGCCCCTCAGCAAAAGGCAAACCGAAAAAAAGAAAAAGATAGATAGATAAAAACACAATCAGCACCTCTCAATGAAAGCACCAATGATGACGGATCGTGTTATTATCTATACGTGAGTTGTGAATAAACGCGCACTAGGGCCTTCGTTTATCCATGATAGGTGTATCTAACAGACGCACTATCGGCCTTCTCCTAGACACTGTGACTTCAAGACGCTCTAATGGCCTTCTCTCCGACACTGTATGTAAACACGCTCTAACAGCCTTGTTTAAACACACGTAAGAACATAAGTTCCCCTCTTAATTGGCTCAACAATTCAATACTCAATTCAAGACATAAAATAATGATGAGGTACATGGGGTATTTATAGGTGCATAAAATAAATCTAAGCCTAAATAAACTAGATCTCCTAAATCTTGCAATAATAGAAATCATAACACTAGAAAACAATAAAATCCTATTACTACCAAATAACTAATTAATTGTCTTGCACACCAAGTATCTTGATGCACAAGTAATTCGCTCCTAATAAACTCTCGGCCGCCTCAAGTCGCGCGCCTCATGTGCGTCGCCTCGCGCTCGCCTATTCCTTAGCGCACTAGGCCTCGTGCGCCAGTGTTGCACGCGCGCAACAATGCGCGCGCCCAGCCCGCGTTTCCTTCCTCTCGCGCGTGGTCCATCGCGCCCCTCGCCTACGCCTGCTCGTTTTAGGACGCCCGCGCCTGCCTTCCACGCGTCCGCTCCCGCGCGCACTTCGCTACCGTCGTCCGTGTCTCGCGCGTCCTCGCCACGCACGCGATTGTTGCGCACGCCCAGTCCTCCCGCGCTAATCTCGCGTCTGCCTGCCCACTTGCGCGTGCCTCCCAGTACTTCGCACCTATGCGCGTCATCACCCGTCACGCACCCGCGTACGCCCCTCACGGCCTGCGTGCACATTTCGCCCGTCCATTCGTAGCCGTCCCTTGCGTGCATCAACCACCCAACATCCTCCCCCTGCGCGCCACTTCGCCTAACTTCCAAGCGCCATGCGTGTCTATGCCAATGCGCGTGTGCGCGCCCTTCTTGAATGCGCCCTTTCTTGCGTGTCATTGCGCCTCGCATACGAGCTCGTACCCATCTCTTAGGCCATGCGTGCATCGTTTTGGCCCTTTTTCTGGCCTCCTCGAGTCCTTTTGGCTCTTGGCCCTTATTGTCACAGGGGTACGGAACCCACTTCCGTATCAAGCGCGCCCAGCGTGCACAGCAGTGCTGATGACGGATCGTGTTGTTACTCTATTTTCGGGTTGTGAATAAACGCGCACTCAGGGCCTTCGTTTATCCACGATAGGTGTATCTAACAGACGCACTATCGGCCCTCTCCTAGACACTGTGACTTCAAGATGCTCTAATGGCCTTCTCTCCGACACTGTATGTAAACACGCACTAACGGCCTTGTTTAAACACACGTAAAAACATAAGTTCCCTCTCAATTGGCTCACCAATTCAATACTCAATTCAAGACATTAAATAATGATGAGGTACATGGTGTATTTATAGGTGCCAACTACCTCTAATGCTAATCTTACTAGGAAACTATTAAAACAATAAAATAATATTTTAAGGCAAGTAAATATCCTACTACCATAAAATCCTAAATCTACTAGATATCCTAATTACTCGTCTTGCACTCCAAATAATTCTAGAAGCTTGCGCATAAATCCCTTAGCCGCCTCGCTTGTGCGCACCGCCCATCGGCGCTAATCCTCCTCGCGCGCGGTATCGTGCGCCTTGCCACGCATGCACGCGCGCACCGCCTCACCGCCCTGCTCGTCTAGTCCTTCGGGGACTAGGACTCACGCGCGCCCCTCACACGCACACGCTGTTGCGCTCGCTTCGTTCGTGCCGACCATCTCGCGCGCGTACTCGTCATCGCCTAGCATTCCTACGCCCGCGCGGATTGGGTCGTCCGCGCTTGTTCCACACTTGCGCGCTGTCGCGCGCCCATCGCCACTGCCGCCTACATCCTGCGCGTCCCTGCCACCTGCGCGAGTGCCGCGTACGCCCCTCATGTCCGTGCCGCGCACGCCCCCTCATGTCCCGTGCCTCGCGCGTCGCCTCCAGCACCCAGGCTTCCCGATCCTCTATCGCGCGCCCCTGTGCACCCGCTGCACTGTGCGTCCTAGCCGTCCCCGTGGCCAGATCGCCTACCATGCACCCGCGTACGTCCGCTGCCATCCGCGTGCCGCTACCCTCCATTGCCGATTATTCCGACGCGTATTATCGTGCATTGCTTGCGTCCAGCTTCTCGACGTCGCTCGCCCATGCACCGTCTCGACCCTTCGACCCTTTGCGCGCATCACGGCACGATGTGCGTTCTTCGCTCGTGCTCGCACCCTCGTCGCCAACCGACCTCAAGTGCTCGCCCGATTCCTTTAGCTTTCCCGACGGCCATGGGTCCCATCCTTCAATGCACCTGCCATCAATGCAATCTCCGGCACGCCAAACCCATCCATCCTCCATTCTTTTCTTACCTCGCCTTCGAGCTTCCATTCTTCAAACTCGCCTTTTCCTCGCACAAGGCTTGCACCAACACTTCCCTTCTTTAGCCTTTGCCTTGTGTTTCCTTTGGGCTTGTTTGGCTTTGCGTTTCCGTGCCTTCAACTTCAGCTTTGGACCACATCCTTTTGGCCAATCACGTACACATTATGGCCGTTAAATAGGACTAGATGACTCCTCCAACATATTTTCTAGCCAAATAATGAGACCATCGCCACCTTCATCCTCCGACTCGCTTGGGTTGATGACCACTTCCGTATCAAGCGCGGCCGCGCGCCAGCACACACAGCAGCGCGCCCGCACGCCCCCTCCAGCGCGCCCAGTGTGCCCAGCGGCACACCGCCGCGCCAGCCACCAGTAGGCTCAGTGCGGGACCCAGCCCGGTCAGTCCAAGCCAGCGCCTGACCGCCCGATTCAGCCCGAGCCGGTGGTCCGGCAAGTCAGCGAACCGACCAGTTCAACCGACGGTTCGACCCAGTTTCAGTCCGAGCTATTTGGCTCGATCTTTTCCAGTCCGAGTAAGTTCTGGAGAATTTTAGTAATTTTCCGAGCAAGACCAGTCTAGTCATAGCAATTAAATAAATCCGAGCATATTAGCAAATAATTATATATTCCATGCATGATACTTAACATTATTTTGCTTAAATTTTTATGTATCTTAAGGAGAGTCGAGCCTCCGACCGCTACTCCAGTTTTCCAGCACTTGTGTCAGTTCAGTTATCAGGTGGGGGTCATGTACTGGATTCCACATCATATATAATATTTGTACCATGGCAGATGTATGTTCGAGACAGTTAGTTTCTCCCAGGTGGAGGCCGAGGGCCTTAATATCCCATCTTGGGACCCGGTGGAGGCCAAGGGCCTTAATATCCCATCGGGGTGTGCACACGAGCGGCCAAGGGCCGAGGGTCTTTTGACCATAGTAAAGCAAGAAGAGAAAGTTTACAGATTAAGTTCTTATATATTTATGTTCATGATACGATATTATAAATGCTGTTTTGTTCAGTACTGGTCTTTGTAGAGCATAGTGGTTTGCTCACGCCCCCATTGTGTTTTTCAGGAGACGGAGTCAAGCGTGCCGGATGAGCACAGACGTGGCAAAGCGTGGTCATGAGAATCTTGGACATTTTTACGCATATTTTATGTCCCAGTATTTATGATTATGTATTATTTGGATATGTATGCATGTATTTTATGTATTTCGGATGCTTCCGCTAATAGACTAGACAGTGCGAGACAGTTCAGACATTTCATGTTTAATTCCATTATCCGTAGCGGATAGTTTGTTTATATATGTCTGTGAGCAAGTTAAGTAAGTTTTTATCTGTGACATCCCGCAACCAGTTAGTATTTTCGAAAACCAAGCTCGCACGACCTTTCGAAAATAAAAGCGAAAATTTTACTCTGATTTTCAAAGCTAGTAAGGCGGGGTGTGACAGTGTTCATACTGTGGCCATGCCATTTACTTTTTCGTACCTTATTATTGTTCATGTGCATAGTGTTGAGCACTAAGGTTTTCAATTGTGCTCATCCCCACCTGTTTCCTCACGGTTGGAGGTTAGTAAGAGCGGGCATCAATAGTGAGTCAGTTCGCTTAACGGGACACGGAACACCTAGCCAATCTGTCCGAGGGCGTGTTAGGATGAGTTCTTTTTGTGCAAGAAAAAAGAAAAGAAAAGAAGATAAGACGGTGGAGAGATGCGAGTGGTGGTCGGTCATTGAGACCAACCTATTATTTGATATGTTTCACTATTATGATTTGAATTTATGTTATTTATGAATTTATGAGGATTAATGATAAGGAAATACTCCTTAGATACTATGATTTTGAGGAACCCGGTTTGGGTGTTTGTTGACATTATTGATGAACCCGTTTGGGAGATGAAAGGATTATGTTGATTATTGATGTTAGTATTTGAAAATGAGGAAAACATTGCGATTTCGAAACTTTGGATTGGGAGATGTTCCCGTTTGAATAATTTGGTGAACTTGGAATTTATGAAAAAACGTTGGAGGGATGTGGATTTATAATTTATGATAATTGCAAGTATTACTTATGTGATGTTAATTTATGGATTTAGGTTGAGTAGCGCCACTGATGTATGAAAAGGATTTCAAAAAAAAAAAAAAAAAAACAAATTAAGTTGACTTTTTCAAAGTCTTTGACTTCGTCAAGTAAAAAGTGGGCGTTACAGTTTGGTATCAGAGCCAGTCTACGTTTCTGTAGACTGGTTCATGTGAATTATGTGAACTCTGCGAATTAATTGGATTATATGTTGTGATTATGACCACTCACTTCCGTCGTGCCGCGCCAACTCAGGTATGAGTTCATGAGTAATATTGAATTGCTTTTGTGAATATTATGATATTATGAGATGTAAACTAGGGCTTAGGAATTTATCCTCCTACTTTTAAACATTCTTGAATTCTAGAAGAGTGGCGAACTTAGTCGTATGAACTGGAACTCTAGTGAATAGAGTTAAGTTCTTTC
The DNA here is from genome assembly GCA_902706635.1 of Striga hermonthica. NCBI lineage: Eukaryota > Viridiplantae > Streptophyta > Magnoliopsida > Lamiales > Orobanchaceae > Striga > Striga hermonthica. Next base: position 7,454,915 of record CACSLK010027843.1, read on the forward strand.
TTTAGAAGTTATTGGTTGAGAATTTCGATATGATAGTTGAATTTTCCCTATTTTAATTCGTTCGTTTTGCATTGGTTGGTATGAAAATCCTTTGGTTAGTCGAGTATATATTGGTTCGTGTACTCGTTCTATACGTTGGTTGGTTTCTTGAATTCATCGTGGATATCCTGGAACAGCTTGAACCAAGGATGGAGGCAATGAATCGTGGACTCGTGGAGACGAAGCAGTCTTGTTTCCTTTCTTAAATTTTTGTCTTCTTGTAGACTTTTTGCAAACCTTTGCTTATTCGCTTTCCGCTAGGCAAGCAATGTTGAATTATGCTTGAGGCTTCTTTTTGTTATTCAATTTTCATACTTTGGGAATTTTGTTGGATCTTCCCCTTCCTGGCGTAGAACTTCAGATGTAATGATGAGCCAAAATTTTAATTTTCTGTTGGCCTTATCTAGTGAAGCTTGTTATGTGATACCTCTAACTCGATGCGGGTAGTTCAAGAGAGTTAGTAATGTTGCCGTTCGTGGGAATGCAAAGACACCGAAGGTTTTCGATCGACCCAATTCTTCTTCTCATTTTGTTTGGGGTATAGCCGTGTTCAAACCCCTGCACTAGTTTCACTTTGTAAACAAATTTTTCAAGCTTTCCAACCCTAAATTTTATTTCTCTTGAGGATTAGCCGATTCTTATCTATCATGTTGGGTATTGACATTGTTGCAAATGATTCTAAGCACCTCTTTGTTTCTGCTTGTTCTTATTCGTTGCGAAGTATATGATTTTCGTCGCGATGTCATGTCTAAGTTATCTCGAGGAAGATAATCATTATCCACGTTCAACAGCAAAACGAATGTACAGGGGCAGATGCAAACCCAATTCGGTTCGATAAGAAAGATGGAGTGATTTCTTTCCACCTTAAAATATTATGCAGAAATCATTCAAGGAGAATAGTCGAGTTCGGAGCAAGCACATCATGAGGTGCAGAACCGTCCTTGTTTTGAAATTTTATCCATCGTAAAAACTCTCGTTCTTCTACTTCTTTCAGAGTTTTGGGAAGGCTGACATGACGACCGATGTTGTTAGTCGGAAAAGTCGAGGCGAGCTAGTTATTGTATCTCTCGGCAGGAGCTGCTAATTTGGTATTATTCCCGACTAAATAACCGTATTAGAATTTCTTTGAGAATTCTCGTCCATCTTAATCGTTGATATCTTCGAGTATTAGAATGTGCCATTTGGAAAAGAAGTGGACCTGGAACTCGGACCTGCACCTTGCTATTTCTGAAACCCTTGAACTTTTGAAAAACTGTGGAACGCCTAAAATATATATTGTTTTGTTGAACCCAAAAATTTTCAAATTTGGTAAAACCAATTCATTTTTTTTTGGATTGTCTCGGATTGTAAATTACTTGTGGAACCTTGGACCAAAAGCCGACCCTAACCGGGTGTAGCCATGCGAAGTGGTGGCTAAGCATGCACACCCGTGCTGAGAGATGCGAGGCCAACCTAGGGGCCGAATTTTGGCTCGCACGAGAGCTACAGCCGTCATCACCAAAAGCACGAACTCCCCGAGCCAGCGCATGCGGCCAAACCTCGACCTTGCAGCTGGTCTCCGAGTAGGTGTGTACGCACGCGTCCTAGCGCCCCGCTTATGCAGCACCAGCAGGCGTGCCGCCTCTTGGGTGACAGTACAGTAACCCCGAACCATCGATGTCTTTCCTGAATTGTTGAAACTGTTTTATGCTGGAATATTTGGTTATCCTTTTGAACCCTTTTCGTTCAAACCTTGAACCGAGAGCTCCAAGTTCAACTAAAATGTGTATGAATCTGTTTAAGCGGTGTAGTCAAAGAGTTCCCATGTCTTACTCGAGAGCTTCTCGAGTCGACAAAATTGGGAAGTTCATGTTGCCATTAGACGGAGCCTTATGTCGCGCATAAGGGCTATGTTCGACTCGTGGAGTCGATATCTTGAGAGTATGAGCATGTTGGGGTTGTGCTGTCCATATGTGGCACCGTGTCGAAGTATCTGATAGAGACGCACGGACCATGATGAAATCGTGAGCGAGGTATCAGTGTGACTTGGACACGAGACTGAAGGTTCGCACCACGTGTCCAACTTGATGGTGAGGCACTCAGAGTACGCTAGCAATACACCGAACTACCTGTTGAGGTCTTGTGTGTTGTTAGGTATGGAGTAAGTTGTTGATACTTATAAGTATAGGCCAAGCTGGACTGGGTCCCTTGCAAGAGGATGTGCGCCTGAGCTCGGGCAGGATTGATCACCCTCTCATGCAAGAAGGTAAACATATAAGCATAGGGCGAGTCGGATTGGGTCATGTAGGGGGTGTACGCCTTTAGATTTTAGGGCGATAAGACTCATGCGAGCGGGGTTGAGTTTCGAAGGGGATACCCAGACCTCATGATTGAAATTCTTGTTCGAGTTTGTCGTGTTCCTTTAGATGCTTGTTCTTTCGTATTTCCGAGGCCGGAAATCTTTTAAGGAGGATAGACTGTAAGGCCCCATTTAATTTATAGAATTTCTCGAATTATTCTATTTATCAGATTTTATTTATGAGATTATATTTATTGTATTGGTCATGAGGTACTTAAATTATGGGTTTACGTACTCAAATCGTTTTATTTTAAAACGTTCGTCGTTCGGCGATTTCGATTCAATCGCGTAGTTCAGATTTAACCCGTTCACTTATTGGATTTTTTGGATATATTTGGCATTATTGTTATTGTTATTATTATTATTGTTGTTGTTATTATTATTATTATTATTATTATTATTATTATTATTATTATTATTATTATTATTATTATTATTATTATTATTAAATGTCTAAATTGATTATTTGCTTATTAATAAGTAAATATATAATGTGTGTAGTATAAATATATTTTATCGTTATTTAATTTTATCGAAACCGTGCGATCGAACTGAGTCTTGAATATTGTAAGTGTTAACCGAGAAACCGCGCCTAGGCCCGAAGACCCGCAACCGACCCGTGACCCATTTTCTCTTTGGCCTGGAGAGCAAGACTTTCCCTAAGCCTTTTAAATCGTAAAAACCCTTCTCTTCTCATTCCTCACGCTACCAAGAAATAAAAGAAATAACGACTCTCATCTTCCAATCTCTCTCGCTCGCTCGCAGAAGAAGAAGAGATCGCTCATCTCATCCCAGGTTTAGAAAAATATATTTATATATAGAAAGCATCACCTTCATCGTGCAAGAAGGAGAAATAAGCAGCAATTCCGACGACTCCCGTCCCACCACCGCGCGACCAGTCCTTCTGCCATCGCAAGTTGAGCCCCGATGATCCTGTTCCCCGCGCATCCCCTCAACACCGTCATCAGGCCCCCACTGATCGAGTTCTTCTTTCTGCAACCGCACCAGCATGCCCGTTTATCGAGCCTGCGAGCCGAGCGATAGTCGTCGAGCTTCCCCGCGCGTGGTTCAGACCCTGTTTCAGCCCCTTTCATCCATTTTCGTGTGTTACTCCCGAGAACGGTACATGAGGCTCGAAACCCTTTTAATTCATGTGTTATTATTCGATATGTGGATATGTTTTTGTAGAGCTTGCATTCTTAGGCTTGATTTTGTGTATTTATATGATATCATATGAGTTTACGTGAAAAATAAGTTGAAGTGATTGATCGAACATACTGGTAGTGACTCGTCTCTTTTGTTATATACGTCGTATGGCAGTTATATGAAGCTCTGATGCGTTTTCATTGAATTTCTTTGGTTTTGGGGTTATCGAAATGAAATTCATGAAATATTGTTATTTATGTTGTTCTTTTGTACTGCTATTTTGACCCTGAAATACTCATTTTATGAAAACGTGGTCTTCGCATGATATGTATTATTTTCTGATGGCTTTCTCTGGGCTTTGGAATCATGTAATTCCTATTTGAAACGAATAAGTTATGATTTTTGTAAAATTGTACGCAAACAGTTTTTATTAAAACCCGACAGCTTGTGTTTATATGTTTGACCTGTTTATCATGTCTTAATGTGCCCAAATAAATTGAGTTCTTCATGAAAGTTATAAGTTTGTTTCTTAGCTTTCTAATGAGGTAGGATGCATGCTGATATGAGCTCTGTAGCATAAATTAGAATCTAAATGCTGAAGTGCTATTTGTAACATGAATTGGTTTCAGACAGATTTCATGAACCGAGTGTTTTATGTTTAAACACTATAATAACATCATTATTCATTAATATGATATTTAGCAGCAAAGTTGTATATAATCGAGTTAGCTGTCTGTTGGATTTTGAATCATGTCATTTGGAGGTTTGTAGCTTAAACTATTCGATAAATACTGAGGCTCTGCATGAATAATGTTCCAGTTTTTTTTTTTTTTTTACTGCATCAGGTTGAAATATTTGTCGAAATATCTCTTGGTAAATGACCTTAACTGCTGTTGTGTTCTAAATGAAAGTTGTAGGGCTGCCTCCTAGTTCTAATGATGCAAAAATCATTTCAATATGTTGTGTGTAGAATGTGTTATGTCCGTTTTTCTGAAACTGTGCACCATGTTTATATTTCCGGACTACAATTGGATTCTTCATGTTAGTCGATTTTTGACATGCTGAATGTCATTATTTGATCCTGAGGTCTTCTTGAAAGTTGTAGTACATGTCTTAGGTCTAATTTTATACTGGAAAAATGTTCATTGGAATTATGTGCTAATAGTTATGTCGATTTCAAAAACGCTGTCCGGGTTATGTTTTAAAAAACTCGTGTTATGTGTTTGGAAATGAAGTGTTCGCTTTGCATACATGCTTATATGAACTATTTGGGCTGAGTTGAATCGCATGAATATAGTTATAAGCGTTTGTGTGTTGAATAGTTATTTATAAGACTCTTTTAATAAATGTAGGTGTTTGACGAGCTGTGTTCTCGGCCTGCTTTTTTCTCGATTTCTGTGACTTCTTATGTCTTCGGATACCAGGTGGGTTTATTTAAAATGTCTATGCAATAAGTGATAAATGTTTGTTTATGTGGGTATGATCAATGTATGCATGTGAACATGTAACCTTCGATGTGAGTTGTACCGGCAGTCGAACGGTTATCCCCGTAGCTAGAGAACATACCCCGCGAGGGTAATCTCCTCTTTAGTCCTTTGTGATGAATGCGTCGCTTATAAGTCCAGTGCGGTGCTCGGTCGACGATGTATTACCTGTCTAAAGCACTAAGTGTAATATCCCATTCAGTAATTAATAAAAGTAATTATTCTAAGTTTGAACTAATTACTTTTATTAAATATGCTCGTTTTTAGTTTCGAGCACAGTTATTAAGTTATTTAGTTAAAAGTTCGACTTTAAGTTGAAAGTATTATCGGTTAAATTTTTATTTAGTAATCGAGCCAGTTCAGTAATTAATTATTTCAGGTCTGTTTATTTTTATAAATAGATTTATAAGATGGGATTAATTATAATAAGATGGCAAATAATAAAAATCGAGTATATTTTGATTACTAGTTCAATATGAGTTGTGAACCAAACCAAGCATGTTCGGTTACGAGTTAAGATTATTACCGAACAAATGATACTCGAGC
>CACSLK010027843.1:7537804-7554399 GCA_902706635.1 Striga hermonthica
CGTTTCAAAAGAAAAAACCCATCATGATTAAGGCCATGAGGCTGGATGGTCGTATGTAACGACCACCTCTTTGAAGGTGGGCATGCGTTTCAAAAGACAAAAACCCATCATGATTAAGGCCATGAGGCTGGATGGTCGTATGTAACGACCACCTCTTTGAAGGTGGGCATGCGTTTCAAAAGAAAATCCATCATGATTAAGGCCATGAGGCTGGATGGTCGTATGTAACGACCACCTCTTTGAAGGTGGGCATGCGTTTCAAAAGAAAAAACCCATCATGATTAAGGCCATGAGGCTGGATGGTCGTATGCAACGACCACATCTTTGAAGGTGGGCATGCGTTTCAAAAGAAAAAAACCCATCATGATTAAGGCCATGAGGCTGGATGGTCGTATGTAACGACCACCTCTTTGAAGGTGGGCATGCGTTTCAAAAGAAAAAACCCAGCATGATTCAGGCCATGAGGCTGGATGGTCGCAGGTAACGACCACCTCTTTGAAGGGGGGCATGCGTGCAGGAAAAAACCTATCAGGATTAGGGCCACGAGGATCGGTGGTCGTATGTTATGACCACCCGTGTGAACGTGGGCAGGTGTTCACGGTAGAAAGCTCGTCATGATGGAAATCATGGTACAATTACACGGAAAGAACAAATTGCAGGAAGGAATATATGTTTGAAAGAACAAACACACCGAAGCAAATCATCACAAACATAGAAAAAGATAGAAAAAACAACAACGAAACAACAACAATCCAAAACACTTTCATTCCAAGAAGATCGTGAGTTCATGAAAAGTACACACATTACAGAAATTCAGTTGGATACAAATGCAAACTAGAAAATACAATATCATTCTACGGAGGAGGAGGGGCAGCAGTCGAGTTGGCGTTGCTCGAGCAGGCGTTGGGATCGATCTGGTGACCAGTGCCAGAGGTCGAGTCGCAGGCCTCATTAAGCGGGCGTCGCCGAATAGACTCAGCCATTGCGACCAACATGGCAGCTGGGGGAGCAGCATCATCGGGCAGCGCAAAGGTTTTCTTTAATATCTCCGATCGACCTAGGGTTCTTTCGAGCTGACCCGACCACCACTCATGCTCGAGTGGTAGAGCAGGATCTCTGTGAAAGTTAGAGGGAACTTTTGGTAAAGCATCCCATATAACCCCGGGGTCGAGCTGCTCAAAATCATCCTCGGCGATCTGCTCGCCAGCTTTCTGGAGGGCGAACTGAAAGCAATCCACCCCGAAGTCTTGAACCTCTTTCAAAAATTGGGGCGACTGTATGAAGTCAGCCACCACTTGTGCGCGATGCTCTCGAACGAAGAGCTGCCCAGTCGTGGTTGCCCAAAGCATCTGCCTAGCCCGAAGGGCAGTGGCGTTTGCGTATCTTTGCTTCTCTTCAGCATGGGCAGCCCTCTCTTTGGCCAGAGTGGCCTCCAGTTCAGCCCGAGAGGTTTCCACCTTGGCCAGCGCCGTCTCAGCCCGAACTCGGGCAGCCTCGGCCTGCTCTCGAGCAGCCTCGGCTCGTGCTCGAGCGGTCTCCACTTCTGATCGAGCAATTCGCTCTTGCTCGAGCACGCCCTCCTTTTCCTTTAAGGCAACATCCTGCTCCGCTGCCGCCACCTCCTTAGCTGCGAGAGCAGCATCCTTTTCCGCGAGAGCCTTGCTTTTATTGCTGAGCTCTTCACCTTGACCGAAGCTTAACGTCGAACTCAGCTTTTTGCTCTGCTTGGGCCTCACGGAGCTGGGAATTATGCTTCACAAGAGTGGAGTTCTTATCCTGTAAGAACCTGATGGTGCTCTCAAGGCTTCTCAAGGATTTCCCAGAGCTGTCGCGAGCTTCTTGCGCCGTAGGCAAAAATTGGACCAAGCCCTATCATCAGTGAAGAGGGCACAATTCAAAATTGATGCAACGCGTAGAACATAGAAAAGAAGACAGCAGGAAGCAGGGGAAACAATACCTGGGCCATCCACTGCACAAACTGATCTCCAAACTCAGGCAGCGTGGGGCCGAGCTTTTTCCGGTCGTCCTCGAGGAGAGCACCCTGGAGGCGCTCGGCCACTTCGTTTGTGGACGCCGACAGCAAGGACGTCGGCTTCGGAGCCAGAGGGTCGGGGGGAAGATAACTGTCACGACCCCGTTTCCAGACGACCGCACCTTGATCGGTGCGGGACCGCTTGCCCAGCACGGTATCAGCCTTGCTGCCAGACTCGACTAGCGCCTTAGTCGAGCCAGCAGATTGGGTCTCGAGGGATTGTTGGTCGAGAGGAGGTTTTTCTGAAGCTGGGGTCTTGGATGAGGAGTGGAGCTCGGGAGACTTGTCCAGGATTTTGGAAGGAACATAGTCTTTGAGAGGATGAGCTCGACGGTCGGTTTTTTGACGATTGTCAACCTTCTGGCGGTCATCAGTCCTGTGTGAGCGGTCGTCGGCCTGATGTTGACGATCAGGGGTCTTTCGGCGGTCATCAGATTTATGTTGGTGATCGACAACTTTTTGACGATCATCGACCTTGGAGGAGGTCGAGGACTTGGCGGTAGAGGAGGGAATGGATTTGGGTTGAGGGTTCTGGGAAGTTTGCCCCGGCTGTTTCGGCGGCGGAGGAGGTTGCTTCTCGGGTTGATGTTGCGCCCCCTGGGGCGGTGGTGGAGGAGGCGGTGGAGTCTGCTGTGGTGGCGATCGTGGCGGCGATTCTGGTCGAGATCCACCCGAGCTAGTCGACCCATCAGCCTTGTCGCTGCTCGACCCAGCGACAGTCCCTGACTTTTTCTTTAGAGGAGTCTTCCTCGGTGGGATACTGAAGCTGGGCACCTCTGCAGAAAAATCACAACATAGATCAGATGCAAGGTCAACAATAACCACTCGAAATAAAAGCGAGAAAATGCACGAACATTCAGTTAATCTGATCGATCACTACCTGGATCATCCTCAAGTCGGATGAGATCAAGGATCTCATCGGTGGGAGGAGGGCAAGTCTTGTGAGTGAGAAGACCACAATGATGGAGAAGGTTGTCGTCCCTGAGAAGTGTTTCTGAGGCAACGGTCTTAGAATTCCAAGAATGGACACGTTGTTCGAAAAGGGGGTTAGCGGGAGGAGCAGAAACCTCCTGAGGAACCTCCCTGACCCACGGAAGGGAGGGCCAAGAAAAAGGCTCAGCAGGACGGACAAAGACAAAGCGGTCGATCCATTTAGGAAGATTGGAGGGGACGTCGTTGATGAAATGGGCACCATTACGACTCTTTAAATACAGACCTCGACCTTGTTTAGAAGGGGCATAACAGTAATGGAAGAAGGCAAGGTCGAATCGACCAAGGCGGACATGGCAAAGAATGACAAAGGTGGTCATAAAACGGATAGCGTTAGGGGGAAGTTGATGAAGAGGAAGTCCGAACCACTCGCAAATCTGAAGAAGATCAGGACTCAGAGGGAAACGAAGACCAAGTTTAAACTGGATTTCGAAGAAAGTGTAGCAATCCCGCGGAGGATGGTCGAACTTGTCAGAGGGAGAGGACCGGAAGAACGCCCAACCAAAGGGTTGGCCGATTTTTTTGGGTTTGAACCAAGGGTGAGAAAGAGAGGAAGAAGAAGTGCGCTGAGACAGTTTTTTGGTCGAGGATCGTTTGGGAGGAGAACTCGAAGAGGGAGTAGCAGCGGGTTGCGAAGAATTGACCTCGTCCTCCTCCGGCTCGTCTAACGAACCAAGAGGAGGTCGACGTTGGCGGAGAGGGATGTTATCCATACTATCACCAGAGTTTGGAGAAGCGACGCGAGCGGTAAAAACGCGAGTGGGAACTGTATCGCCGGGGCGAAGGATTGAGAGAGGGACGGCTTCGAGCGCAGAGGGTAGTATTTAAACCGAATCAGAGGAGGTCTCAGTGTCTGAAAAGAAAACCAAAACAAAAACAAAGAGAACAAATATCAAAAAGGAGTGGTCGCAAGAAAGAAAGAGGGGAGAGGAAGATTAGGGTTCTTACGGGAGAGCAACCAAAAAATCGGGAGAGGAATTAAGAAAGTGAAGGGGCAGAAATTCCAAAAAATCTTCAAAGGAAAGACAAAATCCCCAACATTCAGTAGACAAACAAGAGTATCCCAAGCGCAAATTCAACACACAACGAGCCAGTTTGGGGCGATTCAACAAGCAGATCGAGAACACCCAACATTGAAAATTCAAAATACACAAAATGGAACTACAAAGAATATAAATTCAAGGGCAAAGAGACTTACTCATAACCGTGGATGGATAATTGAGGAAGGATTGAAGGGGCACAGGAGAAATCGTCGAGAAAATAAAAGTTTTTGCAGAGAATTCTGGGCACAGAGAAATCTTAAAGCTGAAAAGGTGGAAAGAGGGAAAAAATACGCTAAGTAGGGAATTTATACTTTGGCGATTGAAGGGTGAAAAGATAAGGGCCGTCGGATTAAGGGTAGATCCAACGATGAAGAGTATTAATTTGCGCGGAACTCGAAATGGACGCGATAGGCGAGGAGGCACAATAATTAAAGCGCCTGACACATCTGAACAGTCGTGACGCGTGGCAGAAAACGGACGCGACAGAAAGGACTTAAAGCGGATGACTTTATTGCTAGGGATTAACGGAGAATTATTCGAAAAAAGTGAGCGGGAAGCTCAACAGCTGGTCGATATCTAACGACGAACCACCCAGAAGGACGATAAATGCTAATCTACTCTTAGATCGAATCATTCAGATTCGACCAGAGTGGGGGGGGACTAGATGATATGGGATATTATACACACAAGGCTGTACCGGTCTGTTGACCGGTCGAGGAGGTCATATTATGAAGAAGCCAAAGGAGTCGAGCAATTAACTAGTCGACCAAGCAAGGCTGTCGACCGAACTATCCTTCGACCAGATACGCGATCGAGCAATTTATTCGACCTCATCAGGTCGACTACTTCGAGGACTTAACACCACGCTATTCGGCCTAGTCACGGGCGCGTGAAGGAAGCCTCTGACAGAATGCCAGGAAAATATTTACCCCATGTGCAGGGAGACACGTGTCGGGAAAGCAGTGGAGGATAGCGATAACCACCTCTGACAGCATATCCCATGTGCAGGAGGACACGCGTCCCAAGGGGATTGGTGCAGGCGATAGTGGCGACGGCTACCTCTGACACACGCGTTTGGTGCGTACGGACGGGCAGTTAGGGCAGACAGCTCATCAAATCCGGGCAGCCCTAGGTCAGGTATCTCACCTCTATATAAAGGGGGTGAGCCTTTCTTCTTCAGCACGATCATTCTATTACTCTTGAGAATTGATTGAATACACACTGACTTAAGCATCGGAGGCTCTTCACCGGAAAACCCCTCCGGTGTGAGAGTTCTTTGTAGGTACATGACGTTCAACCGGCAAGAAGGAAGGCGATTACTCAAGTTCCAGCCGGTCGAGGAGTTTTGTGTTACCAGAGTATAACTAGTGGAGCACTTTTGATCAGTAAAGTGCTCTTATTATAGCCAGTATAAATCCCCAATTCACCTAGTTGATTGTGAATTGGTGATTCTTCAGTTAAAAGCAGAGTCAAGGGTTAAAGCTCAGTATTCAGATATTGAGTTCTTAATATACGCCATCAGTTTAGTATAAGCTCTAAGTTAAGCTTGTACTCTCAGTTTTAGTATTTCCGAGGATGGAAATAGTTTTAGGAGGATAGATTGTAATGCCCCGTCATTTATTAATAAAGGAAAGATACTAGCGTTCGAGTATAAGCTAGCCTTTATTAATAAATGCTCAACATTAGTTTCGAGCCTAAGTTATTCAGCTAGTTAAGCTCCAAGTTCAACGTTAAGTCGAAATAATTGGTTGATTTTATTTATTAACCGAGCCAATTCTAGTAATTAATCTCAGTCCGTTTATTTTTAATAAATAGACAATAGTGAGTTCGAGATTAATTATTCCAGTGTTGACGTACTAATCGAATTCAAGAATACTCGAGAAATCGTCAAAGATGAGTTTCGAGCCCAGTTAGTAAGTTATTCAGATATGAGTTCGACTTTAAGTCGATGGTCGATTCGGTTTAATTTATAGTCAGTAACCGAATAAGTCTCGATAATTAATTCTGATACATTTATTTTTATAAACGGACATTATTAGTCGGAATAAATTATTTTTAGTCGACGTATTATTTGGAGTCGAGATATTCGGATTAATCGTCGAAGTTTAGTCCCTACCGAAATCGAGTAAGTTCGGTTAAGTTATGTCAAATCCTAGTCGGGTTCATGTTAAGCTTGAAATTATTCTAAGTATCTAGTATATATATATATATATATATATGTAAGTATAGTATAGTATTGGGATTTTTCCTAAGTGCTAAAGCACAAAGTTCATGCGCACCTATTAGGCCGTGCCGACCATTACCAAGTCAAGTGCTTTAACTAAAGTTTAAATTGGTTTTAGCCTATCTTTGGGAGTTATCATATAGCATGTAAAATGTGGAGAGTTTATATTTTGGTGCCACATAAGCCCGTGACTAAGTTATTATTGATGCCACCATTTATTCTTTGAAGGATAAGTGGCGTATATTCAAGGCTACACCATATACATCACCTTTTAATCATCCTACATAAGGATTATGTCCAAGCTTAAGAGGAGATTATTCATTTCTCTTAAATATCCACTATTTCTTTAGTATTGCCGAGAGTGGGTAGTATTTTACCAAGCTACTATTTACCATATTAAGTTCAATTAGAGAAGATTTGAAGAGCGTTGGGGAGGTGAAGGGAGGATAGCTTATCCATTGTTTGTGGTCGGGGGCGTCGAGTAAAGCCATAGGCGCGCGTAACTCCACGCGGACGAGGGTGCACGAACGCAAGCCTTAGTGCCTTTTCACGAGCAACCGAAGAGGTAAGCTTGTGATGTCCTTTTCTTGACAATTATATGATCATTTTAGAATGAGCATGAAGAAGATATGTAGATGAGTTCTTTAGTTAAAAGTTTTTCTCTCGTAGGCGCCACATAGGCCCTACCAAGCCATTTCAAGTCTTAGCCAGAATCTCCCGAGCATTATATGCATTTTTTAGCTTAATTTATCATGTTATATTAAGTTGAGTTGCAGTTGCCGGAGAAAGTCGCCCAACGGCTGGCAAGGTGTCGGTCGTAGTGCCTGCCCGCACGTAACGTGCTCAGTGCGCCCATCAGTAGTATGCAGGCGTGCAGTTAGCTCGCGTGCGCCCAGTTGTGCGACGCGCGTAATGCATGCCCGCAGCATGTGGCAACGCGAAGTCAGTTTGCGTGCGTAAGTGCGCGCAGTGCATGCCGACACCGCTCGGCAGCGCACAACAAGTTAGCGTGCGCCCGGTACCCATATCGCCCAGCGAGTGTAGGCAGCGCCTAGCCAGCCTCGCCGCACGCCAGTACGTCAGTCAACCCGGCAGTTCCCAGACGCACGCTGGGGGAGTTCAGGGGCACGCCAGCGTGCCTAGTAGCACGCCAGCGTTCGCAGTCGGCCTCGGTTTGTGTCCAGCAGCACGCCGAGTTCCATGTGCCGTCAGGGTCGCCAAACAGTGCCCGAGTGGCACCAACTGCGCCTGTGCCGCGCAAGCAGTGTTTAGCCAGCGTGCTTAGTCGCCTCTCTGTGGTGCCAGCAACACCCGATAGGTACAAGACCCGCAAGTGTTGGGCCAGTAGTGCCCGCCAACGTTCAGTCGCACGTGCTTAAGAGTCTAGACGCCATCGGCCGTGCCAGCAACACCCGATGGTCGACAGCAGCGCACAGGCCAGCACCTGTTGCGACCAGTAGTAGCCAGTCACTATTGGCAGTGCTCAGTAGCACGCCAACAAGCCCAGTAGCACGCCAGCGTATGCAGTCCCCTGCGGCCGTGCCCAGCAGCGGCCGACAGCACCCAGGGCGTGCCACCAACGCCCGGCAGCACCAAAGCTGCGCCAACTCGCGCGTGCACCGCGCCAGGGCACCAACAGGCCCTGGGCAGGGTTGAGTCTGGTCAGCCCGAGTCAGCAACCAATCGCCCGGCCACAACGAGCCGGCGGTCCGGCCAGCCAGTGAACCGGCCGGTCTAGACCGGTTATCCGAGTAATTTATTTCTTGTTATTCCGGTTCGAATTTATTTCAGAATTTCAGTTAACTTATAAGCCAAGTCACTCCAGTATAGCAATACCAGTTAAGTCCAGATTTAAAATCAGTTAAAGTAGAACCTTAAACAGTTCCAGTAAATCCAGTTAAATTATCAGTTAAAGTCGAGCATCTTAGCAGTTATTTTTAGTAAGTCTGAGCATAGCACTTAGCATTTGTTTATTTATATATTTTTACATTTTGAGCAATCAACAGATCAATCAACACTTACGTTTTCAAATCTAGCATTACAGGTAGGGACCCAGACTGGGTATTACATTGAGTATAATTACAGATATCATGTTCGAGGTATGTATATTCAGTTTCTGCTTAGGGTGGTGGTCAGATACTGTAAGTCCATCCTAAGTTCTAGTGGTAGCTCAGATAGCTGTAATATTTCCACTAGAGTGTGCATATGGTTTCGGCTCAGTTTTATCGACAGATTCAGTATCAGTTTCAGTATCAGTACAGTTTCAGTTTCAGATTATATACTTTCGATCATGATATTGTTATTATTATTGTTGTTTTACTTCAGCATGGGTTTCTATAGAGCACAATGGCTTTTATTGCTCACGCCCCACTCTTTTCTCTTTTTTCAGATAACAGGGTCAGACTAGAGGTTTGAGCTCAGCTTGGTGGTTGTGGTCGTGGACTTGGCCAGTTTGCCATTGTTGTGGGAATTTATACATTTCACATTGTGTATACTTTACGCCACGAGTATTTACTTCCGCATGCTTTTCAGTTATCAGTTTTTGAACTTGCATACTACTATTTCAGATAAACAGATTTTACCCGGTCCCCTAGTATGACTTGGGTTCAGTATAGTATGCTTGTTTGACATTATGTTTTCTTTATGTCTAACCTAGTAGTTAGACCCAGTTTAAAGAAAACGAATCACATCGGTTGTGAAGGAGAAAAAAGCATGCCTTATAAGTGGTTGTGGATACCTTCACTAGTGTGACGCGTTTTGGTGAGCTAGCTCCCAAAGGCAAAACCGTGAGGGTGAGAATGCCCAAAGCGGACAACATCACACTACGGGTTGGCTAGGCTATTACAATGGTATCAGAGCCAGTACCCGGACTGGTGTGCCAGCGAGGACGCTGGGTCCCCAAAGGGAGTGGATCCAGATACCCCACATCAGTTGTGAAGGAGAACGAAGCATGCCTTGTAAGTGGCTGTGGATACGTTCACTAGTGTGACGCATTTTGGTGAGCTAGATTCCAAAGGCAAAACCGTGAGAGTGAGAGTGCCCAAAGCGGACAATATCACACTACGGGTTGGCTGGGCTGTTACACTATACATCAGCTCGTACAAAAACAAGGATCGTGTTGGGTTGGAATGAAGAAGAAGAGGCCAATGCAATTTCAAACTGAGAGGCCTATATTCCAACAACGGCAAAGGCAAGAGCAAGGGATGCGAACAAGCATATCAAATTCAACCAAGGGAAAGCTCCACCATTGCCTCCTACTTGTCCTAATTGTGGAAAGCAACACAGTGGGGAATGTTTGGGAGGAAAGGGAGTAGGCTACGCCTGTAAACAACAAGGACACATGGCGATCATGTTCCCCAATCAACCAAAACCAAATCTTCGAGAAAAAGTACCAGCCAGATTGTTCACCATAACTCGTGAAGATGCTGAGGCGAATCCAGAAGTGATTACAGGTAACATATTAATCTCTGGAGTTTCTACTTTTGCATTATTTGATTCTGGAGCCACGCATCAAGTTGCATCAACTCAGTGTGTGAAGAGGTTTGGTAGAGTACCTGATAAAACAGAAACGAATTACAATGTTTTGATACCATCTGGAGAGACAAGACAAACAAACTAAATTATACGAGCTTGTAGTGTCTCTATTGAAGGAAGGGAACTATATGTTGATCTGATAATAATAAACATGAATGACTATGAGGTAATATTAGGCATGAATTGGCTATCGAAGTACAATGCCACCATTGATTGTCGGAGAAAGATCGTATCATTTCAACCACCTAGTGAAGAATCGTTTTCTTTTATCGGGATTATTAAAAATAGAACTCGTGATTGATATACAGCCAGGAACGGCTCTAATATTTAAATCACCATATAGAATAGCATCTGCTGAGTTGAAGGAGTTGAAAGTACAACTACAAGAACTCTTGGATAAAGGATTTATCAGACAGTTTCTCACCTTGAGGAGTACCAGTTTTGTTTGTTCATAAGAAGGATGGCACATTGAGAATGTGTTTTGACTATCGAGAGCTAAATAAGGTCACAATCAAGAACAAGTATCATTTACCAAGAATCGATGATTTGTTCTACCAACTTCAGGGTGCAACAGTATTTTCTAAGATTGATTTGCGCTCAGGATATCAATAGTTAAAGATAAAAGAAGAAAATATTCCTAAAGCAACCTTTAGCACGAGGTACGGTCATTATGGATTTCTGGTGATGCCGTTTGGCTTGACAAATGCTCCAGATATCTTCATGGACTTAACGAATAGGGTATTTAAGGATTTCATAGGTAAGTTCATGATTGTGTTCATCAATGATATCCTTACATACTCTAAATCAAAAGAGGAGCATAGTGGACATTTAAGGAGAGTACTTTAAGTATTGAAAGTAAAACAATTATACACAAAATTTAAGAAGTGTGAGTTTTGGTTGGATCGAGTGGTGTTCCTTGGACATGTTATTTCTGGGGATGGGACCTCAGTTGACCCAAGTAGAGTAGAAGCTGTCGAAAAATGGCCTCGACCGAGTAATCCATCAGAAGTACGTAGCTTTCTTGGTTTGGCAGGATACTATCGAAGATTCATGGAAGGATTTTCTACAATTGCTTCACCATTAACACAATTGACCAGAAATAATGTAAGTTTCAAAATGGACATAAGTTTGTGAACGGAGCTTTCAGAGCTTAAAAGAAGATTAACATCTGCACCTATTCTATCAATCCCATCAAGCAGTGGAGGTTTTGTTGTCTACAATGATGCCTCAAAGAACGGTTTGGGGTTGTGTACTCATGTAGAATGGTAGAGTAATAGCATATGCTTGAAGGCAACTAAAGGAGTATGAGTAGAACTATCCTACACATGATTTGGAACTTGCAACAGTTGTCTTTGCGCTTAAAATCCAGAGACATTATTTGTATGGAGAAAGATGTGAGATTTTCACTGACCATAAAAGTTTGAAATATTTCTTTACACAGAGCTTAACATAAGACAACGAAGGTGGTTAGAACTGGTTAAGGATTACAATTGTGTGATTAGTTATCATCTAGGGAAGGCAAACGTTATTGCTGATGCACTGAGCAAGAAATCGACATAACAAAATTGAATAACAGATTTTGCTCAAAAGCAAGAACTACTTGATTTACAGAAGATGGATGTTGATGTTGTTGAAAAAGGATCGTTGTAAGTAAAGTTGACATCTCTATCCCTCCGTCCCTCCTTAATTGAAAGAATATAACAAGAACAACTCAAAGATGAATATCTGGCAAAAGTAAAGAAAGATCTTGTTGTAGGAACATCATCTGATTTTCATCTATCCAAATATGGTGCACTTAGATTCAAAAGTCGGTAGTGTGTACCGAATGATGAGAAAATATGTAATTATTAGAGGTATGCTGTAAAAGCTATATTTTACAGATTCTAGCAATTCCATTTGGATCTGGCCATCATGTTTCAGTAAAAGTACATATGTTTGCAGTTTGTTTATTTATGCGAATCATACTCCTTGTCTTATATTGAGATAGTGTGCTTCGAAGTGTTTCGAACAGAAAGATCACCTATCAGTTCCTTGTAAGACTAAACTATTCATTCACAGTCTATACAGGCAGTGAGACCCCTCTTGGAAAAAGACTGTAGCGTATTCTTGATTCAGTTGGTCTTTGACTGAAGAATTACACTAGCACTTAGGATAGGTGTTAAACAGGACCACAGAAGGATAAGATTATGAGACTCACTGATCGTTGTTGTAATCTAGACCTTTGGTGATTGATGCGTTCTCTTAAGCTGTAATATAAAATAGGCATATATATTCACTTCTTGCTTATTTGATTTACCAAGGGATTCCTATTTTTATTAGGATGACATACGAGGTATTTTGGTAAATGAGAATGATTATATGATGTGCTGTTATAAATTTTTTATGGTCACTATGTTCCAGTGCATGGGATTGATGACGTCCCCGAAATGAGCTCAGGAAGGTACATTATGTTAAACCCTGCAGGTAGACGATTGTCTGACATAATGGTTAATGATCTGAGTGGTACTAATTTCGAAAATGAATAAGAAGTTGATTAATCATTTTGTCAGTAATTTAATTAATCAACGGACGTTATATCTTAAACATAGGGAGGTAAATCGATCAATCGAATTAATATTATTTAATCATGGAGTCTCGATTTTATTGGTGAAATAGGAGCTAAATGGGGAGAGCAATAAAATTACCAGAAATTCTATGGCACCACATGTGGCACCATATTATGGTGCCACAACATGATGTGGCATATTATTATTGGTGCCACAACATAATGTGTGATAGTTGTGGTAGCAATCATAATGTGCCACATCATGTTGTGGCACCATAATATGGTGCCACATGTTGTGCCATAGAATTTCTGATAATATTATTCTAGTGGGATGTTTTATTATTTAATTTCATTTAATAATGAATTAATTTTATTCCATATTTATTATTTTATGGGGAAAGGAATATTCCTACAAGAATCTTTTCTAAGGTTAGGAGACTTGGGAGTCTTCTAGAAGGTGATGATTAGTAGGAGAATTCTATCCTTGATTGGATTAGTAGATGGAGTAGAATTAGGACCTTGGCCTAAAGTGATAAGCCCATATTTAGCACCTCCTTAAAGTTCCTAATGGAGCCTATAAATACACCAAGTCCAAGATCTTGTATGTTGTTCATGTTGGCCGATTTTTCTTCTAAATACACGAGAGAAAGTACTTCATTCGAGAGTTAGGGAGATTCGATTAATTGCTCCACCAAGATTAATCGAATTCAGTGTTTAGGTAATCGGTTAGAAGGTCTTTTGGTGCAGTATATTCAAGCCTTCTACATATATATTTTTGGTCATCTTCCCCAGCCGAGAGCCGCCATCCGCCGCTGCATAGGTTCGCTGGAAATCTCCCATTACCGTCGGTCATCACCCGATTCTAGCCAAGCGCAGCCGCGCATCGCCCAACGATCACCAGCGACGATCGCCATCAGTGCGCGAGAAATATGCACGCGCCATACCTTGCGCGCCCAGGAGACGTGACCAGCACGCCCGCGTGACCCCAAGCGCGCATCGCACGTCTGCAGCCTATCAACTTCTTTATGTGCTAATCCTGTCAACTGGCCATCCAGATGGCTAATCGCTGAAATGCTCCAATCTAGCCAGTCGTAGCCCCTCAAGTAGCTCCCGACCTAAACTAGGAGCAGCGAGTTGCACAGTTTCGCGGGTTTCACCTGGCAACTTTTAATGGACAAGGAGATCCTAGATAAGTTGAGGAAGGGCTACGCAACCTTGATCTTATCTTCGAGGTCATGGGCTGGCCAGAGGGAATCAAGATCATATGCGCCCAACTTCTGTTGACGGGGGATGCAAGACTTTGGTGGATAGCCTACTAGGCCATGAGGCCTGGGAAGAAGGATAATGTTACACTGGAGCGGTTGAAGGAGATAGTCCGGGAGAAGTACTAAAAGGTTCACTACAGAGATAGGATGGAGAGATTGTTCCTTAGTTTGGAGCAGGACGGCCAGACCGTTGATGAGTACGAGCGCGAGTTCACTCGTCTCAGCTTCTTCGTCCATATCTCATTGACACGGAGGAGAAGAGGAGGAGGCGCTTCTAGGGAGGCCTACGTGGATAGATCCGGCACACCCTAAATCCTATGGGTGCCAGGCTATATGCTGAGACAGTTTATCGGGCCCAGTAGATAGCCGAGATCTTGATAGTGGAGGCTAGTCGAGTCCACACCCCAGTCAGGAAGCCAGTCCAGCCACTGGCATAGCCAGCTCAGTCGGCTCCACCATAGCTAGCACAACCTTAGCAGGCACAGAGACCCAACAAGAGAAAGTGGAAGGTTCGTAATGATCGGAGGAACAGATATGGGGTACTAGGACCAGCACAAGCTCTAGCCCCAGCTCAGACTGTGTATCCTATCCGTCAGGTTGCACCACCAGCGCCACCTACGGCTGTAACCACTACGGGGAGTGCTTAGCTAGACAAAACGTGTATTATCACTATCGTAGAACTGGCCACGGGATTCGTGCTTGCCCATACCGCCTTCAGAACTAGCAAGGTCACTGTCAGCAGGCCCAGAACTAGCCTCGAGGGGGACCTACACATATCTTTTCTCTTAACCAGGTGAAGGTTAGCCGAGCATCCAGGTACAGTGCAAGGCATGATACCTTTATTAAGCATATCAGTCTTCGCCTTGTTTGACATAGGAGCAACCCATTCGTTCATTTTCACAAAGTGTTTCGAAGCTGTAAATGTCCAAAGCGTGAGTATTGTCGACCCCTTTGAGATCAGCCTAGCCTCAGGGAGGAACATAGTGACGGACTCTTTGGCCAAGAACCTTAGTCTTGATATTGGCGGCAAAATTGTATGTCGATGCATTTCTGATTGAGATGAAGGACTTTGATCTTATTCTCGATATGGATTGGCTGGAGTAGTATCAGGCAGACATAAGGTGCCGAGACAGAGAGGTGACACTTCAGTTGACCGGGGGAGAGCATATCACGTTCTTTTGAACGAAAGCTATAACCTTGTCACGTGTTATCTCAATGGTGAAGGCGGCCAAGTATTTGCTGAATGAGGATTGTCAAGGCTACCTGGTGAACATCGTCGGGGAATCATCGGAGGAGCAGATACCCAGAGACATCCTTGTGGTGCGCGATTTTGTCGACGTCTTTCTGGAGCAATTTCCAGGAGCACCATTGAACCGTCAAGTGGAGTTTACAATTGATTTGGTTCCAAGAGCAGGACTGATATTGAAGATACCTTATAGAATGGCCTCGAATAAGCTTCAGGAGCTAAAATCTCAGATTCAGGGACTACTCAAGCTCGGTTTCATCCGATTGCATGTTTCACCCTGGGAGCACCTGTCCTCTTTGTCAACAAGAACGATGGGACAATGTGCATGTGCATCGACTTCCGGGATTCAAATCCATTGACGGTGAAGAACAAATATCCACTTCCCAGGATAGATCTTTTCTATTAGATGAGGGGCGCCAGAGTGTCTTCCAAGACTGATCTCCACTCTGGTTACCATCAGCTGAGAATCAAGGAGACCGATGTGGCCAAGACTGCTTTCAAAACCAGATACGGACATTATGAGTTTGTTGTGATGCCGTTCGGCTTGAGGAATGCACCGGTGGTATTCATGGATCTCATGAACTGTGTTTTTCATCCCTTATTAGACTAGTTTGTTATCGTCTTATTTGATGACATCTGGTCTATTCTCGTAGTCCAGAGCAGCCGAAAGAGCATTTGAGGACCGTGTTGCAAACTCTTAGATGGGAGAAGCTTTATGCCAAGTTCTCCAAATTTGAATTCTGGCTTGATCGAGTGGCTTTTCTTGGCCACATTGTTACGGCGAGAGGAATTGAAGTTGACCCATCGAAGATCGAGGTAGTCTGGAACTGGTCAGCACCGAAGAATGCCACCGAGGTTTGAAGTTTTCTCGTATTAGCTGGCTATTATAGGCGTTTCATCGAGCGGTTCTCCAAGATAGCCTTACCCTTGTCTCGTTTGATGATAAAATCGGTGAAGTTTGAATGGAGTGACCGTTGTGAGGCGAGCTTCCGGGATCTCAAAGAAAGTCTTACGACGGCGCCTGTGTTGACTATTCCGGATCCCACTAAAGGTTTCACTGTCTACAGTGATGCCTCGAAACAAGGTAGGCTGCGTACTGATGCAAGAAGGCAGGGTTGTGGCTTATGCTTCTAGAAGTCGCACGAGGAGAACAACCTGACTCATGATCTTGAGTTGGCAGCAGTGGTTCATGCCATGCACAGTGGTTCTGCATCGTATATCGCCACTCCAGTAGCACTAAGATGTACCAGGATCTTAAAGGGTCCTTCTTATGGCGAGGGATAAAACGGCAAGTGGCGAGATTTGTTGATGGTTGTCTAGTATGTCAGCAAGTGAAGGTTGAGTACCAAAGGCCGTCTGGTCTGCTCAAGCCACTGGAAATTCCCCAGTAGAAGTGGGAGAAGATCACGATGGACTTTGTGATGGGTTTTTCTAGGTCGAGGTCCGAGAAGGATGCTATATGGGTGATCTCGGACTGAATGACTAAGTTAGCACACTTCTTGCATGTGCATAGGTCGATGACGATGGAGCAGTAATTGGCTCTTTACATTGATGAGATAGTCCAACTCCACGGGGTGTCAACTGAGATTGTGTCAGACCGAGACCCTCAGTTTATCAGGCAGTTTTGGGAGGCTTTGCACTTTTCCATGGGGATGAGGTTGAAGTGTTGGGTTCTGTTAGGAACGTCAAACAACATGCACGGCATTGAACTTTATC
>CACSLK010027843.1:7576773-7591609 GCA_902706635.1 Striga hermonthica
TTTTTTGAAAGTCCGAAATTTCTTTAAAATCAAAGTGGGGTGTTACAGATGGTCACCACCGCAGCCGCACGTACGCGAACGACCCAGGAAGTACACTCAACATTACACCGAGTACAAACAAGAAAAGGATGTCGAGCAGCGGCCTCAGGCATCAAACATTCATGACCACCCACGGCTCGACGAGTGCTTACGGATGGCGCATCGACCAACCGCGAATAATGATCGACCACCACCTTACGTGTACGATCGGTCGAGGAGAGAGCGCGAGCAAGCTGAGAACAAACAAGAGGAGTCGCAAGTGAGCGACAAGGCCCAAGGCGGGTCCAAGAATGCGACGGAGGTCGAATTGGTTGAGCAAAATAAGTGCGAGGTGGAAATTACGGTCGAGCAAGACACGCCCGAAGATGAGTTAATGGATGTCACGAGCGAGATCATGGCCTAAGGAGCCGAAGTGTTCAAAGTTGAGAGAAAGGTTATGGTCGAGGTCGATGACGACCGTGAGTGGGATACGAGCATGATTGAAGAAGGAGTCCCCGAAGTTTGGATGTTGGAGGACGAGTCCTTGAGGACAAGGACTTATTCGAAGGGGGGAGGAATGATGCGGAAGTGGCTTTTGAGGCCCGAGCACGCCGAGAGCCAATGGTCGAGACAATCCGAGAAGGCCGCGAAAAGGACCAAAAGCACGCATGCATGGCCTAAGAGACGAGTACGAGCTCGTATGCGAGGCGCCCAAACACGCGAGAAAGGGCGCATTCAAGAAGGGCGCGCACACGCGCATTGGCGTAGACGCGCATGGCGCTTGATGGTTTGGCGAAGAGGCGCGCAGGGGGTGGATGTTGGGTGGTCGATGCGCGCGAGAGATTGCCGCGGGTGGACGGAACAAGATGATATATGCATGGTAAGCGGGCAAGCCACGGGGGTCGATTGGGACGCGTTGGCGTTTGGCAGGAACGCGGATGATAGCGGCGAACGACTGGTGGGCGTAAGGTGCGCATCGGATGATGATGCGCGGGCGTCGGTTGAGCGCAAGGTACTGGACAAGCGCGGTGGTAGCACTGGGACGCTGGACGTGTGCGAGGTGCGCACGGGTTACGGGCGTCCACACGCGAAGGATGAGGACGCGCCAATAGGCGCACAGGCAGCTAACGAGCGCGATAGCGCGCGCATGAGAGATAGACGCCCGGGAGTCCTAGGCATGGCAGGACTAGGCAGCGCAAGGGCGGTGGGTGCGCGATTCCTAACGCACGGAGGCTTAGGCGAGGTGCGCGCGCGAAGTAAGGCGGCGCACGCATGTGCGATGCGCGAGAGATGGAAGGCGGTGCGAAATACGGCCGAAAATACCTATGAGCGTGTGGAATGGAAATTGTTTGGAGTGCAAGCCAAACAAGATCAAGATCTAGTTAATTAAGAACTCTAGGATATTTAGTTTCCTTCTTGCACAATAATATCTAGATTGTATAGGTTAGTTAATATTTTATTGCTTTAATTAGAGATTTAGTTGGAATAGGATTTATTTACTGCACAGTTTAAGAGATCTAGTTAGATTAGAATTAGATTTAGTTTTCTCCTATAAATACCCATGTCCTCTTGTTATTTTTCATAGAGGAATGAATTGAATAGTTTGAGTAGTCTTAGTTAGTAGAAAATTATGAACTTTTGTTCAAACACTTTGCTTTAGTTTTCCACCAAAATTCTATTGCAATTTTATTTGTTCCAAGAGGCGCGGGCGTGGCTCGAAGAACACCTATCGGCGATTCAAGGCGCGGGCTAGCGGCTTACCGACAGTCGGGACACGCGATCTTCATCAAACTGGGCGTACGCGAGCTACACGTAAGCTCACACGCTACTGTCGGTCGCGCTGTGCACGCTATGTGCGGGCAGGCACTACGACCGGCACTTTGTCGGCCGTCCGACAACTTTTTTCGGCAACGACAACCTATCTCAACATAATATGACATATTAAGTTCAAAAAAGTATATAACGTTCGGGAGATTCTGGCTAGGAAATGAATTGGCTCGGTAAGGCCTATATGGCACCTCCGAGTGCAATATGCTACTATACAAGATCTTAACTATACATTCTCCTCATGATCTTCCAAATATGATCATATAATTACTAAAAGAAGGTCATCATGAGTTTACCCCTTCGGTTGCTCGCGAAAGAGTGCTAGGGCTTGCGTGCGTTATATACGTCTGCTTGTAAGATCCGTGCGCACCACGCTTCTCTCGGCTCCCTTGACGATAGATGATGAAGTAAACTACTCTCTCAACTTAAGTTCAACTTAATGGTAAAAGATGAACTTGGTTCTTAATATGGTGCAACTAAACTATCTCGGCTTTAACTATTTTCTCTCGGCAATAGTAAGCATAACTCTCTGCTACTTCTCTTTAAATAGGCTAATGAAGGATTAGGATGAGAAATATGGCTTAATATTATGGTGCCCCTTGCCATAGGCTAGACTTTGTTGGCAAATTACACGCCTAGTCACTCCTCCTAGGTGGCACTTCAATAAAGCTTAGTCATCATCTATGTGGACCTAAAATGCCACATTAGCTAAGCAAGGTGGTGAGTCACCAAGGCAACTTGCACAATACTAATCTAACTACAACTTACTCTCGGCAATCACTAAGTCTTAGGCTGAGATGGTCGGTTACGATAGCTAATGGCGCATATGATTTAGGCACGACACTCAGGGAGTTGCTCTCGGCAATAACTAGAACGTAAGCATGAACTAAGTTAATTAAGCATGAACCAAGCTACAACATGCTCTCGGTAATTGTCATGGCCGGCTCGCATAACATAGGCATGACAATGCATTGGAATGGTGCGTGTTACCATCCAACTCGGTAAACCAAAGTTAGTAGCCTCGAACTGCGTGTTAAATGGATTATTACCAGCAATGACATGGCCAACAGTTATCCCGGTCCGCCTACCGAACCGGCCAAGCCATAGAAGACCGAGGTGATCCATACAACCGAAGTCATCTCGGAACCGAAGTCACCATAAACCGAGGTCACCACCTCCTAAGCTGGTGACAATGCGCCTACACGCCACCGTCACGAACCACGAGATCAAGTGGGACCCGCTGACAATGCCGCCCAACAAAAGTAGCTTTATGAAAAAAGCAATGCACAAATCCCGATATGTATCCCACAAAGATACTATAAATAGCAAACTCCTGCTACTCTTACGGGGGTTCTCGGAATCGAAATTTTACTATGAAACACGAAACAGCTCACAGAAGCTTTTTACCTCGGTTCACCTCGGACCGGGGCTAGTGTTGAGTTTTTAATACATGTCTCACGTCCAAATCATCAATAACAATCAAATACACCTATTTTCAAATTGTTGTTAACAATCACATAACAACAGTTTGGCGCTAGAGGAAGGGCCTTCATAAGTTATTTGAGGTTAATCTTCAACCCTTGGCTCTTTAGCCACAGCAACCACTGCAAACATGTCTCATTCATATTTAGCTTGTTTTGGTTGTTGGTAGTGATAGGCTAGCTAGGTCCCTGGGTTCAGTGGCTAGTCTATCTTTTGTGGATGCCTTTTGTATTAGCATTACCATTTCATTAACCTATCCTGGTCTCCATGACTTCTGCTCATGCCAGGTATAGGGTTCTGAAATGGATTTTTGTTCTTTTGGTTAGATCACCATTGTTGGTGCTTCTGTTATTCTGCCTCGTTGCAGCGCTTGTAAATACTCTTTCTTTCTTTGGTATAAAATCTATCGTTGTGAAAAAAAAAAAAAAAATATCACCATGGGCATACGTCACGTGAAGGGCACAGTCGCAGCAATCACTCTGCTAGGCGTCCTGTGGCTATATCCTACCTGCCAGATTATACCACTCTGCTTCAAAATCTGGAGTTCGCACGTGGGTTTTCCGCCTTGATGGCCCAAACTGCTCCTGGGATGTCAACGACTGCGCCGGGACAATCTATCATCCCAGCTACCCCTGCAAACCCGAGAAATCCGTCTACCCGACGAGACGGCGGTGGAGCTACGTCTCACGCTACGTCTCAGCCTCGTAGTCGAACATCACCTCCACACCCAGATCGTGTAGTGCTGCATGCCGAGACAACGCGCACTCCTCCGGTGGTGCCTCATGAAGAAACCGCTGAAAGTCAGTCGGGACAACCACGGCATTCTCCACCACCTGCGCGACCTCAGACTCATTTCCATCCAGCTCGCACAGACCTCCGTCAACAAATTGAAAGAAATTGGTCAGCTCGGCAAGAATCCACAGAATTAGAGGTATTACGGCGAAGAATTGCCGAGTTGGAAAGCCGGCAAAGGGCACAGGAAGATCCTCCTCGGTGAGCCTCCACCTCAGCACATTTATATTTAGAAGCCGACTCTCCTTTAACACCCGAGCTCACCTCGGAACCTGTACTGGGAAAAGTCAAAGTCCTTCAAATCGGATTATATGATAGAATGTCGGATCCTGACTCCCACCTCGGTCACTACACATCGTGGATGGATCTCCATGGGGCCTCGGACGAACTTCGGTGTTGTATGTTTTCTCTTACTTTAGGGCCTCGAGCTCAAAAATGGTACCACTCTTTGCCCCCGCATTCAATTTGGAAGTGGTTCGGCTTTCCGACTTCATTGGGGCCCAAGTTTGTTTGATTCCAAAAGAATCCCTTGCGAATGTAACTCAGAAATACGATGAAAGTGTCAAGGATTATATTGCTCGATTCAATGACCGAGTTCAGAATATGGAGCCATGTCACCTCGAGACCCTGCTTGTTATGGCTATTGCGGGACTGAAACCGAATTCTATTTTTCGGTGGACATTATGTCAGAATAAGCCAAGCACCTTCCAGGAATTCCTTGCTCGAGCCCAGCAACATATCATTGCCGAGGAAGCGATGTCGGTCCCTGATTTTAATTTTAATCCGAAGTCATCCAAGTCGGGAACCGATGACAGGAAGAAAAATAAATCTTTCGATAAGCAAAACAAGGCTCAATTTAGAGGTTACCCTCGAGGAGATGCCAACGACCCTGAAATCAGAGTAACTCGAAAACAGTATGCTACCGATGTGAAATCCAGTTATCAAACCGTGTATTCAGCTGGGGCTGCCACCATATATGAAGAGATTAAAGGAAAAGGTATTCTGCCCGATCCCAAACCACTTCAGATGCCTGAGGAAAAATTGGATAAGACTCGATATTGTGACTATCATAAATCACTAGGGCACAACACTGATGAATGCCTGAGTCTTTTGGCTGCCTTTTTATGTTTAATCGGTCATCCGCAACTCGAGAAGTTCTGTCACAACTCCGATACTCAAAATCGGGGACCGGGACGTCAAATTAAATCCTATGATGAAGATGAAGATGAAGACCGAGGTGTTGCACCAAAGCGAATTCAACAAGGAGAAAAAGAATTGTTCATGTTCACCTCGGAGGCACGTAACATTGAGTCATCGGAAAGTTCCCGAGGACTTAAACGAAACCGATCTCCCAGTCCGATGCAAACAACAGTCCACAAAGTGAATACTAACAATTCCCGAGGTACCTCATCCCGCCCACAAATCAAAGCCTACGCCCGGAAAGCCTATAATTTGGGTAAGCAAGTTTTCACTACAGATCGACGTTCTCAATGCCCGAAACTGCCCCATTACTTTCAACATGGAAGATGCAAACCATTTTGCTCACCCTCATTCTGACGCTCTTGTCATCACCGTTCCAATATGTGGGATCCCGGTTCACCGTGTCATGGTTGATACGGGCGCCTACTCAAGCATTTTAATGCTAAAAGCTTTTGACAAAATGGGTCTTGACCCAGCGGATATCCGGCCTTGTAATGATCAAATACAGGGGTTTAACGGAAGCATTTCGAAGCCCATCGGCGAAATCACCTTGCCTGTCAGATTTGGCACTCCCGACACGTTACCAAGCTTGTTATGGAGACCTTTAAAATTCTTGACATCAACAACGAGTATAATGCTATCATTGGAAGAACTGCTCTATACAAACTCTGAGCCGCTGTTTCTAACTTTCATTATGCACTGAAATTCCCGACGACACGTGGTGAAGGAACGCATTATGGAGATCAAAGGGAAGCTCGAGAACTTATCACTTTCATACCATCCACCGGAGTTCATTCCACCACTTCGGTCAACGAAGGAAATTCCTTTCCATCAGTCACTTCGGACAATACAATTTCCGAGGAACCGAGTCATGAAGTCGTTGTCCTTGTCACTTCCAACCCTTTATCTGAGGACCGAGGGAGACGACCCGGAAAAGAACCAATTCCATAAGAATATGAATTGGACCCAAGAACTCAATTCAAAGAGAAAAGCCGAAATGATCGAGCCGAACTCGGGGAAGAAGTGGAGTTAATTTTTGTCGACGAACTGACATGTCAGAAATCATTGCGCATTGGGAGTCATCTCCAAGAACCTCTCCGGTCTGAACTGATCTTGTTTCTGAGAAGTAATTCTGATGTTTTTGCTTGGAAACACGAAGACATGAAGGGCATCGACCCTTGTGTCGCTAGCCACAAGTTAAATCTTGACCGAACTATCCGGCCAGTTGTTCAAAAGCGAAGAAAACTGGGACCGGATCGTCAAAAAGCATTAGAGGAGGAAGTCAAGAAACTCATAGACAACAAGTTCATTAAGGAAGCCAAATATCCGACATGGGTCTCAAACCCAGTCCTCGTCAAGAAAAGCAATGGCCTATGGAGGTTATGTATTGACTTCTCCGACCTAAATAAAGCATGTCCAAAAGATAGTTACCCGCTTCCTCACATAGATTACATGGTTGATGCCACCTCGGGACACGAGCTGATGAGCTTTATGGATGCTTATTCCGGCAATAATCAAATTCCTATGGATCCTGAGGACTCGGAGCACACCTCGTTTTATTCTACCCGAGGCTTATACGGCTATACAATGATGCCCTTTGGACTAAAAAATGCTGGAGCCACTTATCAGCGTCTCGTCAACAAGATGTTTGCCGATTTGATAGGTCATACCATGGAAGTCTACGTAGACGATATGCTTGTCAAGTCGGTGAACGCCTCCGACCATATCACACATCTTCAGGAAATGTTCAACATTCTTCGGTCTTATTCCGTGGTCTTAAATCCGAAAAAATGCACCTTCGGAGTTGAGTCTGGGAAATTCCTGGGTTACATGGTCAGTCAAGGGGGAATTGAAGCCAATCTGGCCAAGATCAAAGCCATTCAAGATTTAACTCCCCCGACCTCGGTCAAGGGTGTCAGGCCCTAACCGGCCGACTTGTCGCACTTAGCCGGTTCATCTCCAAGTCTATAGATCGTTGCAAACCTTTCTTCGAAGCCATTAAAAAGAAAAACGTTTTGAATGGACCGAAGAGTGTCAGAAAGCGCTCACCAACATTAAAGAAACTCTTGCTTCTCCTCCGACGTTACAGAAGACAAAACCCGAGGAAATGCTGCTCTTGTACCTCGGAGTCAGTGATACGGCAATCAGCGCTGAACTGATACGTGAAGAAGGGACGTTACAGTCGCCTATTTATTACGTTAAGGCCCTACATGATGCCGAACTACGCTATCCCCCTATGGAGAAGTTGGCATTTGCACTTGTCACTGCCACTAGAAAATTGCGACCTTATTTTCAAGAGCATTCCATAACTGTTCGTACTTCGTATCCACTACGACAAGTCCTACACCGACCTGACACCTCGGGGTGAATGATAAAATGGGCCGTCGAACTCGGACAGTTCGACATCCACTACCAACTAAGGACAGCAATCAAAGCACAAGTCCTGTCCGACTTCATTGCCGAATTAACGCCGGCAGTGGGACTGTACAACGACGACCAACCGTGGGTCCTCTATATCGACGGGTCCTCCACGGCAAACCGAGCAGGTGCTGGAATCGTTTTGGCTAACCTGGAAAACCAATTATTCTGTCATTCGGTTAAATTTCTGTTTCCAGCTACCAACAATGAGGCCGAATATGAAGCTTTGCTATCTGGACTGAATTTAGCTGAATCCATGAACGTGAAGCACCTCAAAGTCTTCTCAGACTCACAACTCTTAATCAATCAAATCAATGGTGCGTATGAAGTCAAAGAACCTCGGCTGTCACCATATTTATCCTTGGCGAAACAGAAGTTGTCGAAGTTCTCCGTCGACGTTGAACACGTCCCCCGAACTCTTAATGTACAAGCAGATGCATTGTCCCGAATAGCCTTGAAGTGCCGGGATGGAGAGCATGGAGTATGTCCAAGTCGGTCTGCAAGAACAACTGTCGACCCTCCTTCCCAAAGTTATGACTATCAATCCGGCAACATCTCAAAAACCTCCGACTTGGATGGATCCTATTATTCAATACTTAGAAATTGGGGCCCTTCCTCCGAACCCTAAAGAAGCTCGGGCACTTCGGATTCGAGCTGCTCGATACACTTTGGACAACAAAACCTTATTCAAAAGAGGATATTCGGTCCCACTTCTAAAATGTTTGACTGAATCCGAATAGCGATATGTTCTCAAAGAAGTGCACGAAGGAATTTGTGGAAGTCACCTCGGTGCACAAGCCTTATCCTACAAGATTTTGCGACAAGGATATTACTGGCCGACCTTAAAAAGCGATGCCGCCACATGGGTCCGCAAATGCCCGAAGTGCCAATTGTTTGCGCCTAACGTTCATCAATTCCCTGAAGAGCTCAAGTCGGTTTACAGTCCATGGCCTTTCGCCAAATGGGGGATTGACCTCATAGGTCCCCTACCAACCGGAAAAGGTGGCGTCCGATTTGCCATTGTTGCGGTTGACTACTTCACCAAATGGGCTGAAGTCGAACCATTAGCCACGATAACCGAACAAAAAGTTGTTGACTTTATATGGAAGTCCATCATTTGCCGCTTCAGAGTACCGAACTCAATTATCACTGACAACGGTCGACAATTCAAAGGCAAGCGGTTTGGAGCTCTTTGCGAAGAATATAACATCAAACACTTCTTCTCTTCACCCTACCATCCACAATCCAACGGCCAAGTTGAAGCTATTAATAAGCTTATAAATAATGGCCTCAAAGTCTGACTTGATGCTGCCAAAGGAGCCTGGCCCGAAGAGCTGCCGCACGTCCTATGGGCCTAACGAACAACTACAAGGACATCCACTGGCGAAACTCCATTCTCACTAACTTACGGTTCGGAAGCCGTGGTCCCAGTCGAACTCAGTGAACCGACTTATCAGATTCATCATTTCATCGAAGAGTCCAACTCGGACAACATGAAAGCCAATTTAGATCTTCTTGAAGAACATCGTACTCGCGCCGAACTTAAAATGCTGCTTATAAACACAGAAGCGAGAGATATATCAATTCCAAATGCAAATCCCGTTCATTCCGAGTTGGCGATTTAGTCCTCAAATGGATCATGGGGCCAGAACCCGGTCCACTGAAACCGAAGTAGGAAGGACCTTTTCAGATCATCGAGGTCTTACCCCGTGGGGCATACCGGATTGCTCATCCTGATGGAACTCCACATCAATATCCGTGGAATGTTGTATTCCTAATGAAGTTCTACCAATAAATGATCCGAAGTCGAACGGACAACTCCCTTTTGATAGTTCCTCCTTTTGGATTTCTGAAGGAACGAAACTACTCTTGTGATGTAACGAAAAGTTTGAAGACTCACTTTTGAAATCCGAGCAACAGCTCGATACCGATGTAAAATATTTTGATACTCAGTTTTACTAATATTTTGTACCGATGTAAACATTGCGACGCTCGGTCTCACTGATACCCTGTAATACATCCAAATTCCACGCATGGTTTGGTTGGGGTTGAAGCTCGTCCACGCCACTTCAGCAAACATGATTTGACGGGTCTCGCTAACAACCGAATACGAAATGAATAACTCGGTTGGGGCCACTTCATAATCGGACTCTGACGAAGTTCGGTGAACCCTATTTGTCTTATGCACGGCTCGGAATGTGTTAAGTTCTGCAAATTCTCAGTAAGTTTGCATACCGACTTACACTATTAGCCGAATTCTTTAAGAAAGATCAAAGTGGAACTCGAAATCCATTTTCATCAGAAAGACCACAACTTGGTTAAAAATATAAATAAATCCGAGTTGGAAGGCACGTCTTATATATGCACCGAGTTCATTACACTTGGTCTAGAAATCGCTGACTTTGCACAGCAAAATAAATAGAATGGAAATCACACGAACATTCTTAATTTATATCATAAAGTCGGTAAATTTCACGATTACATATGTCCTACTAAGGATGTCAACATTCTGACACCCCGATTACTTACTTCAAACATAATACTTCAAACATAATAAACTAGAAAAATAAAAACACAAGTTATTAGGAATTTCACACGGCATCATCTTTGTCTCCATCATCTCGGCCAGTGCCACTGCCTTCTCCGACTTCTATCTCGGTGGACCGCTTTTTCTTAAGCCGCTCCGACACAGCTATTTTTTTTGCCTTAGCCCATCAATAGTCGCATCAGATACGGGAACAAGCACGTCACGTGGATCTTGCACTTTGTCGGATTTGCCCTCCACCGGTGTGACAACTTTGATTATTTCGACTTCCCTGTCTGTCGACTTGGCCTTTTCCTCAATATGAGCCTTGACAGTAGTCTGAATCTGCTCGGGAGTCATATCGTCGAAATGTTGTTCGACCTCCACCTCGGCCAGAGTCGTGACATAGATGTCTGCTAGCTCCTTTCTCTTCTCCTTTTCTCCCTCCAGAATCATGTTGACATAAGCACGTCGGAGGAGAGCCGCCCTTTCTTCGGAGAGTGGGGGCAAGTCGGGGTTCGCTGCCATCTCCTCAGCCCGGCGGAGCATCCACTCACAAAACTCTCGTTCATCTTCGTCAGCCTCCACATGCATGCCTTTGATCTCCATATCAAAGCCATATTTTTTCAGTTTGTGGAACAAGAAGAAGCGCAACTCATCAATATCATAGTAGCCTGCAGTATATCGCTCGACCACCCAACTGAGATTAATGCAAGTATTCATCTCCATTTCAAGGTTGGGGCCTACCTCATCATTCACATCGGTGTCTGCGGCCTCCACCTCGGCATCTTCACCGGCCTGAGTAGCTGCGACCTCGGGAACTGAATCTTTTCTGGCTTGAAAGCCGATCTCATACATAGTCTCGCCATACGCAGATTTTTCTTTCTCTAGTTTGGCCATCTCCGCCTGATGAGCATCCCGCTGACGAGACACAAGTTCACGGACCTCGGTACATTCTTTACGAGCTTCATCATGCTCAATTTTTTCCTTCAACAGTTAGCCTTCTACTTCCTCGTCTTTGGCTTCCAACGCCTTAGAGTGATGTTCGGCGAAGGCAAGACGCTCCCTGAGTTCGGCCACCTCGGCTTGATAAGCCTTCTTCTACTTGGACAACACCGAGATCTCTGCCTGCGCCACCTCCAGTTGTGAAGATTGTTCAGACACTTTCCCCTTCAACTCGGCCTCAACTTTAGCTGCCTCTTCCTTCAGAGATACAATCATGACATCTCGCGCAGCAATAATATCATTTTTTCCGTCCAGCTGTGCCGCAATTCGACTATGATCATCCTCAACTGCCACCAGACTCACTAAGGCTCGACACAGGCAGGCCTTAGCATAACTTAATTTGTCCACGCTCGACAAAGAAGATACTCCTACTTCGGATTTGGGGTCCCACACCATCAGAGGCACACGTGCTGCACTTTTCGCATTTTTTGGCATATCAATCCTTGAAGACATGTGTGGAGATTTGACTGATTGAAAAGTGGTGAACCACTCCTCAACCACACCTTCGGGCAGCTTGACATTGGCATCTCGTTCATCATCAATAAACAGGAAAGACTTCTCAAACAGGGGAGATTCATCAATGCCCCTCTCTACAGCTCTACGACCGGAGTCGTGCTTCTTCTTCGATCTCTTCTCCACTCCGGAGGAAGCTCCTGCATCAGACATCTTCACTAATTTTCTCTTCTTCCTCTTCTCTGGTTGTGTGGACTCCACGGACTTAGGAGGGGATGATTGTTTCTCCGGCTCTTCTCTCAGCACCTCGGAGTGCGTTAGCTCAACCACGGCCATCTCGGTTCTCATCACATTTGGCTCGGGCTCAGCTTGATTAATTGCAGCAGCATTCACAACTGGCAGCACCTCGGTAGGTGTAACCTCTTGCTGAGACTTTGGACTTTTCGGGACAGCCGCCGACATTGCACTTGACCCCACTTTGGTCGGCTTCTTACCAGTGGTTTTCTGGCCAGCGGTCCTCTTCACCAAAGCACGGACTAAATCTCGCCTCATAGCGTTAGTCAACCGCAAATCTCGGCTCTTACCAAATTTAGATTGCAGATCCTTATTCGGATAGCGACGCCTAAAATCTTTGGCCTCCTTAACAATCCGGTAACCTAAAAACCCGAGTAACGGATAGTATTCTGCACCAAGACATAAGACAAACAAAGTCAACAACAATTATTTTACGTGTATTGGAGTATTTGTAAAACTACCAAGTATCAAATTTCTCTTACCGGGATCGAATTTAGAAGTAGAGACTCCGGGAAACAGACCAGCAGCTTCGAGCTTCGAGTCTACCACGAGTTTTCTATAGTCTCAGATGTCTTTACCGAGGTCAACAAGCACAAGTAATTTCCTGCCGAACTCCGGACTGAGTTTCGGCTCTTTCTGCTTTGTCTCTTTTTCTACAAAGGGTAAAAGTTCCAACCTGTTAGTACGCAGAACAAAACCGACATCAGAGAAATATACAAGGAATAAAAAACAAAATAAACTCACTTGCTCTGGAATGAATATTCATCGGAATTGTCATCCCGTCTATCCGAGGTTCATGGAAAAAACTCTCAGATTGCCATTCTCCACCGACCCACAGCCATTCTTCCTGGAAGCCATGGAGGGTTTTCGGGATGTCGGTTATTATCTGACCGACCTGCAGGCCGTGTTGCGATTTTTCTCCGGCAAAGAAACAGCATTAAGACTCTGCCACTCTCCTCTTCGGGCTCTTTTTAAAGGCATAGATACTTCGTATTTCGTCACACGACGACAACCCTTCACCCCATTCGTATAGCAACACCATCAGACCAATTATCTTCTTCCAACTGTTCGGGGTAATCTGGCACAACGGTAACCCCCAACTTCAGAGATATTCCGTAATCAAATTCGGCAACAAAAATCTCAGTCCCGACCTTAGACTCTCTGCAAAAACACCAACACAGAGGAGGGCTTGTTATCCTTTCTCCCGGATAAGGTGCAAAAATTTTCACCAAGGGCGGAATCCGTATTTGTTCCCGGAGCATCACCACGTCGGCGTCCGTTAAAATACTGGGCTCACCTTCAAAATCGACCTTCGGGTCAGGCCACGTCCTCACTGGCCTCCTCCAATGAGGTTCTTCGACATCGACCGCATTATCCTCCACCACATGATCGCCATCCTCATCGTTCGGCTTAATGTCCAAGTGCCTCACCAACATCGGATCCCACTGATGATACTCGAAAGCCAATTCAATCAATTCCGAGTCATGGTACACCTCTAGTGGGACGGAATCCGTACTAGAAGAAATCGCAATGGCCTTACCCTTTCCCTTCGACGCCATCGAACAAAAAAAGAAAAATACAGAACAAGGAAGCAGATTAAAATCAACTACGAAACATACCAAGGAATCAGTGAACAGACAATCACGCACAGAGAACAAATCTCAAATTTGCAGAAGAATGTCGATAACAGTTTGCGAGAACTCGAAGATGAAAGCGAAAATGAAGAAAGTTCAATTAAAATTCTATGTGCCTTATTTATAAGTCCCGATTTCTGACCATTAGGGTCCTCAATTAGGAGCGCGTACAACCGACGCGACCCCTCATCCCAAGCGGTGCAACCCCTTCACCTGACAACAACCTACTGTACACGTGGCACCCTATTAAAGCGACCGTTATTGCATTTAAGACCATTACGGCGCGACCTATCGCACTATTCATTAAATTCCCGACCGTTACGTTTCTTCATATTTTCTCCAGTAATGCCCAGATTTTCGCCAAGTGTTCTCACCTCGGAGATTAATCTTCATATCGGAATACACAAATCCACTTCGGTTATTTCGCATAGACATGCATCTCCAAGCAAACACTTCCTCCTTACAGCTTATTACCGAGCCGAAATCTCTATTCATTTTACAGTACCGACGGACATCACTTCGTATGCCCGCCGATACTGGGGGCCTCTCTGTTATCATCCAACTCGGTAAACCAAAGTTAGTAGCCTCGAACTGCGTGTTAAATGGATTATTACCAGCAATGACATGGCCAACAGTTATCCCGGTCCGCCTACCGAACTGGCCAAGCCATAGAAGACCGAGGTGATCCTTACAACCGAAGTCATCCCAGAACTGAAGTCACCATGAACCGAGGTCACCACCTCCTAAGCTGGTGACAATTCGCCTACATGCCACCTTCACGAACCACGAGATCATGTGGGACCTGCTGACAATGCCGCCCAACAAAAGTAGCTTTATGCAAAAAGCAATGCACGAATCGTGATATGTATCCTACAAAGTTACTATAAATAGCAAACTCCTGCTACTTGTACGGGGGTTCCCGGAATCAAAATTTTACTATGAAACACGAAACTGCTCACAGAAGCTTTGCACCTCGGTTCACCTCGGGACCGGGGCCAGTGTTGAGTTTTTAATACATGTCTCACGTCCAAATCATCAATAACAATCAAATACACCTATTTTCAAATCGTTGTTAACAATCACATAACAACAGTGCGCACGCACATGAGCTTAGGTCCATTGCTAGAACTTAATGTTGGGTTCTGTTAGGAACGTCAAACAACATGCACGGCATTGAACTTTATCGAAA
>CACSLK010027843.1:7601682-7633237 GCA_902706635.1 Striga hermonthica
GGACGTCCTCGGATCGCTCGAACAGCAGCCTGGGACGATCCTCTACTCGCGAACGGGGCGGAGGACGATCGATGGTGACGCGCGAGGGGACGGCGGATGGCGATCGCGGGCGGCGGACGACACCGGATGGACGATCGGACGACCGGCGATGGCTGGAGAGAAAAACCGAGAGGGAGAGACAGCGAGAGAGATGGAGAGAGTTTGCGTGGGTGAAGGGAAAGAGAGAAAAGGAAGCTGCGTATAAATGAGCTAAGGGATTCTCTTCCCATACATATAAGATTAGGTTAAACTCAATGACTTAGCCAACAAGTAAGCCAAGTAGGAGAGAGAGGGGGAGGGCCGCGGGTTCGGGGCGTGCGAGTCGCGGCTTCGGGTCGGTTCACTTACGGCTCGATTTAAATAAAATCCGGGCTTAAGACCACGCGAAATAAAATAAGAAAAAATATATAATAAATAAATTAAAATATTAATAATAATAATTAATTAAAGCATTATAACACACATTTAATACTTATGATATACATATTAGGCACATTTAATCAATTAGACAATTATACACATTATTAATACTAACAATAATAATAATAGTAACAATAATAATAATAATAATAATAATAATATCAATAATAATACATCCAATTATTCATAAATAAATGGGGCGTCACAGTAATAGCCCAGTCAACCCGTAGTAGGATATTGTCCGCTTTGGGTATACACCAGATCATTCTCTTACGGTTTTGCCATTGCGAGCTAGCTCACCAAAACGCGTCCAACTAGTGAAGGTATCCACAACCACTTATAAGGCATGCTTCGTTCTCCTTCACAACCGATGTGGGATATCTTATCCACCCCCCTTGGAGGGCCCAGCGTCCTCGCTGACACATTGATCCGGGCACTGGCTCTGATACCACTGTAATAGCCCAGTCAACCCGTAGTAGGATATTGTCCGCTTTGGGTATACACCAGATCATTCCCTTACGGTTTTGCCTTTGCGAGCTAGCTCACCAAAAGGCGTCCAACTAGTGAAGGTATCCACAGCCACTTATAAGGCATGCTTCGTTCTCATTCATAACCGATGTGGGATATCTGATCCACCCCCCTTGGAGGGCCCAGCGTCCTCGCTGGCACATCGATCCAGGCACTGGCTCTGATACCACTGTAATAGCCCAGTCAACCCGTAGTAGGATATTGTCCGCTTTGGGTATACACCAGATCATTCCCTCACGGTTTTGCATTTGGGAGCTAGATCACCAAAATGCGTCCAACTAGTGAAGGTATCCACAACCACTTATAAGGCATGCTTCGTTCTCATTCATAACCGATGTGGGATATCTGATCCACCCCCCTTGGAGGGCTCAGCGTCCTCGCTGGCACATCGATCCAGGCACTGGCTCTGATACCACTGTAATAGCCCAGTCAACCCATAGTAGGATATTGTCCGCTTTGGGTATACACCAGATCATTCCCTTACGGTTTTGCCTTAGCGAGCTAGCTCACCAAAACGCGTCCAACTAGTGAAGGTATCCACAGCCACTTATAAGGCATGCTTCGTTCTCCTTTACAACCGATGTGGGATATCTTATCCATCCCCCTTGGAGGGCCCAGCGTCCTCACTGGCACATCGATCCGGGCACTGGCTTTGATACCACTGTAATAGCCCAGTCAACCCGTAGTAGGATATTGTCCGCTTTGGGTATACACCCGATCATTCCCTTACGGTTTTGCCTTTGCGAGCTAGCTCACCAAAACGTGTCTAACTAGTGAAGGTATCCACAACCACTTATAAGGCATGCTTCGTTCTCCTTCAGAACCAATGTGGGATCCACCCACATTGGTTGTGAAGGAGAACGAAGCATGCCTTATAAGTGGTTGTGGATACCTTCACTAGTTAGACGCGTTTTGGTGAGCTAACTCCCAAAGGCAAAACCGTGAGGGAATGATCTGGTGTATACCCAAAGCGGACAATATCCTACTACCGGTTGCTCCTCGTACGATAAATCTGGCTGAATCTCTCGCTATGCTGAAGTATATGACCTGGATCGCACACGTATTTCCGTAACATTGATACATAAAAAACATTATACACATTGGATAGCTCGGGAGGTAAAGCTAATAGATAGGCTACATGAAAAACATTATACACATTGAAACGAGGATGTAACTTTCTTCTCTTCCCGAATCGAATGATCCCACAGAATGGTCGAACTCGTAGAAAGGCTCGCTCTCTAACCTCGAACTGAATATCTCGTCTGTGTTTGTCGGCTGATAACTTCTGCCCACTGGGAGCTGTCTTAAGCCTCTGTCTGATCAACTCTACTCGCTCAATTGTTTCTTCGATCATCTTTGGACCGAGTACTCGACGTTCGCCAACATCATCCCAGTAAAGGGGTGAACGGCATTTACGATCGTAAAGTGCTTCGTAAGGAGCCATCTGGATTGACGCCTAATAACTATTGTTATAGGAGAACTCGACTAATGGCAAAATCATCTCCCACTTGGCACCTCTGTCTAGAACCAAAGCTCGGAGCATATCTTTGAGCGTCTGGATGGTCTTCTCTGACTGACCGTCTGTCTTTGGATGGTAAGACGAACTGAACTGTAACTGCGTGCCACTTGCCTCGTGTAAACTCTCCCAGAATCTGCTGGTAAATTTGGGATCTCGGTCTGACACAATCGTAAAGGGCACTCTGTGGAGTCGGATGATCCCACGGGTATAAATTTCTGCCAACTTCTCCATCGACATGGTCATCGTCACAGGTAAGAAGTGTGCGACTTTCGTCAACCTGTCCACTACTACCCAAATCGCGTCGTGATGCTCGGATGACCTGGGTAGTCCTGTAACGAAATCCATCGTGACTTCCTCCCACTTCCACTTAGGAATCTCAAGTGGTTGTAGAAGGCCCAATGGACTCTTAGGTTGCTACGTCATTCATCCCCGCCACCAAAACGACTTTTTCAAGTCGTGGTACATTTTTGTGCTACTGGGGTAAGCTAGATAAGGCGCAGTGTGTGCCTCTGTCAATATCCCTTCCGTAAAGCCTCAACTTTCGGCACCACTATCCTGCCTCTAAACTCCAAGTCTCCATCTGTGCCTCGGTAAAAACCCTCGATACCTCCGGCGTGAACTTTGGCTTCGATAGCACGAATAAACTGGTCAAAGGTTTGCTCCTGCCGGATTCTGTCTCTCAATTTGGGCTGAATCTGCATTGAACTGACACTCCCCGTGATCTCTGTAGGAAGTGACTCAACAACCTAAATCTGCATTCGGACAAACTCTCGGACAAGTTGGTTCTACTGAGTAATAGAACAAGTCAATTCACCCCTCACCTTTTGCCTTAGGGCATCAGCTACAATATTTGCCTTCCCTAGATTATACTGAATCGTGTAGTCGTAATACTTTACAAGCTCTAACCAATGCCGTTGGCGCATGTTGAGCTCCTTCTGAGTGAAAATGTACTACAGAGTCTTGTGATAGGTGTAAATCTCACATTGACTGCCATATAAATAATGTCGCCATATCTTAAGTGTGTGTACCACTGCTGCTAATTCCAAGTTGTGCGTAGGATAGTTCTGCTTTGCGGCTTCAACTGACATAAAGCATACGCTACAACCTGGCTATCTTGCATAAGTATGCACCCCAAACTCTGTCTCGAAGCATCACTAAAGATGGTGAAACTCAAGAAGGATCCGGAATAGTCAGCACCGGCACCATCGTAAGCCTCCTTTTAAGCTCCTGAAAGCTCGACTCACAACGATCTGTCCACTCGAACTTCACAGAATTCCTCGTCAACTGGGACAAAGGGAGGGCAATCTTTGAAAATCCCTCAATAAATCTACGATAATAGCCTGCTAAGCCGAGGAAACTACAGACCTCGGACGGATTCTTTGGCGCTGACCAATTCTGAACTGCGGCAATCTTTGATGGATCAACTTCGATACCTGCCTGAGTAATAATGTGGCCAAGAAATGCCACTCGCTGTAGCCAAAATTCGCATTTAGACAACTTAGAGTACAATTTTTCTCGTCTAGGGGTCTCAAGAACAACACTCAGATGCTCTTCATGCTCTTTCTGGCTCCTGGAATAAATCAAAATGTCATCAATAAAGACGATAACAAATTGA
This sequence comes from Striga hermonthica, assembly GCA_902706635.1. Taxonomy (NCBI): domain Eukaryota; kingdom Viridiplantae; phylum Streptophyta; class Magnoliopsida; order Lamiales; family Orobanchaceae; genus Striga; species Striga hermonthica. The sequence continues at coordinate 7,605,804 of CACSLK010027843.1, forward strand.
TCTAAGAATGGATGGAATGCACGGTTCATCAAGTCCATGAACACTGCTGGGGCATTACTGAGACCAAACGGCATCACCACGAACTCGTAATGACCGTATCTGGTTTGGAAGGCTGTTTTGGCAATATCTGACTCCTTGATCTTCAATTGGTGGTAAGCTGAACGTAAATCAATCTTATAAAATACACAGGCTCCCCTCAGCTGGTCGAACAAGTCGTCTATTCTGGGAAGCGGATATTGTTTTTCACTGTCAACCGGTTGAGATCCCAGTAGTCGATACACATTGGCATAGAACCGTCCTTCTTCTTGACAAATAGAACGGGTTCTCCCCATGGTGAAACACTCGGTCGAATAAAACTAAGTTTCAATAACTCTTGGATCTGAGTCTTTAACTCCTGTAATTCTTTTGGTGCCATTCTATACGGTGCCTTGGATAATAGTCCGGCTCCTGGTCTAAGATCAATAGAGAACTCCACTTGCTGGCTGGGTGGTCCTCTTGGAAGCTGATCTAGAAAAACATCCACAAACTCACAAACAATAGGAATGTCGTCAGGTGTCTGTAATTTCGATTCGTCTCCGACAAGGCTCACTAGGTACCCCTGGCAATCTCCTCGTCGTAGGATCTTTCTGGCTTTCGCCACAGAAATAATACGAGGTAAAGTTCGGGTCTTGGTACCGAAAAAAGTAATTTGGCTGTCCTCCGAAAGATGAACAGTAATCTCCCGGTCATGACAGCGGATATCTGCATGAAAACGAGTTAACCAGTCCATACCGAGATGGTCAAAATCCCTCATCTCGTAACATATGCGTCGGTATTTAAAATTCGGCCGCCGACGGAAAGGCTGAGATTTTTGGCTTTGGCATTGGTCACTATCTTTCTTCTCGAGGCTAAACTCACCTCGAGAGGATTAGCAGTACTGGCATGACGAACTTCAATGGCATCAAGACATCGGTTTGATATGAATAAATGAGTTGCCCCGGTGTCGAATAAAGTGAAAACAGGAACATCATTTAGTACAATCATCCCAGACATAGTACCTGGATGCTGATCTGCTTCAGCCTGGTCTACGGCATAGACACGGGCCTTCTGTCTCCCTCGGTGCTGCTGCTAGGGATGTTTCGGAGGCTGCTGTCTGGGCTGCTGTTGTGGTTGTTGCTGTGGTTGCGGTCATTGCTGCTGTTGCTCTAGGCAAGAAATGAGGGCATGTCCGGGCCTTCGGCAGTAGTAACAGATGTTCTGACCCATAAGACACTCTCCACGGTGATGACGTCCGCATGTGCCGCAAGGTGGGGTCTGCTGTTGGTTAGTTGGACCGGGTTGTCTCGGGCGGTTCCTTCGTTCGTTCTAGAATCCTCTCCACTTCCTCTTTCCCTTGTTCCTCGCATGTTGGGTAGCTACTAGTTGTGCAGATGGTACTGATGTCAGTTGGGCAACTGGTTGCACCGAGTTCTGAATGGCCTCCCTCCGGATACTTGCGTCTATCTCCTGGGCCTTGGTAACGGTGTTAGCATAGGTTTGGACGCCGTGACCAACTATATTGTGACGTACCACAGGTAAAAGTCCGTCAGTGAAATGCCTCGATCTCTTTTCCTCCGTATCCAATAACTCAGGAATGAAGAATCCAAGTCGAGTAAACTCACGTTCATACTCGTCCACTTAACGAGCACCCTGTTTAAGTGCCAGAAACTGATGCTCCACCTCTGCTCGATAGTATGCGGGATAATACATTTAGTGCATCATCTCCTTGAATCGATCCCACGTACAATTCTCCTTCTCACCAGGATGCATTCCCCAGTAGGCATTCCACCACAGGCGTGCGTCACCAGTCATCTGGATCTGGGCACAAAGTACGCGGTAACGATAGGCACAATCCATGACCTCAAAGATCATCTCGAGGCCCTGGATCAATTCATCAACGAGTCGGGGTTCTCCCTGACCGGAAAACTTCTCAGGATGGTAGTCGCGAAACTCGGCGACTACTATCGACTGTGGGATCTCCTGATGATCATGATCTGTACATCGTGCCATCTGTATAATAAAATGCTCAATTTGATAAAACACAGAGATATAACACAACTAAAAATATACTAATTGATTGATGAAGCACACAAATCTCTTGACGACTTGCTAATTTAACCCGAGAAAACTAGAATTGAATTATCGGGTAAACTGGAATAAATCTACTACATCATGAAAAATACTCTATTACTGATTTGAGCATCTATACTGATTTCTAGGGTTAGATATCTAACATTCTACAGAGCATAGACTTAGAAATTTGTATATAAGTAAAAGTTTAAATAAGCACTTACCTGGTAGTCGGCGAGTCGTGGGCGTGGTATGGTCGGGTTTTTGAAAACTTTCTAACTCGTTGAAGTATTCAGATACAAAAAAACGTGCTCTGATACTAATTGTAAAACCCCGCTATCTTACTAATATCATAGTCAATTTTTCGCAAATCTTTTTAATTAAAAACTCATTAATTTGCGATATCTTAAATCGGGATGCTACTTAAACCTTTCTATTCTTAAAAAACCCGTCATCTTTTTCTGTGTCTAACTGTAAAGAAAACGGATTATATTTAATCAAACTAGTATGTAATACTGAACAAGATCCGACTGGTAAATCGGACTAAAATCTGAAAACTGACATGCAAGTTCGAAAAGCTATAAGTGTCAACAGAAAACAAAGTGTGGCAAAATATATACAACAAAAGTCCACAAAACGGCATCTATTTGAATCCACGACCACGACCACCAAACTGAGCTCACACCTCCGGCCCGACCCTGTTATCTGAAAAAGAAAAAGGAGTAGGGGCGTGAGCACTAAAAACCACTGTGCTCCACAGAAACCCATACTAAAGTTAACAGCAATAATAATTACAATATCACGATCAACAATATATAATCTGAAAATGAAACTGATACTGAAACTGATACTGAATCTGCCGGCAAAGCTGAGCTGGAACCATGCGCACACTCTAGTGGAAAATATTACGGTTATCTGAGCCACCACTCGAACTTAGGATGGACTTACGATATCTGACCACCACCCTAAGCAGAAACTGAATATACATACCTCGAACATGATATCTATAATTATACTCAATGTAATACCCAGTCTGGGTCCCCACATGTACTGCTGGATTTGAAAATATAAGTGTTGATTGTCTGTTGACTGCTCAAACTGTAAAATATATAAATAAACAAATACTAAGTGCTATGCTCAGACTTACTAAAAATGACTGTTAAGATGCTATAATCTAACTGATAATTTAACTAATTTTAAATCTGGACTTACCTGGTATCGCTATACTGGACTGACTTGACTCGGAAATTAACTAAAATTCTGAAATAAATTTAAACTGGATCAACAAATACTGAACTGCTCAAATAACAGGTCTAGATCTGCCGGTTCACTGGCTGGCCGGACCGCCGGCTTACTGTGGCAGGCCGATCGGCCGCTGGCTCGGGCTAACCAGCTCGGTCCCGCACAGGGCTTACTGGTGCCCTAGCGCGGTCGCATACGTGGACTAGGCGCATCCTGGACGCTGCCGGGAATTGCTGGCGCCGACAGGACTCAACTGGTGCCCACCACGTGCTGCTAGGCACGACAGGTGGTGACTGTCTACGTTTGGGTGCGACAGGTGCTGGCCTGTGCACGACTGGGCACTTGGACGCGCGACTGGCCACTGCCGAGCACGGTGGCTTCGGCACTGACGCGTACGAGCACTGTCGGGTGCTACTGTGCACCACGGTCAGACAGCTAGGCACGCTGGCCAACGCTGCTCGCGCGTGATGCGTATGTGGGTGTCGACCCTCGAAGGCGAGAAGGACCAAGGGCATAGGAGGACAAGCATGAAGGGTCTACAAGATAAGGAGGTCAAGAAAGAAGCTCGAAAGATTGAGGCTTGAAAGGTCGAGCGCATAGAGGTGCGCAAGGGCACGCGAGAAGGTAGTCCATAGGCGTGCAATATTAGGGCACTTGAGGAAGGACTACCTGCAGTGGACCGGGGCCGAGTGTACGATAGCGGGCTCGGGCGATGTGTTTGACTGGTGTAAGGCGTCGCAAGGGAGCGACGCGCACGATGCTTAGAGGCTAAGGCCTCGGGCGTTTACATTGCGGAGGAGAGGAACAGTGCGCGAGGGGTGGATGTTGGATGGACAGAGCGCACATGGGACGGCCGCGAGAGGGTGAATGATCGCGCGATCGGACAGGAGCATGGGGTGCTGGGCGACAAGCGTGAGGCACAGGGGAAGCGCGGGGGCGACGCCGAGCGAACGGGCATGCGCGACACCCGCGCAGGTGGCGAGCATGCGCGAGAGATGGTCATGCGGGCGAAGGGTGCGATCGCGTGCGCACACGCATGGAAAGGCAAGACCAGGGGAGCAAGCCTAGTCCTCATAGGAATAGGCAAGGCGCGAATACTAGACCTCGCAGGACTAGGAAAGCAACTGAGTGCTGGTACGCGCGTGAAGGATCGGTGACGAGATTAATCCTCGAAAGAACAGGCAACATAGCCGGGAGAATATTCCTAATAGGAATACGCAAAGTAGATGTGGGCTCGAAGCATGATCCTTCAAGGAATATGAATGGCGCACGTAGAGCGCAAGACCTTAAGCCTCGAGGCGAGAGAACATGCACGCGTGGGCGAAGGCGGCGCGGCCTTAGTCCTCGAGGACTAAGCAAAGGCACGCGGACGGTGGAGAGGGCATAGGCGGCGAGAGCTTGAGGCGGCTAGGGTTCCTCACCTTGGAGTGCAAGACAAGACTACTTGGTGTGCAAGACAAGGCTTCAAGATCCCTTAGTTATTTAGTTTCCTTCTTCCATCATGATATCCAGATTGTCTAGGATTCTTAATATTTTATTGCTTTATTAGAGTTATAGTTAGTTTAGGATTAGATCTAGTTGATGCCTATATAAAGGCCCTTCCCCCATGTTATTTTTCATCATCAAATTTATCAATGAAAATCCGAACTTTTGTTCAAACACTTTGTCTTAGATTTCTTCTAGATTTCTATTGCAATTTTATTCGTTTAGAGGGGTGCGGTTTGTGAACCTCTAGACACCTATCGGCGATTCAAGGCACTGGTTTATGGCTTATCGGCAGTCGAGACACGCGATCTTCATCATTGGTGCTTTCATTGAGAGGTGTTAGATCGTGTGTCTTTTTCCTACCTCATTCCCTTTCTTTTTCTTCTTCATTTTTTCGTCCCTCTATCAAAAAAAAAAAAAATATTCAATCACGAGTCCACGGGCTAAAGAGAGAAGGCAAGAAAGGAAGAACATGGCCAACAAAAAGGTAAAGGAGCGATTGGACAACCTTGACGTCCAAGTCAAGAGCATGAGCGAAACTATGGAGGGAAGTCTCAGATCACTCGATGAAGGCCAAAGCAACACCAATGCTGCCGTGGCGCGACTCGAGCAACGCCTGGACGAGGTACTGCTTGGGTTTCAACAGCAGCAGCAACAGCAACACAATGTGTCGCCGCGACCACCGTCCCTCAGGCGCGAAGGAAGGCGCGCTTACGAACGGCCACACGACGAAAACGATCAAGAGCTCGAGGACGATTTTGAGCGGCGATCCCAGGCATCCAACTACCGTGACCGGTCGAAGTCCGACAAACCGAGACTCGTGCTGTTCACTTTCAACGGCAACGATCTCGAGGCTTAGCTCAGTCGAGCCGTCCAATATTTTGAGCTCAACGAGACCGAGGGACATGATCGAGTAAGGTACGCTGCTTATTATCTTGATGGGGAGGCCAACGTATGGTGGCAGTGGCTCACGAGTGTATACCGCAGCCGACAACGAGTCATTGGGTGGGACGACTTCGAGCACGAGTTACTCACCCGTTTCGGCACATCCGTCTACCATAACTACGATGAGGCGCTATCACGCGTACGACAGACAGGAAGCTTTCGTGACTATCTAAAGGAGTTCGAGCGATTGGCATGTCGCATGTGAGGCTGGCCCGAGACTGCCTTGGTCGGGGAATTCATTGGCGGCCTGAAATACGACCTAGCCACGGAGGTATGCTTGGAGCGACCCGAGTCAATGCAAGCAGCTATGGAGGTTGCTCGGCATCGAGACGACCGCATCGCCGCCACTCGAAGGGGACGGGCGGACGTGAGATTCCACGAGCTGCGACACACACAACCGGGTGCGAGCAATATGATTCCAAGCGGCTGACCACCCGATAGCTCTCGAACAGCAGTACCGGAGGTCAAGTGTTTGTCGCTTGAGGAGATAAGGCGCTGACGTGAGAAGGGGCTCTGCTTCAAATGCGAAGAGAAGTTCACACTGGGCCATCGATGCAAACAGGTTTTTGTGATCCACGTAATCGATTCAAACGAGGAAGACCCCATGGTCGAGGAGCACGTACCGAGCGATGTCGAGGTGCTCGAGGAGAAGGCCGAGATCTTGATGCATGCCATGACCGGTACCCGAGGGTCGAGAACGATGTGGCTATCAGCATGTGTCAAAAGACCACCGTATAGTCGTGCTAGTGGACAACGGGTCGTTGCACAACTTCATCAACGCGATGCTATCTCAAAAGTTGAAGTTGCCAACGACGAAGGTCGAACCATTTGAGGTCCGAGTAGCCAATGGAGAACGTCTAAAGTGCTTGGAGGCTTATCATGCGGTACCGATCAAATTTCAAAGAGTAACGGTGAAGGCCGACTTGTATGCCTTACCCTTAGTCGGACCCGACATGGTGCTAGGAGTACAATGGCTCGAAGGGCTAGGCAAAGTAACCACCAACTACCGGACGAGAGTCATGAAGTTCAACTCGGGCGAGCACCGGATCACGTTGAAGGCAAGCAAAGACGGCAGGACCAAGGAGGTTGGCCTCAAGAGTATTAAGCGGTTTTGGCATGGAGGTGGCCAGATTTTCGCCGTCGAGGAGGCAGGCGAACACGCGGGCACGGTCGAGCCAGTAAAGTACAAGGACCCCCCATTGTTCGACGACTATTTCAAAGTGGTCAAGCAAGTCTCGATGGAATATGATGGCCCACAGATTTTCGACATATACCCCGAGGATGAACTCGTGGACGTAAAAGTAGTCAAATAAACCGAGGTCGGGGCAACTGAGGTCGAAGGAGAGGTACACGAGGTTTGGACGATCAAGCAACAACAAATCGAGATACGTGAGTTGGTTAGAGCAACTGACTGCGTACTAGGCCAGTCTGATAGAGGAGAAGGCCACGTCGACGCAAAGTGTAAGGACTCCATCAAGTACGTGAAGGAGATGATGGGTTATGAAGGACCGCCTATTTTCGATGAATACCCCGACGACTTTGTCAAGGTTAAAGGACCTTGGGTTGAGTCTAAAGAAGATGAAGTGGTCGGGGAGGTTCGGAAAGAGGATGAAGAAGTTGTGCTAGAGGTTTCAGTGGTTGAGGAAGAAGTTGCGCACGTAGTGGTCGAGATGAATCTTGACAAGTAGGTAACTTGGTTGATGGTCGATGATGAGTCATTGAGGTCATGAACATTCTTAAAGGGGGCGGGAATGATGCGTATGTGGGTGTCGACCCCCGAAGGCGAGAAGGACCAAGGGCATAGGAGGACAAGCATGCAAGGGTCTACCACGATAAGAAGGTCAAGAAAGAAGCTCGAGAGATCGAGGCTTGAAAGGTCGAGCGCATAAAGGTGCGCAAGGGCACGCGAGAAGGTAGCCATAGGCGTGCAACACTAGGGCGCTTGAGGAAGGACAACGCATAGTGGACCGGGGTCGAGTTTATGATAGTGGGCTCGGGCGATGTGGTTGACTGGTGCAAGGCGTGCGCGAGGGAGCGACGCGCACGATGCATAGAGGCTAAGGCCTCGGGCATTTACATTGCGGAGGAGACGAGCGGTGCACGACGGGTGGATGTTGGGTGGATAGCGTGCACATGGGACGGCTGCGAGAGGGCGAATGATCGAGCAACGATGGGCGCGGCACAGCAAGCGATCAAGCAGAAGCACGGGGCACTGGGCGACAAGCGCAGGGCATAGGGCAAGCGCGGGGGCGACGCCGAGCGAACGGGCGTGCGCGACACCCGCGCAGGTGGCGAGGATGCGCGCGAGATGGTCATGCGGGCGAAGGGTGCGATCGCGTTCGCACATGCAGGGAGAGGCAAGACCAGGGGAGCAAGCCAAGTCCTCATAGGAACAGGCAAGGCGCGAATACTAGACCTCGCAGGACTAGAAAAATGAACTGAGTGCTGGTACGCGCATGAAGGATTGGTGACGGGAGTAATCCTCGAAAGCACAGGCAACATAGCCGGGAGAATATTCTTAGTAGGAATAGGCAATGTAGATGTAGGCTCGAAGCATGATCCTTCAAGGAATAGGAATGGCGCACATAGGGCGCAATACCTTAAGCCTCGAGGCGAGAGAACATGCACGCGTGGGCGAAGGCGGCGCGACCTTAGTCCTCGAAGACTAAACAAAGGCACGCGGGCGGTGGAGAGGGCCTAGGCGGCGAGAGGTTGAGGCGGCTAGGGTTATTCACCTTGGACTGCAAGAAAAGACTACTTGGTGTGCAAGACAAGGCTTCAAGATCCCTTAGTTATTTAGTTTCCTTCTTCCATCATGATATCTAGATTGTCTAGGATTCTTAATATTTTATTGTTTTATTAGAGTTATAGTTAGTTTAGTATTAGATCTAGTTGATGCCTATATAAAGGCCCTTCCCCATGTTATTTTTCATCATCAAATTTATCAATAAAAATCTGAACTTTTGTTCAAGACCTTTGTCTTAGATTTCTTCTAGATTTTTATTACAAATTTATTCGTCTAGAGGGATGCGTGTTTGTGAACCTCTAGACACCTATCGGCGATTCAAGGCACTGATTTGTGGCTTATCGGTTGTCGGGACATGCGATCTTCATCAGCGTGTACTGGCGCGGATAGAGCCACACGGGCGCTGCCGAACGACCCTGATGGCACATGGCGCTCAGGTGTGCTGTTGGGCACTAACCGAAGCCTATTATGCATGCTGGTGCGTTGTTGGGCACGCTGGCATGTGCTGGGACTCACCAGCGTGCGTCTGGGCACAGCTGGCTAACGGGCGTTCACGCGTGCTGCGAGGCGGCTAGGCACTGCCGGGCGCTGCCTACGCTCGCTATGCGCTACGGGTGTTAGGCGTACGCAGACTGGCTACGCGCTGTCGTACGTCTTCGCACACCCGTTAGCTGCACGCTGTTGAACGCGGTGGGCATGAGCTACGCGCGTCGCACAACTGGGCGTATGCGAGCTACCCCCAAGCTCACTGGCTACTGTCGGCCGCGCTGCGCACGGTATATGCGGGCAGGCACTACGACCGGCACCTTGCCGGCTGTCCGGCAACTTTTTCCGGCAACGGCAACCTATCTCAACATAATATGACATATTAAGTCAAAAATGTATATAACGTTTGGGAGATTCCGGCTAGAAAATGAATTAGCTCGGTAAGGCCTATATGGCACCTCCAAATGCAATATGCTACTATACAAGATCTTAACTATACGTTCTCCTCATGATCTTCCTAATATGATCATATAATTACTAAAATAAGGTCATCATGAGTTTACCCCTTCGGTTGCTCTCGAAAGAGTGCTAGGGCTTGCGTGCGTTATACACGTTCGCTTGTAAGATCCGCGCACACCACGCTTCTCTCGGCTCCATTGAAGATAGATGATGAAGTAAACTATTCTCTCTAACTTAAGTTCAACTTAATGGTAAAAGAGGAACTTTGTTCTTAATATGGTGCAACTAAACTATCACTCTCGGCTTTAACTATTTTCTCTCGGCAATAGTAAGCATAACTCTTGGCTACTACTCTTTAAATAGGCTAATGAAGGATTAGGATGAGAAATATGGCTTAATATTATGGTGCCACTTGCCATAGGCCTAGACTGTGATGGCAAATTACACGCCTAGTCACTCCTCCTAGGTGGCGCTTCAAATATGGCTTAGTCATCATCTATGTGCTACTAAAATGCCACATTAGCTAAGCAAGGTGGTGAGTCACCAAGGCAACTTGCACAATACTAATCTAACTACAACTTACTCTCGGCAATCACTAAGGCTTAGGCTAAGATGGCTGGTTAGGATATCTAATGGCGCACATGATTTAGGCACAGCACTTAGGGAGTTGCTCTCGGCAATAACTAGAACTTAAGCATGAACTAAGTTCATTAAGCATGAACCAAGCTACAACATGCTCTCGGTAATTGTCATGGCCGGCGCGCATAACATAGGCACGGCAATGCATTGGAATGGTACGCACGCACATGATCTTAGGTCCATTGCTAGAACTTAATTCAACACTTATGACATGCTAAATACTTAGAAAATTTCTCCAAGTAAGAATAACTCAAATAGGGCTTAATCTTGACCGAATTTACTCGATTTTGACTCGGAACTCAACTTCGACAATTAATTTGAATATCTTGACTTTGAATAATACGTCGACATAAAATAATTAATCTCGGCTAATGATGTCCGTTTATAAAATAAATGTATTGGGAACTAACTATCGAAACTAATTCAGTTACTGAAAATAAATTAAACCGAATAGCTTTTCGACTTAAAGTCGAACTTATTTCTGAATGACTTATCAACTGGCTCAAAAACTAAAATGAACAATATTAATAAAAGGAAAATCGGTTCAACTTCGGAACTAAACACATAACTTTTATTAATAATAAATTGGGCTATTACAGACCAGTCCCCCGTGCCCAGCGACCAGACCCGACGCGAACCAGCCCAGTCTGGCCCACACCCGACCAGACTTGGTCCAGACCGGTCCGACCCAGTTCAGCCCGACCCAGTAAGCTCGGTTCGTGCCCGAGATGGTTTCTGAGCGGCCCGAGAAGTCCAACTCACTTACCGAAGGTCCGAGACGATCCGATGAGCTTGATGAGCGATTGGAGCACCTTGATGACTCCATTAGAATCTAGAAAGGCCAAGTCCAGCTGCCCATTTGACTTTGATGTTCAGACAATCTCCATCAACGGAAATCAGAAACGTCTTAGAGTCGGCAAAAATTTTAAACCGTAAGTCCTAATCCTAACTATAGATTCTGCGGCATTAGGATTTATTATTCAATAGATTTGAATGTGCACATTTTCGATGTTCCTGATAGAACCCAACAGCCACCTGCTTTGTCGGGAGTGCATAATGTAGTCCATGTCTCCATGTTGAGGAGATATGTGAAAGATCCCAATCATGTTGTGAGTTATGGCGAGCTCCAGGTCGATTGAGACCTTACCTACGATGAGGTACCGGTGGTCGTGCTGGACCGAAAGGTCCATCAGCTGAGGAACCGTGCGATTATTCTCGTCAAGGTGCAGTGAAGCCAGCATGGCGAGGATGAGACCACTTGGGAGAGGGAGACGGAGATTCGGAGGAAGTACCTAAATTTCATGTTTTGATGTTTCTCTTTTATTCTCGATTGTATCATGTCCTAGTTTGTTTTTCAATTCCGAGGACAGAATTTTATTTAAGGAGGGTAGAATGTGATGCCCATTCGTTTATTGGATTTTTTGGATGTTATTATTTATTGGCAGTATTATTTTATTTGGATTAATTGCTTACATGATATCATTGTTTGATTAATATATATATATATATATATATATATATATATATATAATTGTGGTATATATATTATTGTGTGTATTATTTATATAAGAGCCAGTTGATTTATTTTATTTTTTGATGTCGTTCGAGTGAACCGAGCCAATTATTATAATTGTCGAACCTTGGACAACCGGCCCGAGCGCCACTCGAACCCGCGCACATTGGCTCGACCCGCGCCCGACTTTCTTTTCCCTTAGCTTGTTTGGAAAGTATGTTTTACCAAGGCTATACCTATATATATATGTTACTCTCATCTGCCCTTCTCCTTCACGTTTTGCAGACAACCCAACTTTCTCGTATCTCTCTCTCGATCGCTTCTCTCATATATCTCTCTTTCTCTCTCGCTCGTTCGTTGTTAAGAGAAATTCTCCCCCTCGTTAAAAAATGATTGCAGTGCTCTCCCATATCTCCCATCTTTCGTCCCTCTCTTTTTTTTTTTAAAAAAAAAAAGAGGAGAAGAAATCTCTCTCTCCCGTTGACCGCGAGCAGCGCCGCCGTTGTCGTCATCCACTCACGATAACCATCCCTGGCATAATCCATTTTTCCCTGCTTGGCGATCGTCAACTTGCCAGGAAGATCAGTCGTCTTTCCCGATGTTCGCACGTCACCTTCGCAGCGCCCCGGCGAGCTTTCCACTCGCGTTCAGCGCTGAACCACCGTTCCTTGGCCTCCGTTTCGCGCGTGATCAGACCTGTTCCCTGAAGCTCGGTTCACGTGGGTCCCACCAGTAAGAACGTGCAACAAGGAGCCACGGCCGCGAGCCGAGCAATGCCGCCTCACCGTGTACCGCCTCTGAGTGCCCCTTCCAACCCTCTCTTTGTCGTTTTCGTGTGTTATTCCTGAGAACGGTACATGATGGCTTGAAAATCCCTCTTTTTATGAGAATATATGGAATGATGAAATCATTGGCTTAATTGCATGTTAGGGCTTGATATTTATTTGTTTATCAATAGATCGATATTGGTTAAAGTTGGGATCATGTTTACTCGTGAAAACCCTTGTTTATGTCTATTATGATGATGTATTAGAGTATATTTGATATTGTTTTGGTGATATTAAATGGGTTGGAATAACATACGATATGAATAAATGTTGTTTTACGTTCATCTCCTCAGTTTGATGTCGAAATTGAAGGACATGAGTTAATTTCATGGAAACCCTGGAGTTGTGAGTACTTTGTTGTGTCCTTGGCATGTTAGTGAAAGCCTTGTGTCATTTTGATGCCTATGTTGTGAGTTATGAATTTTTTAAATTGATCGTGTTGCTGAACATTGCAAAAATAATGGTAAATCGAGTTCTTTGATGTGAATTTTTGATATGGTGGCCCTCTGATGATTAAGTCTATGGTGTAAAAATTTCAAGTTTAAATTCGACTTGTAGCTATGTGTTTTGTTGTTTTGAAGTTCTGGTCAGAATCTTGATAAATTCATGAAAATTCGAGTTTAAGGAATTTTGAGTTGAATTTCTAGGAATGTGGTTATTTTTGCCTTCATTCTCATTGTGTCAAAATTTCACTTTAAAATTCGAAGGTTGGACTAGGGAACTAGGAATTATTTCTCGTTATAGTTGTAGTTTTACAAAAATTATTTCTCCATGTTAAAATGAGTTTTAAGGGCCAATCTCTGGTGTACTAGTATTTTTTAGTGTATTATGTTGTGTAAAAGTTTCGTTCAATACGCTCGAGTGCATTTTAAAAAGATCCGGTAGATAATTTTTCAAGCTCGTTTTCAAGCCCTGCCAGCACCCAGCCCCGGGCCAACAGCCCCGGCAGCACCCAACCGAGCCCCGTTTTGGCTATTTTCTGACCCGTTCGACTTCCTATTGACCTATCACTATGTTTTTCATGTTGTATGTGTTCAAAGTGATATTTTTATGGTTTATCGAGTCTAGACTATTAAGCCAAAGGTTCCAAACATCACTAGAAATTCCACGAATCACTTAGTCGATAAAGTTTCGGCTAAGTGAATGTTGTTGTATATGTTTCTAAGTGTCGGAATAGTTATTGATAGGACTAACATGATTAATGTAGGTTCGACGAGCTGAGCCCTCGACCTAAGTCCTTGCCTTGTGTGAATCTATCATTTCGGTAACAGGTGGGTTGTATATAAAGAATTTCTATGTCGTAAATTATTTATGTCTTATTGGGTTGTTATGATCAACGTATGCATGTGAACCATGTAGCCTATCTATATGTGTTGTTTCGGAAATCGGTACGGTTGTCCCCGTCGATGTAATATGGTGCCCTTGTGAGGCAGTCTCCTTAAGTCCTAATGAAAGGTCGTGCCCTTGTGAAGCATGTACTCCCACCGTTTGGGTAATGAATCCCCATTTCGTGGCTAATGAAAAATGTGTACACAAGAGTAAGGTTATTATGTGAATAGGAGATGTGACATGATTGATTGATTTATATTCATGTTGCGACCTCCCCATTTCAGGTTGAGCAGGTGGCAAGCATGACGACGAGAGGACGAGTGGACCGGTCTATTGTTTATGTTATTTTCTTACGCATTTATTTATGAACAAGTTGGTCTGAATATTATGAACCTGTTTGTGTTGGTTTTTCAGACATGTTGATTTGCTTTCAAACTTGGGTTTTGAAATTTTGAACTTGTGGATTGATTTATGAACCCGATGAGTTAGTTCGTTTAATTTTGGATAATCATAATGATGTGTTTAATTGAATATCATGTTGAGTTATTTGCCTTGGGATAATGAAATCCATGTGAAAAACTGGGTAATGAATCCCCGTGTGTTCAGATATGACTTGAACTATGTTTGAAAAATGTTAAATAATGCCCATGTTATTGTGATTTTGAAAAATTAATTTCCAAAATGTTATCTTGATTTTTGGAAAGTCCAAAATTTCTTTAAAATCAAAGTGGGACGTTACACCGTTGAAGCCTTGGATCTATTCTCGGCACAGTATCACTTCTTTCATGTTGACACCCATCTTCTTGAAGGTGTCGTAATAGAGGATGCTTGCGTGGGCCCCTGTGTCGACCATGATACGGTGAACCTTGATCGCCATGATAGGTGCCGTGATCACCAAGGCTTTGGAGTGTGGGTGGTTGAAAAGAAAAGCGTCCACGTCGGTGAAGGAGATTTTGTTCGGAGTGGGCTCGGACACCGGTCTGCTGTTGGCGTGCTGGACCCTCTGCCCGACGTAGTAAGCTTGCCAGGCTTAAGCTTTTGTTATCCTCCTCGAAGGGAGGGAGCCACCTCGGCTCGTGTTGACGCGCCGAGGTGGGTGTGCTTGATCACTACCCCATCGCTCGAGGGGCCGATCTCTCTTTCTGCTTGTTGAAGTGTCAGCCCTGTCCTAGTGGGTCAGCCAGAAAGTTAGGATTTCCTGACCTCCGCTCTGCTGCAGTCTTTTTCCTCGATGACGGGCACTGTCACTGTCTTCGTTGTCCAGACCTTCCTCAAGTTGACCTTTCTTCCGCTTATCGCTGAGTGAGTGAATTTCTTCATTTGCGGGTCGTCAATTAATTCCAATTTTGCTCGGAGCTGGTTGCGGCACTGGTCGGTATTGTGCCCGTGGCTTTGTGGTAGGCACAATATCTTGATTTATCAAATTTACTATGGTCCCCTATTATGGGTTTCGGGTCCAGGTTTAATCCCTTTGTCTTGATCTTCTCATAGACTGTCGCTGCTCCTACCGAGTAGACACCCCGGTAGCTCTCTTTGAGCTCCTCGACTTCCTGGTTCCTCAGGGCTCGAACCTCCGCTATGTTCTTGCCCAATTTTGACTTCTCGTCTTCAGCCTTTCCCCTAGTCGACACCCCATCAAGAGTTGGTATCGACATTGATTCCTCCCCCATGATGTATGATACGCTGGACTGGTTCGTTGGGTTAGCCGAATAAGATATACTAGCGGCCTGGTCGAACTGTACCGAACATCCACAATGAAGGAAAGATAGTAGGCGACGAAGAAGAGCGGGTTCAGTAATGTTGGAGGAGCACCGACTACTCGAGGAGTGGGTCGAGGAAAGATGGTCAGACGGGCGTGGTCGTGGACTCGACCACCTCATACCTCAGGGACGCTCAACAGTCGCTACAGATTTGGTCGAGCATCGGAATATACAAGAGAATCCCCAGCACGTGGAAGGAGGACATGCGGCGCTCTACGAGTGGTTCAGGGCAATAACAAACTCGTACATTCTCTGACACATTCGATGCGTTTCTGACACCGAGAGTAGTGGAGGCGCACGATCGTACGGATGAGCAGGGAAAATGACCCACGCGACTCGCCTTGAAAGCGCGCGTAAGCAGGTAGCTCGTTCCTATAAATAGGGACGAGACTTTTCACTCTATACAATCTCTCATACTCTTACATACTTACACGTGTATTTCTCTCTCAAGATCTGACTTAAGCGTTGGAGGCTCTTCAACGGAAAACACCTCCGGTGTGAGAGTTACGTGCAAGTTCTGCGTTCTACCGGCGAGGAGAACGAGCTCGAGACAGTTTCCAGCCAGTCGAGGTGCGAGACTTGCATTATTAGCGCCGTTTGTGGGACTTTCTGTTCGAAAAGCTGTGTTGAGTGTTTAGCTATAGCGGATGGAATTCCTCGTATGAATTTGCAGTCGTCGTTCGATGATGCGTGGACGACGACCAGACCAATGGGAGCAGGTCCTCCACCTGGCTTCTCTGCGCCGCTACAAACACTGGTGACCCAAACGCCGGCCACCCAAGGCGCGACGATACCAGGTGGAGGAGAGGGCACGAGCAGAGCTCAGGAGGCTCGTGGCCCAACACCGGTGGCGGTCCTCGCGCCATCTCAGGCGAATACGGTAGTGGTGCAACAAGAAGGAGCAGGAGTGCAAGCGATGTTGCCACTCACTGAAGGTCAGCAAGAAAGAGCTGTGGCGCTTCCTGCTCAGCAGATGGTGACGATGACGAGGGAAGAGATGCAGCGAATGATAGCCAACGCGACGGGGCAAGCAGTACAGCAGGTCACTCATCAGACGTCCCAGGCTACTGCTACGCCGACCACGGTGGCGGGAACTCAAGAGGAAGATGTGTCGAGTTATGGTGGAGGAGGAGATCCCAGGGATAGGGCGATGGAGATAATGGCTGAGCAACTTCGTCAATTGCAAGAAAAAGTGGAGGGAAGACCGGACAGACGTGGTCGCGGACATCCGTTTTCGAGGGAGATCTTAGTTGTGCCGTTGCCCGCAAGTTTCAGGGAGTTAAATTTGATCTTCGATGGGTCGAGCGATCCATCGAGACATGTGAGGGCATTTGAAATAAGTCCGTTTTGCACGGGTACTCGGATACGGTTAACTGCAGAGCGTTCCTGTCGACCTTGCGGGGAGGTGCGCTCGACTGGTTCCATCAACTGGCTCTTGATTTGATTAACGATTTTGAGGATTTTGCGGGACAGCTCACCAATCAATATTCGAGCACGTGGTGCACGAGAAGACATATCTCACCCTGATGGCAATGCGGCAAGGCGAGAATGAGTCTTTACGAAAGTATGTGGCTCGGTACAACCATATATGCTTAGAAGTGCCCACGGAGGTCGACGAGGTGAAGGCGGGAGGTTTGATTAGAAGTCTACGACCAGGGCCGTTCCGGACGTCGTTGGCGAAGATGCCTGCTAGAACTTACGATGAAGTGTTGAAAAGGTGTAAGAAGTACATCAATTTGGAGGAGACAGAGGCTGAGTTTGCTAAGCTCGAGGAGGTGACGAAGCCCGAGCCAAGGAAGGGGAGGCCAAACTCGCCCAGGAGGGAGTCGCCTAGGAGGAATTCCCCAATGAAACGCCCATCCATGAGGTTGTCGCCCAAGAGAGAAAAGCGAGGCCCGTGGCGTTCTGGGCGAGAGGATCGATGTAACGCCCCACTTTTTATTTGCCAAAAATCAGAATAAATTTTTCAAATTTATTTCAAAATAATACTTGAGGCGCTACTAATTTTTGAAACGATATCAATACTTAACAATTTTTCAATATTCAACAATCCTCAATCCTCATAACCAATAATAAACTCCCAATACTTGATAATGAAATCCAATATCCTCAATATCCTAAGGAAAACATTCCCTATCAATAATAAAAGCAATACTCAATTCAAGGCGGAAGCAAATATCATTATTGTAAGACCACCACTCGCTTCCCTCCGCCATGCCCGCAATACTAACCTGCATCCATGAAGAGCAGGTGGGGATGAGCACAAGAGGAAACAATAGTGCTCACCACTATGCAATAAACGTTAATCATATATAAAACAAGTATGGTCGCAACATGTATACATAATTAATTAGTTATCCCAACCTCCTATCCCAAGTTCGTTCTCATGTGCACACCTATATCAATAGACTACTACCGACTATATATCGAAAGCCACGGCCCTCGGCCTTCTGGTCTTACAACGAGTGTCCAGCCAGTAGGAGTTTCCCCCGAAGGCCCGGCCTCGCCATCAGACTTACATCGGGGTATTTATCACTGACCGAGCACGGCCCTGGTCTCAAGCGACGTGTCCTTCACAAGGACATAAAGAGGAGATTACACCATTGGGGTCATTCTATAGTTACGGGGATAACCGTTCGACGGCCGTTACAGCTCCCATCGAAGGCTACATGTTCCACATGCATACTTTGATCATAGTACAAGTAAAAAAATAATAACAATATTAACATTTACAGCATAGCCAATTTTTCAAAACCCACCTGGAAAATGCGGTAGAATATACTCAAAAGCAAGTACGTAGGTCGAGGGCTTAACTCCTCAAACACCTACATTTTGATTATTAAGTCTTATTATTAGGCTTTTGATTGACGATGTGGATCAACACACTAAAACACAGATGACACATATATCAGATAAGAGCATATAATTTAGTCAAAATATAAGAAGATAAAACTATTACTACACAACACATGTCTTTATCATCTTCTTATCCTCACATAAAATACATGCAAGCTCGAGGCGAATATAACTTAGAATTAAAAGTTCCTATACATTTAGGTTGATCATGTTAACCTCAAAATAAATAAATAAAGTACAACAACATTAACAGGATGTGAGAACCATAACCCATAAAAAATACACACAACATAGCATATATATTTCAACTCATGAAAACTACAAGGACTTGACCCTTCACAATAACAAACTTAGGCTTTATAACTAAAAATACCATTACTAGACATGGAACCTGCTCGGCATAAAAATCGTCCAAAAGATGCATCAGTTAAGTGAAGATAGACAACATAAAATTCACTTACAAGCTCATCAACAAGGGTCACAAAACAAGAATAAAATAAACACATGATGGTATAACAAACATGTCTCATTTTTCCTTTCCTTTCTTAGGCCAAAATTTCTCAAATCTTTTTAACAATTAAGGCCACATAAGAACTGAGTTCAACCTCTGAAAATTAACATACTAACAGCCCATAAACCACATGTAAAGGCACAATAACCACAAATGCAAAGTATGACAAAACAACAAGGTACATAACTTATATCCTCCTCATTTACTAAATTAAGCATGCCCACTGTATCTATTAAAACTGATTATTAAACTTCATTTCGACTACAAGAAACGGATTAAAAGGCTTAGTCCATTACATATTTAAACAAGGCCAACGAAACATACAAAAAATTAAGCCTCTCTTCATTCCTTTCTTCAAAACTCAACAATGAACACAACATGGTAAGAACACTATATTCCAGTCATGCTAAAAGTGAAGCAAGACTCGGCAAAGTAAAGGCACAAGAACATCTAATGTAAAATTTGGCACAAGAATACACTAAAGCCTCCTTCATGTACTTCTTATCTCAAAATTGTAAGCCACTTAACAGGGCCTTATAAACTAAACTATATGTTATGATAATCCTTTAATCTCAGCATGGTATTCACATCAAAACACTTAAGCTCAGCCACAAAAGAGGAAATCGAAACCCTAAGAGATTACCTCTCGACGGAAAATAAAGAATAAAGGGCTCGAGCGTTCGGTTCTTGGATCACGGCTCAATTTGTTGCAGTTCAGAGGCCGCTGCTCACGACCTGGTCTG
Organism: Striga hermonthica; assembly: GCA_902706635.1. NCBI lineage: Eukaryota > Viridiplantae > Streptophyta > Magnoliopsida > Lamiales > Orobanchaceae > Striga > Striga hermonthica. The sequence continues at coordinate 7,625,433 of CACSLK010027843.1, forward strand.
CTCAAGTCTTCTCGGCTGGAAGGCGACGCTCCCCGCTATTGTCAAATGACGGGCTGAATAGAACACGATCGTCGAGGGCACGAAATTATCGAACAATGATCAGCGCTTCAGGAGCAGCCGTGTCCCGACGAACATTGAGGTGCCGTCGGAAATCTGGGCTCGTCGGACGTTGGTTGAGCGTGCAAACAGTCGCGGGTCGGAACTTTGAACGCCGAGAAATTAGTCGCTGGGCTGCGGTTATGAAAAAGGCTGGTGAAACGTATATTTTTAACTCGAGTGCGCAAAACGATGTAAGAACATGGTAAACAATCGTAAATAGCGGAAGCAATAAACCGAAGATGTAAAAACTCTTCAGGGAAGCGTCCCACTTCCCCTCAGAGCTCTTTCATTGATAAACCGTTCACACTTGTATAGTTTGGACTTACACGACTCGAACTCCCTTCTAGTCTAGCCACAACTACACACGATCCTATCAATTACTTCTCTGGCCACGTCCCGTGGACTTCTAACTCTCGAATCCCTCGAGCTAACCACTGTACTTAATCCCTAAGTACTGATCACAAAAGTGTTTGAATGAAATAAAAAGAAACAAACTAAACAGCTTCAGTTCTTGGATACGTAAGAACCTTGAACTGAACTGTGAACAAAATAAAACTAAAAAGGCTTGAAGCTCGAATATTGAATGAAAGAAAAATTATCTCAGCAGCATATCTTCGATCTTCAAGCAGGGTATATATACAACTCCTTAGGGTGGAGTCTTCTCCAAGTTCTTCCTTTCCTTTTAGGAGTCAATTTCCTTCTCAATAGATTGCTTTCTGATTTGGACGAAATCCTTCATGTAAGGTGAGTTTCCTTGATGTATAAATCGTGCATGTGATTTGGAGATCTTCAGAATTGAACTTCCAAGGGAAATCTTGCCTTCTAGAATCTGGTAAGAACATGACTTTCCAAAAATAGTCGATCTTCCAAATCTTCAAAGATCTTGTGGTGAATCTTTCCAAATCCTCCTTAGATCTTCTCATGAACGTCCAGAACTCTTCTTGTATGGAAATCTCATCCTTTCATAGTCCTTGCCACCTATTCCTTGTCCTACAAGCAAAAGAGAACCAATTATGGCATGTGGCATACATGGTAAGTAAATATATAGGATATATATTATGTAATCCTTCTCCTAAGGGATTAGGATTCCATAATACGTACTACAATAAATATATACCATATATTATTAATAATAAATATTAGGAACATAATTAAATCACAAGTACATAAATTGAAAAACTTCCCTTTAATTTATTTTGCTTGCTTAACAAGAAATCTTCTAGAAAACACTTAGGTTTGTCGGACATGATGCCAAACCAATGTTCTTACAATCTCCCCCTTTGGCATTCGGTTCGAAAACCGTGTTTCTTGAAGATACCCTACAAAATAAACTCAAAACAGCAAAGTAATTATCTATATTCGAACATCAGGAAGTAAACTACTCAAACACCTGCAATGTAAGAACATCAAAACAGTTCCTTTCAAAACAACTATGAGGACTATGATCAGAGCAATCAAAGACATCAAACTATCAGAACCTAAGTCAAATAGAGTGACCAATGCATCTCCCCCTGTCAGAATAGACAAAACAATCAAACAGCAAAACATACATGTTCTTACATCCTGTAGAACCATGTCAAAAAAAGCAACCACAAATAATCAGAAGCAACCAACTAGAATATAATCCCGAACATCTTCAGAAACATCCTATATTCTCCCCCTTTTTAGACTGAAATGCCAAAGGAAAATCTCCCCCTGAGTAAGAACATCAAGTGAGAAAAAATATAGATGACCGAAGACAAAAGACGTTGCTTGAACTGATCTCTAATCGCTGGTATGCTGTCCATCTCTTCTCCAGGCCTTTGCCATCATCCAAAGTGATTCAGAAGCACATTAGAAAATGATGTAGGAACACAAATGGTTAAACGAATAATTCATAGAGAAAGAGAATGAAAATGGGGTTCTCAGGTTCTGAAAATGAAGATATATAGTGAGGACATAATGAATGAAAAATGTCAGGATGTAATGGGTAAGGTTTAAAAAATCAAGGGAAAGGTTGGATACTATGCAGTAAGAACATTCCCATCAAAACTGAACACACAAACCCATTAACACACTAACACATGTGTCCAACTAATTCAAAATTAGGAAGAATAAGATTTCATCATCCAAAAATAAATTCCCTCACAAATTTTTAAAGCCCAAGTAATTCAATCAAAGAAGGAAATCTTATGCAATATATGCCTAGTATGAAAAAAAAAAAATTAAAAAAAAAATAAAATCGCACACAAAATTCTCTATATCCAAAAAATCTTTTCCTTATCAACTTAAACAAGATTGATGATAACAATCAGAGATCAACTTTGAGATTCAAACTTCCCAAGGAACACACGATAAGCGGATATATGTATATACACAAGGTAGTGCGAACCACAACTTCAGATTTTGCAAGAACACATGCCTTATTATTCATAGTGCGTTTCACTTAGTAACAATCACTGCAATAGTGAAAGTCAACCCCACTACTTTGCACCACGATTTTAAGCAAGGATCCTACGTTTTTTTTTTTTTTTTTTTTTTTTTTTTTTTTTTTAAACAGCACGACGGTTTTTATGAGGGTGGCCACCTTATTACTCCGTGTAAGAACACCACATATAAATATGCAATGTGTGTCACTAGCTTACGCCCTTTCTCAACATTTTCTGTCCCAGACGCTCTTTTCACAGTCGATCCCGCATTGGGAAACGAACCATGTGCTAGCTATCGCTCTAGATCATTTATGAGAAGGCAGCTCTTTGTGACAAAAACCAAAAAATACAGAATATAAGTACGTTCCTCAGTATAGTAAGAACACGCAGCCAGTCTAAGACAGTCAACATCGCTCAAGTTTTCAGAAGAGTCAGAACTTCAATTAGGAATCTAGTGGTGAAGAGAATGCAAAATGCAAAATATGCCTAATGCAAAATACCCTATATGCTTACAAGCAATGCGATAAATATATATATACTAATATACAATAATATACTATAATGACATGCAAGCAATCAGAGAATGCATATCCCTAGGGATTTCCTTAGAGAAATAAATCTTTGAGCATCAAGGTTATGTGCTGGAACATATTTATGAACAATTAAACCATCATCAACCAAATTTCTAGTAGAGTGGCAACGCATGCTAGTACGCTTAAGAGAATGTTGAACAGAATATTTGGAAATATTAGCCGCACAAGTATGGTCATAGAAAAGGTCAATGGCTTGTACCTCAGTTCCAAATTTAAGAAAAATATGCTTCATCCACACCTTTTCTGAACAACAAGTTTCAGCCACAAGGTTCTGATCGGTGTAAGAACATCCGTCAGACGTACTCCATTGATCAACGTCATTCACAGCCCTATCAGCATCACATTCTCTAACAATACCAGAAATCGTATCACATGAGTCAAAAGTCATATAATCAATCAAATAGCCATTATCATGCGATCTAGACCCTGTAAGAACACAGTTATTATTCATATCTGAAACCAAACATTCATTCAAGGTGAAACTCACAGAAAAGCCTTGATCACATAATTGACTCGCACTCAGCAAATTCACATTCAAGTTCTCAACCAACAAAACATTATCAATTTTAGGAAGACCAGGCATGTTCAAACATCCAATTTCTACTACTTTATTACTAACACCATTACCAAAAGTGACAGAACCAGAACCATTAGACACAGGTACAACATCAATCAAATTCGATTTAACACCCGTCATGTGTCTAGAACATCCACTATCAAAATACCAATCACGATTAGAAGCGGATTTTGAAGCAAACAGAGATGAAAGACAAGTATGATTCTTTTTAAGAACCTAAATTTTCTGTTGCTTATGGTTCTTTACGTCAACCTTCAGTTTTGGTGTTTTCATTGGAACACCGGCGGGGTTCCAGTCATTTATTCTTCCTGCATGCATATCATTAAGCATCCTATAGCATCTAGGAAGAATATGACCAAGAACACCATAATAATGACAAGTAGGAATAAAATTTTTCACAAAACGTTTACGGTGTTCTTTCACAGAAACCTGATCAACCTTACCATCAGAGTTGGAACCTTCTTTCACAAAAGTTAGAGAGGACTTACTCAGAGACGTTATTGGTTCACCCACTTTACCTTTCAGTTTCTGATTGGGGGAGTTCTTACTCTGGTCTGAACACGCAATCTGATGACTCAACCTTTGAACTTCAGCAAATGAGGACTTTGGCTTATTGATCATTTTGACAATCTCCTCACTCTTGCTGAGCTTTTGTTCCAAGGTTGAACAATGGCTTCAAAGAGTCACATGTTCTTCCATCACATGACCGAGTTCTTGTTTGAGGGCCGCAATCTCAGAATCCCTTTCACCTATAGTTTTCTGCAATGAAAACATTTCATTACGTAGAGACTCAATGGCAAAATCGTTTTCATCACATACCTGCTTGGACAACTTCTTCTCATGTTCGAACATCGTGATTTTGGCAACAAATTCATCCAGCTTATGTTCCTCATTGCTGGTACGAACATCAGATCTGGTGAGCTTATCATTCAATTCGCCATTCATCACACGAGTTTTCTGAAGTTCATCCTTCAAGTAGGCGATCTCCTTCTCATGCTCTGCAGAACGATGTTAGAACACCTCGATTTGAGCTTGTAGCTTTTTCATTAGTTTTCCAACTTTGATGATCGTCGCTAATGCAAGCTTATGGGTTTCCATGTCTACTTCAAAAGAACCATCTCCAGAATCATCAGAATCACTATGAGAATTATACGTGTAAGAACACATACCTGAATCTGCATCACAAGGCTTTTGAGAGGCTGTATAGCACGTGAAGTTGTTGGGAGAAGTGATGACAAAGTTGTTCGTGTGTTGCTGGTCATCGTCGTCTTCATCATCATCCCACGTGACTTGAAAGGGTTTTGTTCTTCCTCGTGAAATTCGAACAGTCTTTCTAAAAGTGTCCAAATCCCTTGCATTCACGGCATTGGTTCTTCTCTACGTCCTGATTCTGAGTCTTCTGAGAATGTGTGTTGGAACGTCGTTCACCAGACTGCTGGTTGGTGTTCTTACTGAAATCGGCAGACTTCTTCGCTTTGAATCCCTTTTTCTACTTTAACTGAGAAAAGTGGCGTGTAAGAACATCGAAAGCCTTAGCAATACTTTCAGCATGAAGAGACTCATCATCATAATCCTCTTCGGCATCGAAAGATTCTTCATCTGAATCTTCCTCCTCCAACACAAGTGTACGAACCTTGGCTTTTAGAGCTAAGCCTTTTCCTTTCCCTATCTTCATCGAGTCAAATACATGATTTATTTCAAAGGTACGCAACTCATCGAGAAGGTCATCAATGCCCAGCTTTTGAATTCTCTGAAAACTCTCCAAAGCTGTAATCTTAATTCAAAACCTATCCGGTAGAGTTCTCATTAACTTCTGCACTTGTCTAGCCTCTGGAACCGGTTCACCAAGCATTGCGCTTTGGTTTACTAGATCGCAAAACCGGGCATAGTACATGTCAATAGTCTCATCATCCCTCATGCGAATCTCGTCTAGTTCCGTAGAAACTCTTTGGAGCCTTGAGGTTTTTACCGCGTTTGTACCTTCAAACTTTCTTTCCAAAATCCTCCAGGCTTCTTGAGCGGTCGTGCACTGAATGATTATCTTGTGACGAGTGGGATCTACTGCAGACATGATAGCATATAGAGCCCGAAAATTAGCTTCTTCTGCTAGTCTTTCCGCATCAGTCCACAAATCTCTCGGTTTTTCAACAAAAACACGAGGACCAACATCAGAGGACGAGGATCCTCCCTTCTTTTCCGAGGGTCATTTCTCCATCAAAGGTGTTGACCAACCTGATTCGATGACTTGCCAAGTTCCTTTTCCAAGAGACCGAAGAAAAATTACCATCATGGATTTCCAGTACCCATAGTTCGAACCATCGAGGTACGGAGGGCGCGAAACAGACATGTCGTGGTTCATGGTGACCGACACACAGTCCCAAAGATCTTTATCCCGTAGTTAGAACAGGAACACTGCTCTGGTACCAATTGAAACATATATTTTTAACTCGAGTGCGCAAAACGATGTAAGAACGTGGTAAACAATCGTAAATAGCGGAAGCAATAAACCGAAGATGTAAAAACTCTTCAGGGAAGCGTCCCACTTCCCCTCAGAGCTCTTTCATTGATAAACCGTTCACACTTGTATATTTTGGACTTACACGACTCGAACTCCCTTCTAGTCTAGCCACAACTACACACGATCCTATCAATTACTTCTCCGGCCACGTCCCGTGGACTTCTAACTCTCGAATCCCTCGAGCTAACCACTGTACTTAATCCCTAAGTACTGATCACAAAAGTGTTTGAATGAAATAAAAAAGAAACAAACTAAACAGCTTCAGTTCTTGGATACGTAAGAACCTTGAACTGAACTGTGAACAAAATAAAACTAAAAAGGCTTGAAGCTCGAATATTGAATGAAAGAAAAATTATCTCAGCAGCATATCTTCGATCTTCAAGCAGGGTATATATACAACTCCTTAGGGTGGAGTCTTCTCCAAGTTCTTCCTTTCCTTTTAGGAGTCAATTTCCTTCTCAATAGATTGCTTTCTGATTTGGACGAAATCCTTCATGTAAGGTAAGTTTCCTTGATGTATAAATTGTGCATGTTGAAATATCCCGAGATATTATCAGTATAAATTACGTGTAATTCCGATATAATAACGTTATCGTTTATTATTTTCGGAATTATTTAAGTTCAGTCGGAATTACCGAAATTGATTTTCGACGTACCGTTTACGTTCGAAATAATTTTGGTAATTAAGTATTATGTTTAATTAAATAATTAAACATAAGATAAGTGATTAATTAAAATTAATCACCACATTAACCCTAAGTAAGTCATTTAAGCCGTGCAATTAGGGGAGAACTTCTTCAATTTTTACATCTTAAAGTCGTAGCTTCTTCAAGCTAAAGAAACCATTTTTAGCCAATCAAATTAGGCAAATTGTCAAGTGAATAATGTACTTAGTCATCAAGAGAATGAAGGAGAATCAAACAAGTGTAAGGGCAAGAGGAAGCCACATCTCACCCATGTCATCCCATAAGCCCACGGCCATGCCTATATAAAGGGTCCTTAATCAAAAATTTTCCCCACTTTTTCCCTTAGAACCGATCTCCCCTTCAGCATCTATTAAGCACTACAACAGCCTTTAGTTCAAATAATTTCATAAGTTTTCTTCCCATAAAACGCACGGCAATACAAGAAGATACCGCACGGCGAGCGCAAGGCCTTAAGCACACTTTGTTTCGATTTCCCGTCGAGCGATTGAAGAGGTACTGCTCTCCTCAGTCCCTATTCTTGATGATTAGGTCATTTTGAAGTTAAGTGTTCGGTTAATTGTTGGAATTTTAGATTAAAAGTATACCTAAGTCCATGTATGCATAAGTAAAGTGATCACCGAACAAGTTTCGTTTCCGACCGACAACTCTCGAACAAAATTCTTTAAATGATCAGTTTAGTTTGTTTTAAGTCCAGTATGATCAGATTGCTGTGTAAAGATGAAGAAAAGTCGATGACAAGGCCCCAGCCGATGCCCCCGCGCCTACCGCGCATAGCATCGAGTGGCTTCGGGTCGAGACTGTCACCTTCACTTCTAAGCGTGTCTGTTCGTGTGAATAGCCCTTAAATAGTTTCAGTATAGTAATCATGCTGAGTTGTTCGGTAGTTGTCGGATAATATGTTAG
>CACSLK010027843.1:7637305-7661720 GCA_902706635.1 Striga hermonthica
AAAGACTTTGCGATTAAATGCGCAACTCTGATTTATCTAGTAAGGTGGGGTGTTACACATGTAATTTGGAGATCTTCAGAATTGAACTTCCAATGGAAATCTTGCCTTCTAGAATCTGGTAAGAACATGACTTTCCAAAAATAGCCGATCTTCCAAATCTTCAAAGATCTTGTGGTGAATCTTTCCAAATCCTCCTTAGATCTTCTCATGAACGTCCAGAACTCTTCTTGTATGGAAAGCTCATCCTTTCATAGTCCTTGCCACCTATTCCTTGTCCTAGAAGCAAAAGAGAACTAATTATGGCATGTGGCATACATGGTAAGTAAATATATAGGATATATATTATGTAATCCTTCTCCTAAGGGATTAGGATTCCATAATACATACTACAATAAATATATACCATATATTATTAATAATAAATATTAGGAACATAATTAAATCACAAGTACATAAATAGAAAAACTTCCCTTTAATTTATTTTGCATGCTTAACAAGAAATCTTCTAGAAAACACTTAGGTTTGTCGGACATGATGCCAAACCAATGTTCTTACAGCTGGGATTCCTGTCAAAGGTTGCCCGCTGCTATCACCCGCGTAAGGATGTTGTTGGATGGTTGTCGGGGTTGAGAAGATGGTCGCCAGTCAGACTGAAGGTCGGAGGCCGGGTCGCTATTGTTCGCAGCGACGGGCAACTCGAGGCCGTGCGGTATGCCGGTGAGAAGGGTTGCGGCGGCTCACCTTGTGGTGGCAGCAAGCAGAACGAGAGGGAAAGGGTGATTTTAGTGAAAGAGTATCCGATCTGCTCTCAACCTGAGTGAAGGGATGGGATTTTGGAGAATATCCTCTGGAGAAAAATGAAAATTGCAGCTGAGGACTTGCTTCTTAAATACCGGAGAATAGGGTATGGGAGAGCCGAATTTCATGGAGGTCGTTGAGCTATGGTGGCGTGGTCTCTACTGTTCGCGAACGAGCTGAGGAAGATGATGGAAGTTACTCTAATTTCTCGGTTGTTGGTTTGAGTGGAGAGGACCGGGTCTTTAGAGAGACGGTCGACTTTTTTCTTGGACCTTAGGTGTACTTGGGCCAAATTTTATGTACAAAGGCCAAAGTTTTCATGGTTATTGGGCCATTCAAATTAAATTTCAGATGGGCTAGAAACATCACAACATTTGGGCTGACAATTTTTAATAAATTGGGCTGGGATTTAAACATAAGACTAGTTCAGAAAAATGGCTCGGATACGATCGCGACGACAAATTAAACCGAATAATATATATAATACACATAATAATATTTATTAATAATACACATTAAACACATAAAAATGAGTTAGACAAATCAGACATTTAACAATAATATTAATACTAATGATAATAACAATCAATTTATTCGATAAATAGTAATGTAGCGTCCCGTTCGATTTATAGAATTTCTCGGATTATTCTATTTATCGAATCTTAATTTTGAGATTATATTTTATATTACTATATGGATATTGTGATTATACAGCTCGTTCGATTTTATTTTATCAATCGTCGTTTGAATTTTAGGTTTAATCGCGTAAGCCGAATTGTTGTTCGTTTGAATTCGTTTTAGAACCCTAGCGACCCGAACATCAAAACGAATCAACAAGACCTTAAGAATATTATATTACCATCGTTGTAATAGTATTTTTATCCATAAAAACCGAATTAGAAGAGAAAAAACTGATTGTCGTCAAATTCTTCGGTTTTCAATTATTGTCGGATTTTAAGTCCGATTTCGGTTCCGTAAAATTTATTTTCTTCTCAATCCTTTTAGTAAGCATAAAAAATGAAGTTAATAAGTTTTGTTCAGACATTTTAAGTACCAAAACCGAATCCATACTCATGCATGAGTTAGAGAACCATGTTACTCTCTTTTGGCATCATGTGTTGGTAAAATATTAGTTTTAGATTTAGATGGGATCTAGATCTTATGTCCCCTCTTATCATGTTCTTGTGTTTCATTCCTTAGCTATCTTAGACCATTAAAAACCTTAATAACTTGAGCAAATAGAGAGAAAATCAGATTTCAAGCAAGATAGGGAGAGAAGTAGAAGAACCGAGCAACACCTCTTTCATTTCTCCACATTTTCGTTTTCTTGAAGGAGGTAAGGTTCCTCTGTTATGACTTCAATCAATTGTTTTCTGAAAGTTTGTTCTTCATATGAAATATAGTTCGTATTGTTAGCTTTCTCTACCCTTTGGAATTTCATGAATCCGATTTATATCGAGTGAGTTATGATTTTTATAACACGACTGCGCAAGCAGTTTTTTCTGGAACCGGCAGCATGAGTCTATATAATGTTTGTCCTGTTTATGGTGTCATAATGTGATCTAGTGAATTTGTAGTCTTCATAAAAGTTATAGTTCTGTTGATTAGCTTTCTAATGAGATAAGATTCATGCTGAGTTGATATCTATAGCTCGAGTTGTGTTCATATGATTGTAGATATACATGAAGTAGGGTTTTACTCTTTGGCAGAAAACTGATGTTAAATGTTAGTAGATTTTACACCATCTTAAAGACCTTATCTGCTTTTGTGATATAAATGAAAGTTGTAGGTCTATCTCTTAGCTTTCTATGCATACTATAACCATGTAATTTAGAGGTCGGTAACATGATTAAGAAGATAAATACTGAGGTGCTGTTTATATCATACTTTAGTCTCGGGCAGACTTTATGAATCGAATGTTTTGTATCCAAACTCATTTATAAAGTGATTATTTGCCAATATGGTCTTCAACAAAGCTGTAGACATTTGAGTTAGCTATCATTTAGTTTTTTAATCTTATTAAAAACATGTCTGTAGCTCCAGTTATCTATTAAATACTAAAGTCTGGTCGGTCACAAGTTCTCGATTTTTGACTGCTACTCAGTTTTGAATGTTTGATGATTTACTTCCTAGTACACGACCTTATTTACTTTCGGTGTCTTCATAAGAATTGTAGATACATGTGTTAGGATTTCAGTGCAACTTGAATCATATTCATCCGAGTTTTGTACTGAAAGTTATGTTGATTTCAAAAACGCTGCCCGGTTTAAGTTTTTTAAAAAACGTACATAGTATTTTTAGAAATGGGATTTCCTTGATTAAATGATTATGTGAGCTTAGTTGGACTAAGTGATTGTTATGATTAGTTGTTCATGTGTTGCATAGTCATTTATAGGACTATTTTAATAAATGTAGGTGCTTGACGAGCCGAGCTCGCCGCCTACCCGTTATTGTTGTGCTTTCGCTTGTTATCGTCCAGGTGGGTTTACTTATAAAATTTGCTATGCCGTATGTAATATAATTAATGTTGGGTTGGTATGATCTAAGTATGCATGTAAACCATGTAGCCTATCGGCGTGAGCCGAGGCCGTCGGTACGGTTGTTCCCGTCGATGTAATACGGTTACCCTTGCGAGGTAAGTCCCTTAAGACCTAATGAAAGGCCGTGTCCGTAGCGTGGCACGTACCCCCACCGTTAGGGTAATGAATCCCCTTTCCGTGACTAATGAAAGATGTGTACACAGGGGTAATATATTGTGATATGATATGGGGATGTGACAGGTAATTGATTTATGTTCATACTGCGACCATGCCTTCTTTACATTATTCATTATTGTGCTATACGTGCATAGTGGTGAGCACCTCGTTTTCATCTTGTGCTCATCCCCACCTGCTCTTCACGGATGCAGGTTAAGCAGGTGTCGGGTGACGAGAAAAGACGAGTGGGTCGATCTATTGATGATGCCTATATATTTCACTTCTGTTAGAATAAATGGGGTCTTGTTGAACCTTTTATGTTGAGGCTTGTGACAATTTTATTAAAAACTTATGACTTGTTTTGATGTTGGGAATACTTGATAGACCTATGTTTATGATGTTGGTTTTTATGAGGTTTGAATATTTGAGTATTTTGTCATGTGATATGATTTGGGTTAATGAAAAACTTGTGAAAACCGGGTAGTGAATCCCCGTGGACCCAGATAAGACTTGGGTTATAAATAATGTTGTTTAACACCCGTTAGATTTCGAAAATGATCTCGAAAAAATTATTTATTGATTTTTGGAAAGTCCGGAATTTCTTTAATATCAAAGTGGGGTGTTACAGTTTGGTATCAGAGCCAGTCTGCGTTTCTGTAGACTGGTTTATATGTGATTATGTGATTCTGACCTTGTGTTGACCACTCGTCTCCGTCATGCCGCACTGCTTAAGGTATGTTTTTATTTAAGTATTAGTGAAAATGCTTAATGAGTAAATTGTGAATTTGTACACATGTAACAATGAGACTATTTGTGTAGAGTATTGTTATTTTTGGGGCTTAGGATCTTTTCACCTTGATTTAATCGAACTCTAGTGTTTAAAGGCGAACTCTGGACTTCTGGAATCATGATTTTCTTGTTGTTTTGTGCTAAACATTGTTCGGCTTATTCAATGTAGAGCTATGAATACCCGCAACAATCGTAACCGTCAGCTATCTCTGTCTCCTTCCCCGCCTCCTCGTTATCACCAGGCCCCTCTGGCCATGGACTTGACCCAGTTCATAGTCCAGTTTCAGAGAATGAATGCACCGACTTTCGCGGGGACTGAGAACCCCACTGCAGTACTGGAATGGATTAAAGAGCTGGATAAGATTTTCATTGTACTTCCTCTTCTGGACCGACAGCGTGTATCACTCGCAGCTTATCAGATGAAGGAGGACGCTTTTGGCTGGTGGATTGAGCACTGGGCTCGGAAGCCAAAGGCGGAGCTTCATGCTCTCACTTGGGAGCAGATGAAAACGACGGTGCGTGGCAAGTTCCTTCCCCAGAGTTTCTTGGATAGGATGGAACATGAGTTCTACTATTTGCAGCAGGGCAGCTCCACCGTGGACGAGAATATTCGCACTTTCACCCGAATGTGTCTTTTTGCTGGCGACTCGGTGAATACCGATGCCAAGAAGGCCCGCAAGTTTCTTAAGGGGCTCAATCAGAGAATCCGTGAACTGGTGGGAAGTCACGGATTGATGTCTTTTGCCGACACGGTGAGTCGAGCTCAGGAGGTGGAGAGCTGTCTCATTCCGATAGCTTCAGTCCCTTCATATATTCATGCCTCCCAGCCTTCTCAGACTGTTGTTCAGTATGCTCAGCCTATTACCTCTGTGTCGCCCAGCTCTAGCTCGGGCAAGAGGAAGTCCGACTTTCAGAACAAAAAGAAGGGAAAGAAGGGGAATTTCGGTCATCGCGATAATCGCCCCACCGACAACCATACCTGCCCGAGATGCGGCAAGTCCCATGGAGACGAGTGCCTCGCGAACCAGCGCTCATGTTTCAACTGCAACCGTCCAGGGCACTATGCCAATGTTTACCCCGATCCGAAGAGACAGCAGCTGCAACAGTCCTTCCCCCAGCGGCACCAGCAGCAGCTTCCCCCACCGCCACCCCATCATCAGCAGCAGCAACCCCCACCATTTCAGCAGAAGGCTGGGGGTCAGGCCAGAGTCTACACCATTGCTCATGACGAGGCGGCCAACAACGCAGGTACCATGTCTGGAATGCTTTCTATATTCAATGTGCCTTTTTTTGCATTATGTGACACCGGAGCCACCCATTCATTTATTTCTTCTCTATGCCTGGAGGCTTTAACTCTTAGCGAGGTGTGCAAGGTCGATCCTCTCGAGGTTAGTCTAGCCTCGGGAAAAATTATTATCTCTGATTCCTTGGTTCGTGATTTTCCTATTTCTATCGGTGGGCGAGTTCTGGTTGTTGATGCTTATGTGATCAAAATGCGAGACTTCGATGTGATCTTGGGCATGGACTGGCTCACTCGCTACCGAGCCGATATCCGGTGCCAGGAGCGCGAAGTCACCCTCTTTCCCGATCCTGATCAGCCTGTCGTATTCTTTGGTGTAAAGTCGAGGACTGTGCCTCGAGTCATATCTTCTATGCAAGCTAGGAAGATCCTGTTTAAGGGTAGCTGTCAAGGCTATCTTGTTTCTATGGTGTCCGAGGATGATTGCGAGCGGACTCCGGAGAGAGTTTCTATTGTTTGTGAGTATCTCGATGTTTTTCCTGATGAACTACCCGGAGGACCACCCGACCGCCAAGTCGAGTTCACCATTGACCTAGTCCCCGGAACCAACCCCGTTTCTAAGGCCCCTTACCGTATGGCGCCAAAAGAGCTTCAAGAGCTCAAGGCCCAGATCCAGGAGTTGCTTAAACTCAGTTTCATTCGGCCGAGTGTTTCGCCATGGGGAGCGACCATTTTATTCGTGAAGAAGAAAGACGGATTCATGCGCATGTGCATTGACTATCATGAGTTGAATGCCCTTACAGTCAAGAACAAGTATCCCCTTCCCCGTATTGAGGACCTTTTCGACCAGCTGAGGGGAGCCAGCGTCTTTTCAAAGATTGATTTGCGTTCTGGCTATCATCAGTTGAAGATCCGAGAGTCGGATATTTCTAAGACTGATTTCCGTACCCGCTATGGCCACTATGAGTTTGTGGTAATGCCGTTCAGACTTAGCAATGCCCCAGCCATTTTCATGGACCTTATGAATAGGGTCTTTCATCCTTTCCTGGACCAGTTTGTCATCGTGTTCATCGACGACATCTTGGTCTATTCTCGAGATATCGATCAGCACAAGGAGCATCTGCAGATTGTGCTTGAGTCTCTTCGCCGCGAGAAATTGTATGCTAAGTTCTCGAAGTGTGAATTCTGGCTGAACCGTGTGTCATTCCTTGGCCACATTGTGACAGCTCGAGGCATTGAGGTGGATCCCAGCAAGATTGAGGCAGTGAGCAAGTGGGATATGCCAAGAAGTGCCGCTGATGTTCGTAGTTTCCTGGGGTTAGCAGGATACTACAGGAGGTTTGTCGAGGGCTTCCCGAAGATAGCTCAGCCACTAACCAACCTTACAAACAAGGCCGTGAGGTTTGATTGGAGTTCGAAGTGCGAGGAGAGTTTCCAAGAGTTGAAGAGGAGACTCACTACCGCGCCCGTCTTGGCCATACCCAACCCTACTTTGGAGTTTACTATCTACAGTGATGCTTCGAAGATGGGCTTGGGTTGTGTTCTCATGCAGCAGGGGAGAGTTGTGGCCTATGCTTCGAGGCAGTTGAAGTCTCACGAGCAGAACTACCCCACTCATGACTTAGAGTTAGCCGCAATGGTTCACGCTTTAAAGATTTGGAGGCATTACCTTTACGGAGGGAAGTGTGAGATTTTCACAGACCATAAGAGCCTGAAGTACATCTTCACTCAGAAAGAGCTGAATATGCGGTAGCGTAGGTGGTTGGAGTTGGTCAAGGATTACGACTGCACCATTAGCTACCATCCTGGGAAAGCTAATGTGGTAGCCGATGCCCTTAGTCGGAGGAGTTATGGCCAGCTGTCTTGCTTATTCACTGAGCAAGATGTCCTTCTTCGGGAGTTTGAGCGGCTACAGCTAGAGGCAGTGGAGTCGACTTCGATGGCCGGTGGTATGTTGAGCACTTTGGTCGTGGGACCAACTCTTCGGGAGAGAATAGTCGCTGAGCAGCCGAATGATCGTTTTCTCTGCCGAATGAGGGATTTGGCTTCTAGCGGTCAGATAGGTGGTTTCGCAGTCGCAACCGACGGAGCATTACTCTTTGAAGGTAGACTTTGTGTTCCGAAGGTGTCGGAACTGCGGAGGGAGATTTTGAGAGAGGCCCATAGTGCCTCGTACAGCATCCATCCTGGTAGCACGAAGATGTATCAGGACTTGAGGAAGTCTTTCTGGTGGCGTGGCATGAAGAGGCAGGTAGCAAAGTTCGTGGATGGGTGTCTGGTGTGTCAGCAAGTGAAGGCTGAGCACCAGAAACTGAGAGGATTGTTGCAGCCCCTTGAGGTTCCTCTGTGGAAGTGGGAGTGCATCACAATGGATTTCTTGGTGGGATTGCCGAGGCCGAGGACCCGGCATGACTCTATTTGGGTGATTGTGGATCGCCTTACGAAATGTGCCCACTTTCTGCCAGTCCGGACGACTATGAAGGCTAGTGAGTATGCCGAGTTGTTTGTAGCTGAGATCGTTAAGCTTCATGGAGTGCCTGTGGAGATCGTGTCTGATCGAGACGCGAAGTTCACTGGCCAGTTCTGGAAGACTATGCACCAAGCCATGGGGACGAGGTTGCAGTTCAGTACAGCTTTTTATCCTCAAACAGATGGTCAGTCGGAGCGGACGATCCAGTACTTGGAGGATATTTTGAGGGCTGTGGTCTTGGATCGGAGCCTAACTTGGGAGTATGCCCTTCCGTTATTCGAGCTGACCTACAATAATAGCTACCACTCTTCGATCAAGATGGCCCAGTACGAGGCTTTGTACGGACGTAAGGTCCGGACTCCTTTATATTGGGATGAGGTTGGAGAGAGGAGGATTATGGGTCCGGAGTTTGTCCAGAGTACTGTGGCGACAGTTGAGGAGATCCGGAAGACCATCAGAGCTGCCCAGGAGTGGCAGAAGGTTTATGCCGACCGGAAGAGGCAAGAGCATGTGTATGCAGTCGGTGATCATGTCTTCCTGAAAGTTTCACCCATGAAGGGTGTGATTCGCTTCGGGAAGAAGGGGAAACTTACACCTCGCTATATCGAGCCATTTGAGATCCTTGCTCGAGTCGGGGACTTGACGTATCGGCTAGCTTTACCATCGGATTTGTCGGGGGTGCACGATGTGTTTCATGTCTCGATGTTGCGGAGATATGTGCATAATCCTGACCATGTGGTGAACTTCGGCGAGCTGCAGGTCGAGCGAGACCTTACTTATGAGGAGGTACCGGCAGCCATTTTGGACCGGAAGGTCCATCAGTTGAGAAACCAGGCAGTGAGTTTAGTGAAGGTGCAGTGGAGTCGACACGACGGATCCGAGGCGACATGGGAAAAGGAGGACGATATTAGGAGGCGTTATCCGAACTTCATGTTTTGAGTTTCCCTTGGTATATTTTTTTAGTGCTCTCTAGTTGCTTTGTTTTCGAATTCCGAGGGCGGAATTCCTTTTAAGGTGGGTAGATTGTAGCGCCCCGTTCGATTTATAGAATTTCTCGAATTATTCTATTTATCGAATATTAGTTTTGAGATTATATTTTATATTAATATATGGATACTGTGATTATATAACTCGTTCGATTTTATTTTATCAATCGTCGTTTGAATTTTCGGTTTAATCGCGTAAGCTGAATTGTTGTTTGTTTGAATTCGTTTTAGAACCCTTGCGACCCGAACATCAAAACGAATCAACAAGACCTTAAGAATATTATATTACCATCTCTGTAATAGTATTTTTATCCATAAAAACCGAATTAGAAGAGGAAAAATTGATTGTCGTCAAATTTTTCGGTTTTCAATTATTGTCGGATTTTAAGTCCGATTTCGGTTCCGTAAAATTTATTTTCTTCTCAATCCTTAGTAAGCATCAAAAACGAAGTTAATAAGTTTTGTTCAGCCATTTTAAGTACCAAACCGAATCCATACTCATGCATGAGTTAGAGAACCATGTTACTCTCTTTTGGCATCATGTGTTGGTAAAATATTAGTTTTAGGTTTAGATGGGATCTAGATCTTATGTCCCCTCTTATCATGTTCTTGTGTTTCATTCCTTAGCTTTATTAGACCATTAAAAACCTGAATAACTTGAGCAAATAGAGAGAAAATCGGATTTCAAGCAAGATAGGGAGAGATGTAGAAGAACCGAGCAACACCTCTTTCATTTCTCCACATTTTCGTTTTCTTGAAGGAGGTAAGGTTCCTCTGTTATGACTTCAAGCAATTGTTTTCTGAAACTTTGTTCTTCATATGAAATATAGTTCGTATTGTTAGCTTTCTCTAGCCTTTGGAATTTCATGAATCCGAGTTATATCGAGTGACTTATGATTTTTATAAAACGAGTGCGCAAGCAGTTTTTTCTGGAACCGGCAGCATGAGTCTATATAATATTTGGCCTGTTTATGGTGTCATAATGTGATCTAGTGAATTTGTAGTCTTCATAAAAGTTATAGTTCTGTTGGTTAGCTTTCTAATGAGATAGGATTCATGCTTAGTTGATATCTATAGCTCGAGTTGTGTTCATATGATTGTAGATATACATGAAGTAGGGTTTTACTCTTTGGCAGAAAACTGATGTTAAATGTTAGTAGATTTTACACCATCTTAAAGACCTTATCTGCTTTTGTGTTCTAAATGAAAGTTGTAGGGCTATCTCTTAGCTTTCTAAGCATACTATAACCATGTAATTTAGAGGTTGGTAACATGATTAAGAAGATAAATACTGAGGTGCTGTTTATATCATACTTTAGTCTCGGGCAGACTTTATGAATCGAATGTTTTGTATCCAAACTAATTTATAAAGTGATTATTTGCTAATATGGTCTTCAGCAAAGCTGTAGACATTTGAGTTAGCTATTATTTAGTTTTTAATCTTATTAAAAACATGTCTGTAGCTCCAGTTATCTATTAAATACTGAAGTCTAGTCGGTTACAAGTTCCCGATTTTTGACTGCTACTCAGTTTTGAATGTTTGATGATTTGCTTCCTAGTACACGACCTTATTTGCTTTCGGTGTCTTCATAAGAATTGTAGATACATATGTTAGGATTTTAGTGCAACTTGAATCATATTCATCCGAGTTTTGTACCGAAAGTTATGTTGATTTTAAAAACGCTGCCCGGTTTAAGTTTTTTAAAAAACGTACATAGTATTAATAGAAATGGGATTTCCTTGATTAAATGATTATGTGAGCTTAGTTGGACTAAATGATTGTTATGATTAGTTGTTCATGTGTTGCATAGTCATTTATAGGACTATTTTAATAAATGTAGGTGCTTGACGAGTCGAGCTCGCCGCCTACCCGTTATTGTTGTGCTTTCGCTTGTTATCGTCCAGGTGGGTTTACTTATAAAATTTGCTATGTCGTATGTATTATAATTAATGTTGGGTTGGTATGATCTAAGTATGCATGTAAACCATGTAGCCTATGGGCGTGAGCCGATTCGGCCGTCGGTATGGTTGTTCCCGTCGATGTAATACGGTTACCCTTGCGAGGTAAGTCCCTTAAGACCTAATGAAAGGCCGTGTCCGTAGCGTGGCACGTACCCCCACCGTTAGGGTAATGAATCCCCTTTCCGTGGCTAATGAAAGATGTGTACACAGGGGTAATATATTGTGATATGATATGGGGATGTGACAGGTAATTGATTTATGTTCATACTGCGACCATGCCTTCTTTACATTATTCATTATTGTGCTATACGTGCATAGTGGTGAGCACCTCGTTTTCATCTTATGCTCATCCCCACCTGCTCTTCACGGATGCAGGTTAAGCAGGTACCGGGTGACGAGAAAAGACGAGTGGGTCGATCTATTGATTATGCCTATATATTTCGCTTCCGTTAGAATAAATGGGGTCTTGTTGAACCTTTTATGTTAAGGCTTGTGAAAATTTTATTAAAAACTTATGACTTGTTTTGATGTTGGGAATACTTGATAGACCCTTGTTTATGATGTTTGGTTTTTATGAGGTTTGAATATTTGAGTATTTTGTCATGTGATATGATTTGGGTTAATGAAAAACTTGTGAAAACCGGGTAGTGAATCCCCGTGGACCCAGATAAGACTTGGGTTATGTAAAATGTTGTTTAACACCCGTTAGATTTCGAAAATGATCTCGAAAAAATTATTTACTGATTTTTGGAAAGTCCGGAATTTCTTTAAAATCAAAGTGGGGTGTTACAAGTAATTAGGAATTTAGACACTTAATATAAATAGCAATAATATTTAATTACCATATCAAGCACTTAGACAAATAATTGGCAATTTGGCATTAAATAATAACAATTTATTAATAATAATAATAATAATAATAATAATAATAATAATAATAATAATAATAATAATAATAAATAAAAATAATAGTAAATGAAAATCTCCAATAATCCTTATTCAAACGGGGTATTACAGTCTATCCACCTTACAAAGAATTCCATCCTCGAAATTCAAAAACTAAAACAACTAGAATACAAGGAGAATATCAACACAAGGTATTCGGTACTCCCTCCCAATCTCAGTTTTCCTCTTCCAAGTCGCTTCACCTTTGACTTGACTTCCCCACCAGACTTTGACGAATACCCCTTCCGGCCTTTCCCTGATGGACAGTTCCACCAGGTCACCGGTACCTACAAACAGGTAGGCTTCTGTCTATCACGTAGTTCGTCACAATCCACACGCACCTCGAGATCACGCACACGGTTCTCCATCATGAGGTATATAACGTGTCATGCATCCCCGCATGCTCCAGTGGCAGAGTCAACCATCAGGCTAAGTCATTGACCTGGTCGAGAGTCATAATAGAACTGATATAACCTGGCCGTAGCCTCCTCTCTTACCACGAAGCTCCTCACTTCACGTGGTACAATAATGCAATTGAGTACAACGACTCTTGAAGGTAAAACATCCAAAGTTGCCTCGCTTCTTTAGTCTTCCAAGGAAGACTTAGGTCAATGCAATACACGTGAACATTTCTTGGAATCGATACGCATTTACACGTTAGAGACTTGGCAGTTGTGGCATGAACGGCTGGCCTGGCATGCGGCAACGCGGCACGCTACATGCGGCAAACTATGCACGGCACCTCCTACAACTCGAGATGCATCACCGAGCATGGCATGCCTGTGCGCAGCACCAACACGTAGTACACCTGCACCACCCGCATCCAGTAGCTACGGTCATTCCTCATCGGCTGTTACATCTCCCTGTGTTGATACGTACTCGATGATCGGAAATCCCCAAGTGCTTTGCGATCCTAATCCCAACTTCAATATCCAAGTACTTTGACTTTGCTGTCAGGGCACACGTACTTCATCATGAGTCAATTGGCTGATTACTCACGATGTTTCTCACAACTTCTCGGCTATCCTCCTTAAAAGACTTCTTCTCAATTGGGTAGGCGAAGACTTCCTCGTACGATTCTCCGGCATGATGCTCCATTCGTTCACAAAAGGATGATTGAATTACGCCTGTCACTAGGCCTAGGTGTTTTCAAGAGTTGCAATATTATTCGCCCTCTTGAACCCTTTGCATTGTCTTAAAGATGTCACGAAACAAAATTCTAGATTTACGAGAACAAATAAGGTTCAATAAAAATTTAAGATCATTAACTCCATCCGATATCACATTCTATGTAAGGAAAGAAAAGACAAATGAAGTTTCAAAAATTACTGAAATTGAACAATTGAGAGAAGTCTCAAAACAAATTCAAACTTTTCTAGCAAGAAAAAGAGGAATAAAAATGGTCTGCCAAAAAGTACGAGAAATGAAATTCTAACAAAAGGGGGAACAAATAATTATCTTGCTTCTGACATTCGATCTACTGCTTAGCCTTGGTTCTGCTCGACTTCAAACTGGGCCATCGTGTATATCCGTGCTTGACCTCATTCGCCATACCTTGGTTGGGCGTGCTGCTGCATCTGTTGTTTGGGTGGCGGCAAGAGAAGCTGCTTATAATGGGGCTGTTGTTGCTGGAGTGGCTGTTGTCTCTGTAGTTCAGGGCAACTGCCACGAAAATGCCCTGGGCGCTGATAGTTGTAGCATACCTTCTGGGCGTGCCAGCACTCTCCTCCATGGTGACGGCCGCAGTTACGACACCTCTGATTCTGGCCCTGGTCGGCAGGGCGCTCACCACGTTGATCGTCTCCTCCACGCTTTTCCGATTATCTCGGTGGGAATTTGCCTTTCTCTTGCCCGAGCTAGAGCCGGGCGACACTGATGAGATGGCTGAGCGTACTGAATAGAAGTCTGAGCAGGCTGAGAAGTATGGTGGTATAATGGGACAGGAGCTATAGGGATGAGACAGCTCTCCACCTCCTGAGCCCGACTCACAGTGTCGGCATAAGACATCAGTCCGTGACTCCCCACCAGTTCACGGATCCTCTAATTGAGCCCCTTGAGGAACTTGCGGGCCTTCTTAGCATCGGTATTCACCGAGTCGCCTGCAAAAAGGCACATCCGGGTGAAAGTGCGAATATACTCGTCCACTGTGGAGCTGCCCTGCTGCAGATGGTAGAACACATGCTCCATCCGATCCCAAAAACTCTGGGGAAGGAACTTGTCGCGCACCATCACCTTCATTGCTCCCAAGTGAGAGCATTAAGCTCCACCTCTGGCCTCCGAGCCCAGTGGTCAATCCACCAGTCGGAAGCGTCCTCCTTCATCTGGTAAGCTGCGAGAGATACACGCTGTCGGTCTGGGAGAGGGAGCACAACGAAAATTTTATCCAGCTCCTTGATCCATTCCAGTACCGCTGTGGGGTTCTCAGTCAACGAAAAAGTCGGTGCATTCATTCTCTGAAACTGGACTATGAGCCGGGTAAGATCCATGGTCGGAGGGGCCTGGTGATGATGAGGAGGCGGAGGAGGAGGAGACAAGGATGGCTGACGGTTACGGTTGTTGCGGGTATTCATAGCTCTACATTGAATAGACCGAATAAAATTAGCACAATAACATAAATACGGAAGTCTAGAGTTTGCCACAAAACACTAGAGTTCGAATTTAAGACAAGGTGGATAGATCCTGAGCCCCAATTAACAATTATAACACAAGTAGTTTCATTGCCACATGAATACCAATTACAATTCACATATCAAGTATTTTCATTAATACTTAAATAAAACATACCTTAAGCAGCGCGGCGTGACAGAGACGAGTGGTCATAATACAAGGTCTAAACACATAATCACATATGAACTAGTCTACAGAAACGCAGGCTGGCTCTGATACCAAACTGTAACGCCCCACTTTAATTTGCCAAAAATCAGAATAAATTTTTCAAATTTATTTCAAAATAATACTTGAGGCGCTACTAATTTTCGAAATGATATCTGATATAGCCATACTATCATATAATGGTTCAGTAGCGTTGCGGTTCAGAGATTACCGAGTCGACTTACATGAAGTCGACTCTGTCCGCAGATTCGTTAAGAGTATCCCGTCGAGGGTCCAGGCATTTCGCCCAGTCGACTTCCACGTGTCGACTGGCACAAGAGAATTTCCTCTTGGAAGACGGTCAAACGCGTGAGGGTCTACTGACAATTGAATATGGCCCAGTCGACTCGGGTCAATATCCTGAGTCGACTGAGGAAGTCTTGAAGCTCATAGGATCTCGACGACTCCAGTGCACTTCAACATATCGGAGGATAGTTATTGAGGATAAGAAGGAAGCTACCAGAGATAAGGAAGAATCTAGATGCTGACTAGGAAGTGGACGGAATGCGAAACGACCAGGGTATTTTGGACATTTCCAGTAAGTCTGCCAGGGCATTTTGGGGACTTCAGGTAAATGTTTTACTTCTATATAAAGGAGCTGAGGTAACTCCAAAACCCTAACTCCCATTCATTCCACATTCTTCCCCATTGCTGCTGCTTCCTCAGAGCAGCTCTTCTCACTCTTTTCACATACTGACTTGAGCGTCGGAGGCTCTACGCCGGAAATCCCTCCGGCGTTGAGTTCTTGCAGGTGTTCTCGCGGTTCGATAGCAATTTGGAGACCATCAGGACAGATCTGAGCTCGTTCTCATCGGTTCATTCCAGATCCGGGCGATTTTCCACCGGTTCACCCCAGATCCGAGAATAGACCCATCATTAGACCCATCAATATCAATACTTAACAATTTTTCAATATTCGACAATCCTCAATCCTCATAACCAATAATAAACTCCCAATACTTGATAATGAAATCCAATATCCTCAATATCCTAGGGAAAACATTCCCTATCAATAATAAAAGCAATACTCAATTCAAGGCGGAAGCAAATATCATTATTGTAAGACCACCACTCGCTTCCCTCCGCTGTGCCCGCAATACTAACCTGCATCTATGAAGAGCAGGTGGGGATGAGCACAAGAGGAAACAATAGTGCTCACCACTATGCAATAAACGTTAATCATATATAAAACAAGTATGGTCGCAGCATGTATACGTAATTAATTAGTTATCCCAACCTCCTATCCCAAGTTCGTTCTCATGTGCACACCTATATCAATAGACAATTGCCGACTATATATCGAAAGCCACGGCCCTTGGCCTTCTGGTCTTACAACGAGTGTCCAGCCAGTAGGAGTCTCTCCCGAAGGCCCGGCCTCGCCATCGGACTTACATCGGGGTACTTATCGCTGACCGAGCACGGCCCTGGTCTCAAGCGACGTGTCCTTCACAAGGACATAAAGAGGAGATTACACCATTGGGGTCATTCTATAGTTACGGGGATAACCGTTCGACGGTCGTTACAGCTCCCATTGAAGGCTACATGTTCCACATGCATACTTTGATCATACTACAAGTAAAACAATAATAACAATATTAACATTTACAGCATAGCCAATTTTTCAAAAACCCACCTGGAAAATGCGGTAGAATATACTCAAAAGCAAGTACGTAGGTCGAGGGCTTGACTCCTCAAACACCTACATTTTGATTATTAAGTCTTATTATTAGGCTTTTGATTGACGATGTGGATCAACACACTAAAACACAGACGACACATATATCAGATAAGAGCATATAATTTAGTCAAAATATAAGAAGATAAAACTATTACTACACAACACATGTCTTTATCATCTTCTTATCATCACATAAAATACATGCAAGCTCGGGGCGAATATAACTTAGAATTAAAAGTTCCAATACATTTAGGTTCATCATGTTAACCTCTGATATAGGATATTATACTGGACCCGGATTAATGGATAAAGCGGATACATATTAGAGGATAAGCCCACTAAGAAGCCCAACGATAGGGGTCAAGCCCAACTTGGGCCCAAAAGGTACACTCCCCCTATAAAAGGGGGCCAAGGTACCTCATTCTCTCATTCTCTATTGATTTACTAGACTCTCTCTCTCTCTTGATCTGAGCACTGACTTAAGCATCGGAGGCCCGACGCCGGGGCCACCCCGGCGTTGGGTTCTGCAGGTACGGAGGCCGGTTCGAGTTGAAGGAGCCTGGGTGAGACTTATTCACTTCATTGGCGCCGTCTGTGGGGCCCGTAAAAAAGTCAAGCGGAGTTCCGACTAAAAATATTGGAAAACCTCCTTCTCCACCGGCCGCCGCCACCGCCGGCCGCCACCACCGCCGCCGGCCGCCAGAAAATGTGCTCCGATCGAAAAATCATTTACATCATCGGATAGATCTCCTCGAGGTGAATATACCCTTCAAATTTCATGCAAAAATTTCTTCGGGAAGACCTTCAATTTTGTGGTCAAATTTTCAGATCTTGTAAAAGTTTGGTCAAAATCGGACATTCAAATACATTTTCCCGACAATTCGGGAGGGCTATGAGAAATCTGAGGGTACCACCGGAATCCTCTCGACAAGGTGAATCTCCATTTACTGACCTTTTCCTCACGCCGCCGTCCGCCACCGCTGGCGTCGCCGCCTCCGCCGTCGGCCGCCGTCCAAAGTTGTATGATCGGAAAAATTTTTACATCGTCGCGAGGATCTCCTCTTGCTTGTCCTACCCTTAGAATTTCAATCAAAAATTCCTCCGGTAGGGCCGTTGATTTTACAGTCAAAGTATTTGGATCTAAAAAAATGGGTCAACCCTCGGTTATCTTCTTTAATTTTCCGACGATAACCGGCGAACCGCTTCAAACCGACGACACCACCAAAATCTTCTTGTCGAGGCGCACCATTAGATGGTCGCGTTCGCCGGAGATGAAGATGTTCTCCGGCAGCCTTTTTTCTGGTTTTTTCTCGCCGGAGTGCACTACAGATGGAGCAGGAAGGAGGAGAAAGATAGAGCACGATACCCCAGGCCTGGTCCAGCATTCAGCTCCAGCAGGAAACTCGGTCCAACAAGAACGAAGCCCAGAGATAGGCCTGGCACCGTGGCCCATTTTTGCTCGCGGCCCAATACGTGAAGTCCAGGAGAGGAGAGAACGCGCGGGCTACGCTCAGCCCGCGCAGCCCGCATCAGACACAGCGTGCGGCCCGCGTATAGCCCGCGTCCAGCCAGTGCTAGAGCCCAGCATCCAAAACTCCAGCCCGAAGCCCTTGAGCAGCTCGCGTTCGGCCTTCCCTTTCCAGGCCCTGTGATTCGGCCTAGTGCTACCAGCGCGCGGCCTATTACGCGCCTAGACTCTCCAGTGATGCCCTCCAGAGAGGCCCAATGCATTGCCTGCGTGCATTCTCTCCCCCCAGTAGATATAGTGACAACATAGTGACAACAATCGTAGATATTGTGACAAAAAAATTCTTCACTAGAACTCTATTTTTTTGTAGTGTTCGTTCGAGGAGAATTATTTGATTTGCTCGAGATATTATTTGATTGAAAATGAATGGGGATCGTGATTTCGAATTAAGGATATTTGATGATTTTTCTTGATAAATGCGGCTCTGATTTCGAATTGAGGATATTTGATGATTTTTCTTGATAAATGCGGCTCTAATTTCGAATTGAGGATATTTTGTGATTGTGCTTATCGTGTGTTTGGTGCATTTATCGGTGAGCCCGAGGAGACTGATCAAAATTATATGATTCGATATCTTGATATATTCGGAACCTCTTATTTGAATTTTCATGTGAATACGTGGAATTTTGCCTAATTGATTATTCATAATTTTTAAACATGTCGAGCATGTCTTAAATCAAGGAGATGGCGATTGTTTTATTTGATATCTTATTTTTCTGGCGTGGAGAATTGCAAGATGGATGACTCGAATATAATACAGATAATGATATCTTTTTGAATTTTTGTCGAGGAAACAACAAAATAACCAGAGTCTCGACAAGCTATAGCGGGCGAACCGTTGAGTGTCGAGGATAAAATGGATGAGCATGCATCCATCAAAACGAGGGTGATAATGAAGAACAAACATGGATGATATAGGTCACCGGTGGCGATCTCAAAGGCAGAAATCATTCTCTTCTGGGAGAGGTAAGACGATTTGGAGTGGTATTCTAAACCGTCAGGTACAAAACTACTCTCAACTCCTGATTTGGTGGTCGAGTTTGATCGACACATATGAAGGTTTGAATATTTTTGGCGAAATTGATGGCATGGTGGGGTACATGGGCATGTTTGGATTATTATTTGGATGACTAAAAAAAGTATCGAGTGTTATTTTATCTTGTTGTGTTCGATGTTTTCCTTTTCGACCTCAGTGGCAGGTCGAAGAAGTCGAGCACAAGTCGTCAGGTACAACCAGGAAAGGGAGGTCGAATACATTTGATTCTTCATCTTGTTCGATATCATTATGCACATTATGGGACTAACGAAAATGATCGATTACTATCATATCTTTTTTTGCTCGATGTGTTTCTATTTGACATCAGTGGCAGGTCGAAGAAAAAAATCCACCATGACTAAGGCCTCCGGGCTGGGTGGGCGCTTGTTTAGAACACCCCTTGGGATAGGCAGGTTGGTCGCCTGTTTAGAACATCCCTCAGATTGGGTGGGCAAGTGCCTAAAGAAAAAAAAAATCCACCATGACTAAGGCCTCCGGGCTGGGTGGTCGCTTGTTTCGATAGGCCCCCTCGGGGTCGGCAAGTGCCTGAAGACAAATTCCACCAGGACTAAGGCCTCCGGGCTGGGTGGTCGCTTGTTTAGTACACCCCTTGGGATGGGCAGACTGACCCCCTGTTTCGAACATCCCTCGGATTGGGTGGGCAAGTGCGAAGACACGGATAGCTCGAGCAGACCTCGGAGGCAGGTCAATTATTTCTATTCGGTTCTGTTTGATCTGGTATTATTGTATATTTGTTCTTAACCCAGTGGCAGGTTGAGGGAAGACAAAATCCACCATGACTAAGGCCTCCGGGCTGGGTGGTCGATCCTAGTGTTGGGTCGCAAAGATACAGATAGCTCGAGCAGACCTCGGAGGCAGGTCGATGATTTCTATTCGGTTCTGTTTGATTTGGTATTATTGCATATTTGTTCCTAACCTAGTGGCAGGTTGAGGGAAGACAAAATCCACCACGACTAAGGCCTCTGGGCTGGGTGGTCGATCCTAGTGTTGGGTCGTGAAGACACGGATAGTTCGAGCAGACCTCGGAGGCAGGTCGAGGATTTCTATTCGGTTCTATTTGATATGGTATTATTGTATATTTGTTCCTAACCCCAATGGCAGGGTGAGGGAGTTCATTATGGATGATTCGGGCAGTACGAAGACAAAATCCACCATGACTAAGGCCTCCGGGCTGGGTGGTCGATCCTAGTGTTAATTAACGGATTTATTTGACTTGGTTTTGCTGTATTTGTGATTTCGATCCCAGTGGCGGGAGTTTATTATGGATAATTTGAGCAAATGGATGGTTTTATTTGGTTTGGTTCTGTTGTATTTGTGATTTTGATCCCAGTAGCAGGTTGATTGCGTTTTATCTCGGTTTTCTCGAATTGATTTTTCGACTTCAAGGGCAGGGAGATGAGATTCATTCCGTCATGAGCAGGTTGTTTGCGCTTTATTTGATTGTGCTTATGTCGAATTGATTTTTCGACTTCAGTGGCGGGTCGAGTATATTCATTATGGCTTGAGCAGGTTGATTGTGTTTTATTTGATTATGCTTCTGTCGAATTGATTTTTCGACTTCAGTGGCGGGTCGAGTATATTCATTATGGCTTGAGCAGGTTGATTGCGTTTTATTTAATTATGGTTCTGTCGAATTGATTTTTCAACTTCAGTGGCGGGTCGAGTATATTCATTACGGCTCAAGTAGGTTGGTGGCTGATTTATTTTTCAAAGAAATATACAACAGGCTTGAATTTTAAACTTTGAACTGAGGGGTGATAGGACGAGGTGGTATAAGGGAGCTCGAACATGGTGATCGAAACACAACAGACGTAAATTCAAATTTTCAAATTCAAGAGTTCGGTCAACGGACTCTCGACTCTCGATTCTTGGTTCTCGGATTTCGACCTCAACGGCCTCTCGATTCTCGGATTTCGACCTCAACGGTCTCTCAATTCTCGGTTTTTGACCACCGCAGTCTCGACTCTCAGTTTTCGACCTCAGCAGTCTCGACTCTCGGTTTTCGACCTCAGCGGTCTCGACTTTCAGTTTTCGACCTCCGCGGTCTCGACTCTCGGTTTTTGACCTCCGATCGCGACTTTTGGTTTTCGACCTCAGCAGTCTTGACTCTCGGTTTTCGACCTCAACGGTCTCTCGATTCTTGGTTCTCGGATTTTGACCTCAACGGTCTCTCAGTTCTTGACTTTCGACCTCAACGGTCTCTCGATTCTTGGTTCTCAGATTTCGACCTCAACGGTCTCTCGGTTCTCGACTTTCGACCTCAACGGTCTCTTGATTCTAGGTTCTCAGATTTCGACCTCAACGGTCTCTCGATTCTCAGTTTTCGACCTCCGCGGTCTCGACTCTCGGTTTTAGACCTCAGCGGTCTCAACTCTCGGTTTCGACCTCAGCGGTCTCGACTTTCAGTTTTCGACCTCCGCGGTCTCGACTCTCGGTTTTCGACCTCCACGGTCTCGACTCTCAATTTTCGACCTCAGCGGTCTCGACTCTCAGTTTTCAACCTCAGCTGTTTGGATTCTCGGTTTTCAATCTCAGTGGTCTCGACTCTCGGTTTTTGACCTCAGCGGTCTGGATTCTCAGTTTTCAACCTCAGCGGTCTCGACTCTCGGTTTTCGACCTCAACGGTCTCGACTCTCAGTTTTTGACCTCAACGGTCTCTCGACTCTCGGTTTTCGAACTCAGCGGTCTTGATTCTCAGTTTTCGACCTCAACAGCCTCGACTCTCGGTCTTCGACCTCAACGGTCTCTCGATTCTCAGTTTTCGACCTCAGCAGTCTCTCGATTCAGTTTTCGACCTCAGTTGACGTTCAACTCCTGGTGATTCGACTGCAGTGGCAAGTCATTAGGTTCTTGTCCTTATTGACAAATCTCTCGGTTTTCGACCCCGACGTCAGATCATTCGGTTTTGACCCCCGTGGTCTTTCAGTTTTTGATCTTGAGATCTCAAAGCTCATTTGGAGGATATTTCTGTGGTTATTCAATGGTCATTCGACTTTCGATGCTCGATCTTAGTGGCAAGTTGAAGAAAACAGCTCGAAGAGGCATTTCACTCTTGGATCGAGTTATGCTTACTCGACCAGAGTAGGGGGGACTAGATGATATAGGATATTGTACTGGACCCGGATTAATGGATAAAGCGGATACATATTTGAGGATAAGCCCACCAAGACATCTAAGCCCAACGATAGGGGTCAAGCCCAACTTGGGCCTAAAAGGTACACTCCCCCTATAAAAGGGGGCCAAGGTACCTTATTCTCTCATTCTCTATTGATTTACTACACACTCTCTCTCTTGATCTGAGCCTTGACTTAAGCATCGGAGGCCCGATGCCGGGGCCACCCCGGCGTTGGGTTCTGCAGGTACGGAGGCCGGTTCGAGTTGAAGGAGCCCGGGTGAGACTTATTCACTTCAACCTCAAAATAAATAAATAAAGTACAATAACATTAACAGGATGTGAGAACCATAACCCATAAAAAATACACACAACATAGCATATATATTTCAACTCATGAAAACTACAAGGACTTGACCCTTCACAATAACAGACTTAGGCTTTATAACTAAAAATACCATTACTAGACATGGAACCTTCTCGGCATAAAAATCGTCCAAAAGATGCATCAGTTAAGTGAAGATAGACAACATAAAATTCACTTACAAGCTCATCAACAAGGGTCACAAAACAAAAATAAAATAAACACATGATGGTATAACAAACATGTCTCATTTTTCCTTTCCTTTCTTAAGCCAAAATTTCTCAAATCTTTTTAACAATTAAGGCCACATAAGAACTGAGTTCAACCTCTGAAAATTAACATACTAACAGCCCATAAACCACATGTAAAGGCACAATAACCACAAATGCAAAGTATGACAAAACAACAAGGTACATAACTTATATCCTCCTCATTTACTAAATTAAGCATGCCCACTGTATCTATTAAAACTGATTATTAAACTTCATTTCGACTACAAGAAACGGATTAAAAGGCTCAGTCCATTACATATTTAAACAAGGCCAACGAAACATACAAAAAATTAAGCCTCTCTTCATTCCTTTCTTCAAAACTCAACAATGAACACAACATGGTAAGAACACTATATTCCAGTCATGCTAAAAGTGAAGCAAGACTCGGCAAAGTAAAGGCACAATTGTAACACCCCGCCTTATCGTGAAATTAGAGTGCGTAATTTCGCAAAATCTTTAAAAATAAAATCTTTTAATTTGCGAAAACTGATTCGAGGTGCTACCATAAAACGTGACTTATTCTGAAAAACCGTTATTTTAATCTTTTTAGCAAAATTCATGGTTTACTGAAAGCATTAATTATTTGAAAGTCTGGTCAAAAGATAAGTTCGTCAAAACGTCAAAATCAGCGGAAACATAGCATCATCAAAATATATACAATCACATGCATAAAAGTCCTGAAACATCCGTCATCTCACCCCTGGCCCGACATCCTGACCTGAAAAACATGATAAAAGTGGGTCGTGAGAACTATAACACTGTGCTCCGTGGAAACTCATACTAAAGTAAACAGTGAATATAATAACAATATCCTGGCATATACATAACCTGAACCTGAAACCGGTAATAACGTGAACATGAATCTGATATCATCACGTGAACATGAACCATGACCGTTACCTCATCTGCCAGCATAAAAATGTCGGACACCATGTGCACACTTTAGTGGGCAGATTAAGGCCACTAGAACCCAGAATGGACCGGCGACCATTCCGAGCGGATACATGACATGAAATACATACCTCAAACATGGTACCGTAATTATAATCAATGTAGTACTTAGTCTGAGTCCCCACCTGATCCGTGAAACTGAAGGTAGTGCTGATGCCTGATCAAACTGAAATATAATATAAACAATTACTACTGACTATGCTCAGACTGATAAATTAACTGATTAATTATGTTAAGATGCTCTATTGAACGTGACATAATATTTGGACTTAACCGGTATAACCGGAACTGACCTGACATGAACTGATCGGACATGAACTTACTGAACTGAACTGAACCCGGAATTTTAACTGAAAATGACACTGAAATCAAGAATCGGGGCTGAAATTATAAAATACGGACTGAACCGGTCCAGCCGGTCTGAACCGGTCTGGACCGGACTGCCGGTCGGCTGAACCGGGCAGTCGAGTGCTGGCTCGACCAACGTCCTGCCGAGTGCTGCGCACACAGGCGCTGCCTGGCAGCTGCGGGTGCTGGCTAACTGACTGGTCGTGCGGACTGTGGTCCTTGGCACGGCTGTGCGCGCTGGAGCGTGCGGGCGTGCCACTGGGCATGACTGGCACGTCCTGCGGCAACTGGGCGCGCAACTTATGATGGACTGGACGCGTGCGTGCGCCTGGCGCATCGCAGCGTCGG